>VXBQ01003872.1:947563-1043946 GCA_013400175.1 Phainopepla nitens
CATCCCATCCCATCCCATCCCATCCCATCCCATCCCATCCCATCCCATCCCATCCCAAATGTCCAGGGCTGGGGCTCCCTCACTTCTGGGATGGCAGGATGGGCCCTGACTTATGCTGCCCTGGGAAGGAAGTACTCTCAGGTCCTTGTCCTTTAGGGAGTAGCTGGCATTTCTGCATGCTGACAGTAACCACTATAACATCTTTATATATCAGATTCATTGAAGAGTTGTTAACATTGATACTGAGAGGCTAAACAGAAAATCCTACTATTTCTGAATGTTGAGAACCAGAGATTTTCTTTTCAAGGAGGAGTTAGTAAGTGAAGCATTTGCCCAAGCTATGGACAGAAACAAGCATGGGTCACCAAGAAGAAATAAAAGGGGCCAGGATAACAGCAGCATAAAGATACTGCAGCCATCATCTCTTCTCCTGCTCCTGTTTGGGCCAGTTTTTATTCTTGACTCCACCTTGGCGTCCCTCCTGACACTCTAAAGTCCTCACTGCAAGGGCAACAGCACAGAGGTTTCTGTAAGAGCCCTGACAGGCCATGCAGAATCAGATGATCCACCATTTGGTGTCTATATAATTGCAAATATTCAAACACAGTTTACTGTGTCTATTACACCCCCCAGACCACTGTCTGCCTTGACTCATCCAGGATTTAACCCTCAGCTGGAACGTGCCCTCTGTCCACAGGAGGCAAAGACCTCATCCACCACACCAGCCACCTCTGTGATGCAGTCCCCACCTTGGCTGACCATCTCCAACCCTGGATCCAAGAACCCTCTGGATTTCAGTTTGACCAACAACTACCATGAGCTGTTTACAGAGGAGACACCAGCTCTGCTTACAGCTGTGTGAAATCAGAAGGCAGCACGTTCCTACCTTTGCTGCAGCTTTCCTCCCCAGGCCGTCCATCGTTTGGTTTTTTTTCTGTGACTCTTCCCAAGAGACTGAAGTTGCAGTGTCTTTCATCTCCACTGTACTGCCCATCAGTCACATTCCCAGACATGCTTTTTGATCTTCTTTCCAGCCTGCTGGCCTGCTAACAGGAGCCATTTTATGGACAGTGTTACACAGTCCATTGTGAAAGGTGAGCTTTCCATACCCCGCCAAAGCTGCTCCTCACAGCTGTCCATCAGAGTGGGCTCTCTTCTCTGTGCAGCCTGCCCGTGCTTGCAGAACACCCAATTAGGGTGGCAGCAGGCAAGTACTTACCACCTCTGAATCAAACACTTTTAGCTGTTGCTTTCAAGTTGTATTAATGTTTATTAATTCCTGTTGGCGTCTTGCCAAAAGCATTTTTTGGAGAATGGCGAAACTGTTAGAAGGTATCCATGCTCTTCTTATTTTTTTTCCTGGATGCTGCACAAATTGATTATTAGAGAAAGATTAATTCATTATCTACAAATAGTTCATAACCCAAATGCACTGCCACCTGAACACATTTATTTTCAGCTGAAGTATGCTTTTCTGTTGAAGCATGCTGCTTCAGAAAGTCCTTCACTTCTGAAGCATGACAACAAGAAATTGCTGTGTAAATCTGGGGGCAGAGGATGACTAACCCTTAACCCCAGCACTTGGAAAGGTGACAGGTCTGTATTTATTTTATTTACCAGTTACAGCATAGCAAGGGAAGAGTTTACTCCCTTCAGTCTGAGTTTTCAGCAGGAACACTTGGACAACTCTGCATTTCTAAAGAACTTTAGGCAGCAATCCTTTAAATCTCACAATTTCTCAAACAAGGGTAACAACAGGAAAGAAAACTAAAGCAACTTGCCATTGAGAAATCACCCAAGCACAATTATCCTTCAGGAGCTCAAAATGTATCACACTTTTGTCTTCACAGTCTGTCAGTTGCCCAGATAATGCATTTATTGCCTTTTTCATTCTCCATATAGATAGGAACATCATCTTCAAGCAAAAAAGATACTTACATTCTAACAAGGAATCTGGAAGAACACTCCCCAAGAAACAAAGATGTGGCCAAATATTAATGTCAGAAAACTCAACCGAGTATAAAGAACAGAGCTGAGACCATGTGCCAAGGTCTGTCTGTAGCTGTCAAAACAGACAGGTGTCTACCTCCCTGCCACAGACATTTTAAACATGCACTCTGCAGATGGGAGCTGGAATATAGATCTCAAAGTAACTCTGAAATATCCTTACTTTTATATTTCTGTTTCACCACTAACCAAAGGTATTTACCTATTGATAAGACTCAGACCTGAGTGTACAAAGCAATTCCCATTCTCAGTGCTACAGAAATCTAAACAGAAAATCCTAATGTCCTCATTTTAACCCTAAAAAAGGTTGCTCTACAAGGACTCGACTAGCAGACAAATTTCAGGTGAAAAAGCAACAACTCTCCCATCTCCTCACATGACATTAGATAATGACCTGCTATCTCTTTCGGGCTGGACTTAGACAGGTATTGTCACACCCACAGATCTGTCCTGATTGCACATTATTATTGTCCCAGGGCATGCCTGACTGGTGAAAGTGAGCAGCAGCTTCACAGCTACCTCAGGATGGTGACCTCTGTGTGCAGAGCACTTCACAGTATGTATCTCCTTTCTCAAAACCATTATGTCTCTCCTTCTGTGGGGAAATAGATATTCTGAAATACTACAAACCTTTATTCAGAGGGTTCACATAGAAGAGCATTCCAGTATTACTATAAAGGAATAATTTATGCCAGTTCTGCTGGGGAAGTCTTAAGCCTCCTGTAAATTCATCACACAGTTCTGCAAACAGAAAGAAAATGTAAGACACTGTTAGCAAGTGGAAAATCTTTCACATCAGCTCTCTGGCACACAAGCAACACTTTTTGAGTCTGTCCAGAAAACAAATCTAGAGACACAAAGCAGTAGTAAAGCATGACTAGGTTGTGCTGTGTTATTATTCACTATTAAACCCTTTCACATTGACAGTAAAACTCTGCTGCATGCTCTCCTAAAACCACCAGGACACAGCAGCAAATTTTAACTTTCCAGAAACAGAGAGGAGGATCAGTAAGCGCAGAGAATATGTTTTCTCTCAAATTGACAATGCTTTCCTTAATTCTACAAGGATGCAAAGTTTTGATTAATTTAGAGTTTCATTTTTTGAAACAGGAAGTTCCTATTCTTAGCCATTCCCAAAGAAAAATGGGCTGTTTCATTAGTAAATTATTGAGGTTTAGTCAAGTTACTCAGAACATTAGTTTTAAACCATCTAATGTCAACTAGGTCATTAAACTCTGACAATATTCACTGGCATGACAACACCACAAATGCTTATTGTAATTCCAGGAAGGAGCTATGCAACTCATAGGGCTTTCCTACATTCTGTAATGTATACAGGGTAAATGATATTTATTTCAGTTCCATAGACTAACTCCAAAGATGAAAGAAGCAACAACATCATGTCATTACTTGCAACTGCAAAGCTGTTACGTACAAAGATTTGCTTTTTTAATCTATTTTTTTCCTATTTTAAAGGTCCGTCTGTGTTCCAAAGGTTTCAGAAACACAGACAAAAAGTGTCTGGGAAGGTAAACTAGAGGCAACAGAGGAACTGTCCTTTATTCAAGATCTCACAGCAAGTCAAAAGCATCACCAATAATAGCAGAACTTCCCAATTCACAGTGCAGAGCTTATCTGGATTTTGGAGACTAAAGTGTCTACAGAAAGGAAATTTATTGTTATGAGCCCTGAAAAACCTCTACCATTCCATACTATGCAGCTGCAAGATGACTAGAAATCACTCTGCACATGTTATGTGTCTGCTAGTAAACATGGTGTCAGCAAGAGATTTTTTTTTTAACAGAAAAAAAAGTAGGCAATATCCAGATAAAATACTGATCTTGAAGGAAAATAAAAGTTCAGAAGAATGAAAGCTCTGAATTTCTTACTCCATGGCAGATTTCTGATAAAATGTTTCAGTCTTCTGAGCAATGGAGGTAAGATGGAAACCCTCAGAGGATCCCCGATGTCAGATCCTCCCTGAGGGACATTTTAAGCATCCCTGGAACTGATGACAAAATTTAATTCAGAGCCCACAGGCCCCTGTCCTGTAATGAATATCAGACTGCTGGTGACCTCATCACCACCATATTAGAGCAAAAATTAGAAGAAATCACTTGCAAAGTAAGGTTATGCAGAGAATGAACACAGATTTAAGATTTTTTTCAAAAGGAAACATTTTTACTTGCATAGAAGTGCTTAAATTGATCCCTTTCCAGGACTAAAGTGCACTTTGGGTCTTCTTGTAGAGCAAAAGATAATAATTGAGGTGTTGCCCCCAATAATAGTACAGTGACCTGCAGACAGTCCTGTACTGTCAGATAATAGTTGAGATGGAAATGATATTAGTGTGGTTGATGAAAAGGTGCAGCACATTTTCATACTTCACAACTTGGTCAACTTCTCTGAAGAGTGAATAGAGGAAGGAAAAGGAATATTCAGTTCCCTACTGCTCTCCCTGTAGATGTTACACTTCTACTAGCTCCAGGCAAGTTTGAAGAAAGCAAAATCTGCCCTCAAGAGCTGGCACAATTTTCACAATTCATTTCTGTGCAATTGCTAAATAACTATCCTGGATTAGAGGAGAGCATTGCAGGATGATGCTGGGGTACAGAATTGTAACCCATGATTTCTACAGTTTCCCTTCAGCCCTGAGTTTTGCTTAGTGTTACAGTCTGATCTTGAGTCATTAATGGAAGCTTATATAATAACCAGGCAATATTCTCTAGGGGATGGAGCAAGTACCTAGTGTATTGATTCACATAATTTCTCTGTGGGCATTTCCCAAACCTACCTCCTCAGAGTATCTAAGTAGTCTAATGTATCTTCCTATTCTATTGTTCAAAATTGCTAAAAAAGCTTAGTAACTTCATTATCAGTTTCTGCTAATGAGGCTCTGTTTTTTTCATGTAAAATGATGATGTGTCAATACTTCATAACTGAAATGTGTTGGAGAGGTTTTCTTCCTTTAACCAGATATTTAAAATAGCTAGTGATGTGTGATGTATATTTTTGGAGGCTGTCAGGCAACGCTATTTTTGACAATATGTCTGTTTTCCCTTACCACACAGGAAGACAGTGATGGTGGACCGAACATATTTTTCTCCCCAAACAGCATGTCTTTGGGGAAATATCAAGAGAAGTGACAATACATAGAGAAGACAAACAGGATAATTTAACAGTCCCTGCCGTAAGACCCATTATTTAATTGAAAGAAAGAAAATCTTTCCTGGTTGATTTTTTTCCAAGGAAATTAGTTTCTTATCAACCTTAAACCTACTCCTGCCCTCCCTGAATTCACTAGAAGAATTGACAGTGTTCAGTCAGACCTCAGGCAATGCACTTATTAGAGTTGTTGATGTTAGTGGATTAGAGAGAAGAGCGTGCTAATAAGTCAGCACTCTAATACCAGGATCAGTATCACAAAGTAGCAGAGAGAGGCTGTAATTTGTGAGCTGGTTTGTGGTGAGATAGCTGTAGGTGTGTGCAGTAGGAGTATAACACAGGCACCAGGACTGTGTTGTGATTCATGTTAGAGATCTTAATATAAACTAAGAAGGAAAACACATGTATTAAAGACTACAGAGTGCCTACCCCTTTCAGGGGCACACAGAAGTAGAGGAGGAATGTGTTCTCTCTACCCAATGGTCTTGGGATTGGCAACTAATGCTGCGCCAAAGGTTTTCATGGCAGCAATGCCTTTGCTGTTTAAGACCAGATGCAATAGACAGCTAAGTGCAGCTTTGCCCTTTGCACACACAAATGTAACTATTCTGCAATTAAAAAAACCCCAAACAAAACCCCAAACAAAACAAATCAACCCATAGAATTGTAAAGACTTCTACTAAAATGAAATAAAATCCCAGAAGGACATCACTGCAAGATGGATGCTAACATCTGTGAGAACAATAGCTGCCACAGCCTGAAGACGTCTCAGTTTCTTCAGTAAAAGGAAAGAGCAGAATCTGCCCATGACATAAAAGCCCTTCTGGGCAAAACAGTGCCGGTTCAAACCTTGCTTAAACTGTGATGGTCTGTAGAAAGCAAGTAGCTGCTTGTGACCTGACTGGCTCCTACAGGACTAAGCATTTGCACCACAAGCCAGTCTACTGCCTTCCAGTCTCATCCTTTAACAAAACAACTGGCTAAAAGACTGTTCTGACAAAAAGAATGAGCCTTGGCAAGCACATGACACCTAGCAAAGTACTCCAATTCTGAATGCTGAAGTTAATATATTGTTCCTAATTAACCCCAACCAAACCTTCACAGACACCCTGGAGCTAAAATAAAAATGAGTTTTCCCATTGTGTGGAAAACCAATAGAACCCAGAAGTCAGATGAAAAATTGCTCCAGGTTGGTGGCAAGTAATGAATCAGGGTTCCTCCCGCAAGAAGCACAGATAGTTACAAACCTTCTGGGACACCAACATTGCTGTTTCCTGGCATAGCAATCTGCTTCTAAACAGGGGAGTTTTAGAAAAAATAATTGCAAAATAAGTTATAGGGATATTCCATAATCTGAATATGAATAATGTCAGGAGTCAAAACATTATAAACTCCTCCACTGGAGTTATGAAAATGTAAGAGACTGGATTTCTGTAACTGATCCTTATCACAGAATATGGTCATACTAAGCTGCATCTTGTCTGATGCCATTTTGGATAAGAGTACGTCCTACAGTCCTAGAACTAAGAATAGCCAACAGCCACGTAGGATTCCTCTCTTTTCTCTCTATTTCTTGGTACTCAGAGTTACAGGTTTTCATCCGGTTGATAGGAGAAGAGAGACAAGAGCAGAGGATTTGCTTCAAAGGCGTGAGCTGTAGGACTGACTTCTGGCACAGCAAATGAACCACCCTCTGCCTTCCCAGTGTCAGTAGTCTACTTATGTACCATCAGGGATCTCATTGCTATAGTCAAATCCAAGTTCCTGTGAATTGGACACTTCAAAAATAGTGAAAGACCTTGCCCAGGGCCTTGAAGCCCAAAATAAGAAACCAGTGATATTTCAGTGGTGCCTCCACACTCAGTTTCTTTCTTACATGACTGTAACTGAGACATGCTTGCCAAATTGGTTTTAAGTGAGTATTAGGTGAGATGTTTTCATTCTGTCATTGTTCCTCACTAAAGATGTGGCCCAAACTAAGTTTATTAAGAGAGAAGACTCTGATATTTTGCCCAGGTATCCTTACACCTCAAAAAAGGAAGCTGCTTACTGCATGATTTTCCCTGGGAAGAGCAAGAGCACTTGGTCCAAATGCACAGAGGACACAGGACCAAAGAGCTGCAGGTATGTGGAAGGGACATATAAGTTGCAAAGCATCCCAGAAAGGTGACCGCAGATGCAAACTTCCTTGCAAAATTTCCAGTCTCCTCCACCAAAAGAAAATTTCCCAAGTTGAATTTGCTACTAGGAAGTTGCCAAGTTCATAACGCCTTAGGGTGGCTTGGTACAGCCAGTCCTACAACACTAGCTGAAATTCTTCCCAGGGAAATAAATTCCTAACTTTTTGAAAACAGCTGATCAGCCCTGTCCCTTGATTTATCTTGCAGATCTGCAGTATGGTAGACTGCCAGCTGCTGGAGAGCAGCATCATGCTGCTGCCAAAGCAGAAGGTAAAGAAGCTGCAGTGAGGAATGACCTGCAGCTTGTATTTAATTCCTTTTTTTTTTTTTTTGTTTCTGCACTGGCTTGAATCAGCATTAGGGGCCTGAGATGAGTAGGGGAGAAGAGCTGGAGAAAGCATGAAGGATTAAGTCCTGGAGCAAGGCAAAAGCGCTGGGGTAGAAGTGATGTTTCCACTTCAGATAAAGGGGAAGGACTGGTGGAAGTTTTGTGGAAAAGTGATAAATGGCTGCAAATATTTCCAGAGTGGCATAGATATATTTGGGCAGTTCCATAGCTTGCAAAGTATCTTCTACATTTACCTTTTCCCCACAGAAGAGTGAAAAAATTCCACTGTGTGTATATTTTTAGAGGAACAATTTAAAAACTGACCCAATAAACCAGCTTCTGCAATTCTACATCTACTTTTCCTTTCCTGCTATAGAAGTAGAGATTGATTATACTTTGTGTTCTTTTTCAAACTTCCTTGGACAGTGAGGAAGTATCTCAGATGTATTTGCACTTATAAATGATTCTACAAACTTTCTGAATGATGTGCTGCATAAAACCATCTTCCCAGGCCACTTTCTGTCAGTGTGGTTAGTGTCAATGTGGAGCAAACATGAGAAACTCAGCAATCACAGGTGCATGCAGCATAGTGCACATTTATACTTCACACAATTGCTTACAAAATCTGATTCTTCAACAGGCAGCTTTCCACGTTAGCTATTTTATGTCATTATTCCTTCATAAATAGGTTTCTTTCTCTTTATTTCAGTGGGCTTTCATTATTAATTTTTATAGGAGAGTTAGCTGACTGCAGTTACGTTCTCTTATTAGATCATCTATTCAACCCACTGTACCTTACCAGATTAGGCAGGAAACAAGAGAGCATACCCTATTGAATTTTGGGCTTTGAATCTCTCATGTGTAGCTCAGATCACTAAAAGGACCTCTACAACCTAATTACTCACTAAAATCAAGAAGACAAGTGCTGAGCAGTGATGAGCTGCATTTTTTCCCAAAGTCCCCACCAGCAGTCAGCATCTATTCAGAAATGCTTTACTCGTTCTTTTTAAGCCAGTGAATAAGCTGCATCACATCATTTTAAGGTCCAAAGTACTTTTGCTTGACACCCCCAAATCCCTCATCATTTTAAAGTGAGTGAAAACTTAATTTGTCTCAGTAATCAAGCATTGAACTCCCACAGCCACCTGTGACCTTCCTTCTATATCCTGTCATAAGTACCTATACACATATAAAACATTTCTTTTTAGTTGTACTAAAGTAAAATGTGACAGAAACTTTTGGTTTAGGCAGTATATCTGATAGAGCTGTGGTTCTGGAAATTTCTACCAGCCATTCTTTGGCATCTGGATTCCTGTGTAATAAATTGTTTCTAGGACACTGAAATTACCAAATTTATACCTGATATGCCCAATTGTCTCACTGAAATGATATAAAAGATGATGCTCACTTTTTCCCATTAGAAGTCCCATGTAACACCTTAGAGGAAAAAGGAAGCTATAAGTTCATTGCTGTAGCTTAAAGCATTGGACAAACTTAGCATTATGGATGGTATTTCCATCCTTACCACTCACACAAGGTCCATGTAAGCTGGTTGTTTTTCCAGCTCTTTCTTCAAACACAAATCTTTTCCATGCACAGAACTAATTTGAGTAGTGATCACCATAATGGGGATACAAAATTTTCTCCTGGAAATACAAGTTCTTGTCTTAACTGTTCAATCTCATAGTCCAACAATAAATAGTCTTCATTCTTGTCTAGTGCAATTCTAATCTTTGTGTGACCATCAGCAAATTAAACATTTAGCACAGTCTCATGTAAATACTAAACCGCCTTTGCTCTTCATAGCCATTGTTACAAACAAATCCTGTTACAAATGCATTCTCTAGTCTTATTTTCAATAATTTTCATCTCTCTGCAAATCTACCTCCCTCTGGCAGAGGAACTATGATGCTGCTCAAGCTTCATATGTAACATTGACTCATGGGAATCACAGCTTTACTTCTAGATGTTTGAGAAGAAATTATTTCATTTAGCCTTCTAATACTAATTAACTGATATTAACCCCTACCCTTTTCTTGGCAGAGTGCCCCAGTCACCTTAAAAACTGCGTATTCCATACCGACTTGCAGAAGAATGAACTTTTGCCCTCAGCTTGCAGGCCACTCAGGATGGAATGATGAATCACATTCGTGTGGTCTCTACCTCCCACAACCTTATCAGAAAATTCATCTGGAGCTTTTCTTGTCAGAGTGAACTCAATATTAGAAAAATTTTGAGCTCTCAGAATAGACTCCTAGGGAAAGGCTGCTGCCTCTGACCTCATATTTCTATTTCTTCTAAACTGTATTTCTATTTCCAGATGTTTGTTTTAAAAATTAAGTTTGTGCTCTTCAAAATGTGACAGACTGATTGTAGAGAAGTAAAATTTTTCTGTCCACAGAAGGCTTACCTGTCGCGGCTCATCATCACAAAAGCAGAGAAGATATACCCATGCTGTCGATTAATTGCAGTGCAAAATCTCAAGGGTAAAACATTTCAGGCCCCATAATTCCTTTAGACAGGAGTGTTTGCTTTTTTTTCAGGAAATCCTGTGTTGAAGTTGGTATTCTCAAATCAGAATTTCGACTTCCACTCCTATCCTAAAACTGCTCAAATAGTTCAGCCATCTGAGAGCTTGTGAAAGGGGTTTATCACCACCTGAACGCAACACATGGCTCTTGTTAAAAATTGTCAGAACCATCCTTTTGTTGTTTTGAATCAAGAGGATCCATTTGAATTATATAGCCACATTCCAGGCTTTGGGGAAACATGTTTCAGGATCTTATTAAGAAGTAGAATACTCACATAAGAGTCATCATCATCTTACAAATCAAAGTTTAAGTAGGATTTTTCTCTCTAATATAATTATAATTATAATTTCTCTCTAATATAATTATAGCAGGCAAATTGCCTCCCTCTCTCTTTTTTTTTTTTTTTTTAATTATTCACTAGTCAGTCAAGTCCAGACATAGAGTAGTGTTTCAGAAAGAATAACTTGTTCTTGGGCACAAAATCTTTTGTGACCTTTATAAACCCTTGCATGGAATGTCTCATGGATATAGATGTTGCTGCCAGAGTTCATTTTTCTACCTTTGTTCATTTAAGACTCGGACATATTATCTGTAAAATCAAAATCTGCTAACCATACAAATACATTTCTTTGCTTCTTTCTCTAAGGATGCAGTATTTCAGTGAACAACCTCATAAACCTTTAAAGAAAGCTGAATGCAGATGGGGCTTCCACTGCATCACGGTGTGTCATAATGCAGATTCTTAGATGAATGTTACTGCTCTGAGCAGTAAATAAGCAGAATTTTCTGGTCCTCATGATTTCAAACTCAGTCATATACTAGGAATGTGAAGTTGTCTATAAAATAACAAACCAAAACAAAAAAACCTCATAAACTCCTCACCCCAAAAACAAAAACACCACCACAGAACACTAAACAAAACACAAAATCCTAAGAAAAAAAATAATGCCACAAAAAACCCAACAGAAACTCAACAAAAAAAAAACCTCTATGCCCACCTGTGCCCAAATAAGAGTCCTAAAAATTCATTAAAGTAAAAGTACATTTTACACCACCTCTTCTCTACCTACAGATTTTTTCATAAATACACTGCAGCTCAGGACCAATCTAATGCAAAGTCTTAATGTTAGAAGGACATCTGCAGCTTGTGAGAATATCTGTTTCTAATTTATCTTGAGGAAACTTGTGCCCATATTTCAAATCCCCTATGCTGAAGCAAACATTTGCAACCCCCCTGCCCCCCCCTTTAATTTATTAGTAAAAGAAGTCGGATCAATTGATCTATATTCTAGACACAAAAAACTTCAAGATAAAACTCATGTTTTGTGCCATCTGGTGCCAAAGGAAATTCAGATTTCATTAAACAGAATTGATTTTTTTAGAGAAAATGAAAATAACGAAAATGCTTTTATGTAAAACATGGGAATATGAAACAATGTTCATTTTAACAAGCACACTCAATTAATCCATTGAAACCAAAGCTATTTATTAGTTTTTCAGCAGGATCCCATAGGAACAAGATTGAATATATAAAGATAAAACAGGTAATTTTGGTTTATAGTTACCCTAAAGAGTAGGACAATCATTCATTGACTTCAGTTTACAGTTAATCACTCCTATTACACACCAAAGGAATACATTCTGCCAAACAGGACAGACACAAAACACTCAAGAAAAAGAAAAGCCACTGGCAGTCCACATAGACAGAAAACAAACTAGATCCTGCAACAAGGGCTAAAGAGGGCATATCCTTAAAATTGATAAAGACAGCTTCTCTTCAATGGCCTTGCAAGAAGAGGTGGAAGAAAACAGATAAGATGCATAATATTATTCACCTTGCAAAATTTCATCACACCAGACTGAAGAAACATAGAGAGCTGAAGAGATTGAAGTCTTTGGACTTTGAGGCCAAATTTAACATAAGCATTCAGTTCAGAGATCATTTCAGTCCATCTTTCCAAAGTACTCCCTTCTACAGTCACACATTAGTTAACATCAGCTTCTCAGGCAAGCATGGTCATGCCAAGTTTAAGCAGGTGAATAATTTTTTTTCTCTAACAGTGTTACTCATGTGTGTGTATATATATATATATATGTACATATGTATATATGTATGTATATTTTGAACTCTGGTCTACATTAACTCCAGGCCTTGCCCTTTCATATAGGAGAGAAAGTTCCAGTAACAAACAACCAGCAAAGGGTCATATGAAAAAAAGAGTCAAGTCAACTATTTGAAACTACTCTTTGGCTGTCAAGTAGCAATAATTTCCTAAGTATGGAGTCAGCTGGACAACTTAGAGGAAGCACTCTCAAGACTCTCTCGTCTTCATTCAATTTTTAACACTAGGTTCAACAGTGTCTTAAAACTCTACAAAAAAATACTTATCTTCCCTTTACTCCTAAGGTCAGCAACTCAGATTTTGCCTGGTGATACTGACAAGGGGATGAGGTGATCTATTACAAGATTATCTATTAGGTTATGTTTCAGCACTAAAAATAATGAAACACATTTCTACACATAACAGAATATAGAGATAAAAATGTCTTCAGGTAGTGGTGAGAAACAGCTGTTCTGTATTGCTAAGTACCTTAATTAGGAGTTTGGATTTCCATCTTCAAAGCTTCATTTGGGAAGGAGCCAAACAGTGACCTGAGGAGCCAGCACGGGTGTCCACATCCAGGTCTTTTCTACTTCTTCCAGTGAGCCAGTGATCATGGGAAGTCACTTTGGATCTGAAAGATTAGGATAGACATTTGTGGAGGGTGTGGAGGAAGAATACTGAGGTCAGAAGACCTGCAACAGTTAACAGCAGTTGAGACAGAGAGATTTTCTCCCAGTTTTCAGAGTCCACCCTTTTTCTGCTTCTTAAGCATGGAATTTCTCACAGAACCGCATAGAGAATTAGCATCTCTACTAAAGGCAAATGAATTACCTGACTGAAGAGTCCATGGAAGCAGAGCAAGGAACATTTCACAAGACAAAAGGAAAGGAGAGAACAGTTCCCCTTCCTGTCACATTGCTCACACCAGGTTTCCCTTTAACTGTGGTGAGAAGCCAGCTCTATAATTCTAATTGCGCTGTAATTGTCTGCTGTGTACGTTTAACATCTGCCTGTGCTGTAGCAATCAATACCAGTTTACTTTGTTTTCCTTTTCCCCCTTCGTGTGATAAATACTGTTTCTTTCCAGCTTGTGTCACAGTTTGTATTATCTCTGTTGACAGCCCAGCTTGCGAGGGAGTCCCTCCTTAGTGTTATGTTAATAATTTTAGAAGGGAAATACACAGTACTAATTTCTAAAAACCAGGGAAATGAAACACCACTGTGTACCTGGCTACAGCCCTAAAACTGGAATGACAGAGCTATTTTGTCTGAGTACAATGGCACTGATCTCTCTCTTTCCATAAAATTATGCAACCATACATCAAAGCAGTGGTTCAATTATCTGAATGTCTAGCAAACAAAACTGGACATTATATCCTGCAACATGGATGTCTGCTATATGGACAGCTACACTAAATGTTTGGCTGCAGACAGACCATCTGCAACACATGTCACTGTAAACTGATTTATGGGGGACAGAAGGAAAAATTCTCTTGAGACAGAGAGCAAGTTACACTTGCAATTTCAGATTTTCCTCCTTAACCACTGCAGTAATACTGAAGATTGGCAAGAAAAAGCAAACACAGATGTTCCTCGGCTTTGGCTAGTGCTTGGTGATTGGCAGAATACAAAAGTCCCAAATCTGCCTTTGGTAAAAGGCCACGAGAACTCTGGGTCCTTGTCTAAATTTTAAAGGTGATTCCAATAAAACTTCCATTCTAACAAAGTATTTTTCCAGATTGTTCTTACATGGTGAACATTAAAAGAACAAACACAAAGTGATCTGTATAATTTTTTTTAATGTTTGAATGAAGCAGTGACAATCTCCAAAATTTATCTACAATACATAGCATTTAAAATGTCTTTAAAAATATCCCATAAAAAATATAGATTGCATAAATTATTATTTACCGGTGAAAGCAAAAGTTTTTCTCCAAACTTAACAGTGAACTAATACTATATTACACTACTAATATATTATTACACTTTGGTATGCCTGTTTTCCATAGGATAAAAGTATTGAAATATTAAAAGGCTCTACTCAAGACAGTCCTTGTTGAACAAAACTGAAGAAGTTTATAAAGCTCTTTTTCCAGTTAATGGAGTTTGAAAAAGTTTAAGACAAGGCATCCAGCCTCCTAAATATATTTTAAATCAAAGCTCTGAACCATGACAGGTAAAAGTATTCAAGAGTATAAACTATATTAAAAAAAAAACCAAACAGCCAAACCAGTGGGTAAAATATAAAGCCTATGTGACATCCCGTAGTTATCTATGACAGCTTAACGGCATTTCAGGGATATAACTAATATAGCAAAGATTTCTCCAGAGCATTAATTCTTGGCCATACTAGCTAAAAAAATAAAATGAATTATTTGATATTGATACCTACAGAAAAAAACTTACAGCTTTTTCCTCCTGTCATAAACATTACACACCTTCCTTACAGGAATATCCTTAACAGCCTCATCCTTTCAAGTACCACTTTAGAAAAAAAACTGCCATAGGGTTGGAATACAGCTTGTGTTATCCATCCATGGAACTCCTACTTCGGACATTAATGTTCATGGGAACTAGTGGAAAAGAACAGTGATAGAATCCCATGAATGTGAGAACATATAACACATTTTTTTTTCTGTTCTTTTTGATCCATTTGCTGCTTGAATTTTTGTGGTTATATATTGTTTTCTTATGTTAGGAGAATGACATGACAATCCTTTCAGCGTATTTCTTCATTCTCACACAAAACTAGCTTGACAGTTAACTAACTACATAAAACCCAACTCAGAGATAAAAATGGAGAAGGTGAGGAGGAACAGTTTTCCCTTAATAGTTTAGCTCAAAATAAAGTCTTCAATAGCTCTTCCCTACAATGAAATATGCACCTTCATAGCTTGGTATACCTGCTTGTTCAACACTAAGCTGGAAACACACACTGACAAAACCATAGAGGTTTTGCCACACTTACAACATCTGTATGTTTCAACTAAAACAAAGAATTCTGAAGAGAAAGTATCAAAGTATTTACATTAATTACATTCACTGCTGTCAGAATCTATAACTTCAAAATTGTTTAATAGAATTTAGTAAGAGAAACCAAAGCTGGTACAGCCAATTCAGAAATGAGCAAGCACTCCAACTGACTCTTTAAAATACTAGGTCATAAACAGATACCACGTAAGAATGGTTGCAGGCTATGAATGGTAGTAGGAAGAAAAAAATACCTTTGTGAAAAACACTGCACAAGTAAAGGCAGTACTGCAGATGCAGCTAGGCTTAATTAAACACATCAAAGGGTAAAACATTTTGAGGACAAGCTTAGTGTTAAACGCATGATTCTTGTGAGAAACTGCGGGTGACAAAATCCAGATGGCAGCAAATCATAGCTGTAAGAGAAAAGGGACTTTATACATTTATCATTTTGATCATTACCACTGTTACTATTTTTGGTAATAAGCAGCATCTTTAAAACTGAGCAACATTAGGCTGAGATACATGCACAGTAGACTACTACCCCTACATCCCTAAATGTTCATCACTTTCCAGCCTTCAAGATAGACATGGTGCAAAACAAGTGGCCTCTTGTGCAATGAGCTATCAGCAGTACTGACTTCCATTGAGGTCAGGCTTTTAGAGTCAAAACTCTTAAGAAGATTAAAGATTTATTTCAGGCTGCTTGTATCAATAGGCTTCCTTAGGAACAACCTGCTGGAGGGCTTCTCCCAAGGTGCTCTGGAGGCTGTTGCCCAAATTCAGAATTCCCACGGAAAAGCCCCGTGGATGACTCCTACCAAGGAGCTTTTTGGTTTCAGCTTTGTGCCAGGCCTAATACTGTAATCACCGACTCACACTATTACTAACTCTATTCCTGACCAACCAAAATTGCCAGTTTCAGGTACTAAACCTAAAATCTCAGTGCTACAAAATTGCTTCAGAGAGAGTTGTCATCAACTCAAAGGGAGCTAAGTGAGGGTAGAGAGTCATCCTAGTCACCACACAGACTTCTCCTGGAGGATGTGGGCTGTATAGTCAATTCATCCCACAGAAAGCAAGGGGGTAATTAAGATGTCTCACATAAAGAGCAGTTGAGAACATTAGTCCTGGCTATGACTCCCTGTCTTTGTCCTGACACACCAATGTTATTTTCTAGCCTCCCATCACTTACCAAATGCTAAAACCTCCCAGCCTTTTCTTTGCCTATAACTAATCATTACTGGCAACTGGCCACAAAGTTATAAATATCCAGTGGTAGTGTTCCATGTAGTTTTCAGAAAAAAAAAAACCTTCTTAAAAATTATATGATGAAACATCAGGATACAGAGAATAAGGATCATATTTTTGACTCTGAGATCCATACTAGGATTTCACAGTACCATATTACTGCATTATATATATTAATGTATATACCTGCACATGCAATTTCCAGGTCCAGATCTGGACACAGAAACTATAACCCTTCAAAGAAGGACAACAAGAAGAAAAGCTTTCTTCCAAACACTCAAAGCAATTTACTTGAACCTTTCATTTCTTTTTAATGTATTAGCATTTTGAGAGTAGGGCACAAAATGTGTCTTGATTTTGAAGGGCTTACTTATCTCTGATCTTTCATATGGAAATCAGACAGTATTTATTCCCTTGAAAAAAAACCATGTTCAATTTATACAAAAATCTAGATTACATGCCTAGAAGAAATATTACCCCCCCATTTATTTTCAAGCTCATTTTGAAGTACAATCCAAACTCTGGTGATAAAGAGACTGACCCACAACCACTTACCATTTGTCCAAATTTACCCGGATTTGGCAAACCTTCTTCACCTACTCTTACAGGATTTCTGCATGTTGTTTGGACAGAAGTTCACTCAAAATGGTTGCTACAAATCAGCAGTGCACAGTTGGTGTTTTTTGTGGGTTTTCTATACAAAACCTGGAATTCCCAAAGTTTTTGGCTTTCCACACATTGTAAAGATACAATACTGATTTAACAGCCCAGAATCGCCCAAACCATTCACTTTTGTGAGAAGAATGAATAAGCAGTAGCACATCAGGACAAACCAGCATCATCTATGCCAAAATTCACAGCATTTCTATTTGCTTAGCACCTAAACTTTGACCCTAACATCCTGATCCAAATGAGCATTACATCTGAGAATGTTCCAGTTCAAGCCACCCACTGGTAGCATTTCAGAAACATATAAAAAACATTCAGATCAGCTTTCTGTAATATGAATGTTTAATCCTAGACCATTAAATTCAGCAACAAAATTTTAGCTGCTTTCTATGATATGGAATGGAAATACCTGAAGTAAATGGAAATTTTCTACTTACTCCAAGGTGGCATTCTAATACAGTAGCTGATAGACACTATTAATATAATATTAAGTTTCTCACCTTTAGGCTCGGTCTTTGAAACAAGACTACTAGCTCTCACACAGCATTTTCAGCATCAGTTAAATATAATGTAAAACAGGGAGAGTCTTAGTGTAGGTGGCATGGATATCTGTCAGGATTCTGTTTTGTCCAGACTTAAAAAGAGAAGACTTGAGGAGTCCTTGTCTACAACTGCCGGATGGGAGAGAACAGAGAAATGGTCAGACTCTACAGCTACACAATGGGTAGAGGAGAAGCAATAGACACAAGCTGTAACTTAGGAAACTTCCATTAAAAGAAAAAAAAAGAAGAAAATATTGCCAGAGTGGTCAAACAGCCTCTGCAGTGTTCAACACTTCAGGTCTCACTGTAAAAGCTTATGCATGCTATAATTTTGATGTTTGTATTTGTAATTCTTGCTCTGGATAACACTTCGAAGGCAGTGCTACACTCAAAAAATATTTTTTTTAAGATGCTATATATGTATTTTTGCCAAGGACATCTGAAATTTTACAACCTATTTATTTTCTCAGAAGTGTCTGATCTGCTCATTTATTCCTCTCCTGAAATCATCCTGAGGTGCATAATCATTCCTGGAGGAACTAATTGATTTCACAGATTATTCTTTCAGTTGAGAAATAAGCAGGAGATGATGAAACCTGCAGGGGAAAAAAGCATTCATGAAAACTTTCCCCTCTCCCAATCTAAAATAAACCAGAACAACAAGTAAACTATACATGTAACAATTTCCAAACTTTTTTTCCTAACAAACAAGTTAACACAAATGATAATCCTAATTCAGCAAGTAATGGAAAATCTATGAATCATGAGTGATGGTTAAGAAGATGCCCTTCTGGACCCAAGCCAATGTTGAGTTACATTGTTGTCCTCTCTTTTTCTCATTTTTGTGGACCAAAGGACTCCTTCCTATGTGGCAGAAAGGTCAGAAGAGATAAGGAGGCTTCACAGGTACCAGCAACTGGTGAGTGCCACTCACAAGTGGAGAGTTAGTATAACTCCATGTAGCTCTGCCCTCCACCACAGCAGCTGAGTTAGGCCAGATCTAACATTTCCAGAATGCCATTTAACCCAACACTCTATGGGAATAAAGTTGGATTATTATCTACACATCTGTGTCAAATAATGGCAGATTATTCTGAGGCACAGTCTCTTCCAGTATTACATCCCGTCTGCAGTTCTTCTGCTTCCCAAAGTAAGATATCACACTCTCTTGTTACATAAAATCTTGCTTATTACACTGACTGAATCAGAAATACAAAGGGCAGGTGCTTTGTAGCAACAGCCAAAAAAAATGGCTCTGAATCTTCTATGTGCCACTTTCATACAAGGTCAATTGCACCTATAATTAATTTATACAAGCTGAACTCTCAGCTGCTACCTTACATAGCCTTGCAAATGCACAGGCTGCACAAAACTGTATTGGTAATTAATTTGTCAAGCAAATGCTAGGGAAGAACAACACTGGTAATTTATACCATAGATATTCAAATGAAACATCTCGCCTGAGTAATTTAATGTCAGAAAGTAGGAGAGCTGCAAAGCAGAACAAAGAATTGGAGTCTTCCACCAGCTATTTCTTGAAGGGACATTGCTGTAAAGTAGTATGAGCCAATTTCAGATGCACTAGAAACACATGCTTCTTCACTGAACTATTCTGGACAGGTTTTGGCATAAAAATGAAAATTATAGATGGATGTCCCATGGACAGCTACTAGAATGACAGAGGATGATAGAACACAACCAGAAAAGATCTGCATGGAAGACATTGTGTTATCCTGAGAAACCATGGGTTAGCTATTGAAAATAAATGTTGCATTCTAACTCTTAGCAAAAAAAAAAAAAAANAAATTTCTATATCAAAAAACATAAAAAAAAAAAAAAAAAAAAAAGTGTAGGACTGACTCCACCTCCTTTCTTCTTATTCTACCACTTAGTACATTGTCGTAGGTATTGGGACCCTTATAATTTATTACCAACAATCCTCTCCAACGATAACACTAGTGATTGTAGCTGTTGTAGTGTTACTTTTTGTGTGCATGAAATAGAACTTCACTTAAAAAAAAAAATGCTGGGGTGACGCTGCAGTGCTTTGCCAGGATCTCCTGGGTTCAGTGGACTTCAGGAAAACCAAAAGTGGGATTCCCTGGCTTTGTGACTGTGCTTTGGACTTCACTGTAAGATGGAATGACTTAGTATTGGAAATGCTCACAGTGCTAGAGGACAGCGTCTGAAACACCCAAAAGTTTCCATTTCGACTAGGTCAGCACTTCATCCCTGCTGCAACTTTGGGAGCCCTGGTGAGAATCATAGAATTTCCAATCTTGAATAAAAACTTATCTCAAATCCTGGTGTTCCAAAGTTCCACCCCACTAAATGGCTTTCTCAGATCTTCTACCAGTACCTTTTAGAGGTCTGGACCAGCTGACTTAAAGAAACTAAAATGTCCTAGTCCAGAATCCCACACAGTGTTTCTTGGTTTCGATTGCCTGAAAAGCTCTCACCTCAGCAGTCAAGAAGAAGAGGAAGAAGGAATTCTTCGTGGTGGCAGAAGTTAGATAAAGCATTTCAAACCTTGTCGACATTAGAATATTTTATATTTTAAACTGCAAGAAACATATTTTTGGATGTATTCACAACAGATGATGGGGAAAACTACACTGCTATGTAAAAATAATTAATATGCAGTAAAAAAGAGCTCCTTCATTTACTGGGAGTATTGCCGGTTAGGATATTACAGCTATCTGAAGCAGGCGTCCTTAGGACCAAGATAATCCATTTTCCTGACTTTTGTGTCTTAGGATGATTTAGTGGGATAAACAAGGGTATATCTGAAGGAGCAATGGTAGAGCAAGCAAAACTACACAAAAAACTCCCCATCTCCTTAGCTATCTGTCTGGTTATGAAACCCTGAAGAGAAGTAGGTCCTTTGGGGAAAACATGAAAGTAAAGAAGGATAACTTCAAAATCGCCTGACCACTGTTAAAACCTCTTTCTCTGAGCAAAGTTTGTTGCTAGTCCTGAAAAAAGTTGTGTTAATATCGGTCTGATTGTGGGATTTGCCCCTTGATTTTTTACATAAGCTATTTGACAATAAGGCATATCACTACTAGATTTAAATCTGGCTGTACTTTACTCTCAGCAATATTTCTGAAATATATCCTGCTGAACAGAACATGATAAAACAAATGAACGATGGGATGTAGAAGCAAGAAGAATATTTAAAAATATGCAGGTGGGAAATATAATTCATATAGAGTTGAAAAGTCTTTGAAAAAAGTAAGAGGAGATGAGGGGAGCTCTGCATACAATTTCTTCAAAAGCACAATTAGTGGACCTCCAATGTGATAAAAACATCACTCTTCACAGACACTCTAGGTGTACTTCAGCCATACAAAAGAGAACAAAAGAGCTGTATCTCGAGCAGTGTGAAGATATATATGTAAAAGTAAAAACCAACAAACAGAAACCCCACAAGATCAGCTGGAAACAGTCTGAGGAACTGCTCAGGAGGATGAAACTATCATTGTTTGGAGGGTATAAATTAATTCAGTCATCCAGTTTGACAGCCAAGGTAACCAAGCTAAAAAATATAGGATGGATGAGATGTAGTCACGAGTAACTCACCCAGAGTATTATACAATATCTATAAAGCAGTAGACATATCTCACTATTGAAATATCACTCAACTTTTTGGCCTCTCTCTGGTGCCATCAAAGGACTGAAAACAAGTCATATTCCCAGCAAGTGAAAATATGGGTAGCTTTAAAAGGGAAAAATGTGGTAGAAAGAATATACCAGTTTCCACAACACAGGCTTTAGAGATGGAGAGAGAACTGAGAACCAACATATCTGGCTTTGAAATCCCACCTTTTTCATTCATCTCCTGGGAATCCATGAACAAATCACCTCTTCTTTTGCCTTCATTTTCTTGTGAAGAAAATAGAACTGATGCATGTGTGATGCGAATTTGAAAATCCTGATGTGATCATCACTTGAAAAAGCTTTTAAAATGTAATTTGGGAATGTTGGAGAAGTGCTGCAGTCATACCCCCTCCCGGGTTTCTATTCACAGGTGTATGAGGGGGAGGACCAACCTGGTTTTTTTTTTTAAACAAAAATTGTATTTACTTACAATGTGGATTAATTATTTCTGCTCTCAAGAAAGAAAGTTTTAGTTAGTAGCTATTGGGAAGCTTGAAAATTATATCAGTGGCCATAAAACCCAGCTCCATGTCCATTACACTATTGCCTGATGAGAAATGCAGTGTAGGGACTCCAATTTACCAGCTGACTAATGCTTCACACCCAAGGACAAAGAGTGTATTACAATTCACTAGAAAAGGAGACCATTTCTGTAGCACAGTTATCTCCACATAGCAATTGTCTGATAGTTTGCAGCTGAAAAAAATATGCTAATAGGATCAATAAACAAGGAGAAAAAAGCTTTGAAACAATGATAAATACAGATAAAACAGCTCAGTGAAACAGAGATATTTCCAGATGGCAGCCAAGCATGAACTAGGAAGCATTGCAGTGTCTTTTCTGAATGCGAAGAAAGAAGCAAATGCTCAGAAATAGACTGTAAAGTTGTACTTAGACAGGGAGAAAAACTCAGGATACTTAGTTAGGGGTAAGGACTGTGAGGTGGAAGCAGACAAATCTGTGTCTTCTCAGCTCATTTACAGTCACTAAATATCTTTTTTCTTTTGACACTTTGGCCAAAAGTGTTGACTATCCTGCTTTTAAAAAGGACTGTGGTCTGTCATGGAGGTCACCTTTTCTGGGTGCTGTACTTCATTATTTTTCTGGGTAGCCTTTCACACTTTTTCCTCAGCTTTAAAAAAAAATCTTCAGGAATTGTCATTATTCTGGCTGAATTTCCCTGAGTAATTCCGTTCCCACTGGGAGATGAACAATAAAAATTCCCTCAGCTCTCTCTGGGTTCTCATCAAACCTTGCCTGAAAATACCACACTGCTATCCATCCATTCTTTTTGCCCTCATGTTATCAACCAAGATTGACCAGAAATTGCCCCACAGATGGCATGAGAATTTATATTCCAAGGCTGAAAAAGAGCAATGGTACAGTGTCTGTTGTGGTTCAGTTCAGTGGTTGAATAATAGCTTAATTTCATGTGAAAACCTTACCTGTTGAGTGCATCAGCTGTGAAACCAAAGACATGAATCAGAAGAGTCATTGCATTAGATTGTAAAACAGAGCTTGCCAAGAGTAGTAAAACACAAGAGAGTACCTTCTCCTTAATTTACTTTATTTTTTTTTTTTTCCACCAGAGACGGGACAGGTAATGTCACTGAGTTGTATGAAGTAACCTCCTGATTCAATCTTTTCAGACCACTCTGCCTTCCAGAGTTACTATACAGGCAATTCCATCTTTCAGAGTATGTAATGGAAAGTTGGCAAAGCAAAAGTTACAAAGGTGGGTCATTTTGTGTTCAATGGATTTCAAAAGAGTTGTGGAACCACAGCTTGGATGCTTTTCCTAATATTGTGTAATTTTTTTTACACAAACACAAGTTTGTTGCTTTCAGTCACAATTCAGAGCTGATGTGAAAAGTGCATAGGTCTTGGTGTGGATAAAAGGCCCATGTAAGTGTCCAGAAGAAAACATTTGATGTTACTTTGTTTACCTCCTGGAAACTGCACATTTCATTTTGATAGAACATTTTTCTGAAAAGCAATCACAGGTTGAGCTGGTGCTTTGAGATGTGCATTGTACTAACAGAGAACAGGCTACAAAAAAGCTGAAAATTAATACAGAGGTGCTGTGAAAAAGATGAGATTGTTGGAAGGGTCCCATTTGACACAGGGAAAAGTGAAATCACAAAGGCTACAATTGCAAGGACTTCAGAAAGGGTCAGCACTTCAGAGAGATTTGTACTTTCTCATTCTTGCTAGTTTTTTTGTTTAGTGGGGTTACTTTGTGAAAAGAAGGAGTGTTGAGTAGTTTGCCACATGGAAAGCTGCTCTTACTTCAGAACAGCCTACAACAGCAATTTCTATAGTGCTAGGACCTGTTAGATACTCTGCCATAGTCAGAAGGACACTATCCTTGAAAAGAAAAGAAATCACTTAGAAAAGAAACACTAGTTCATTTATAGGACCAACATAAAGCAGTTTTCAAAATATTATTGACATGTGGACTTTTCAATCTGGCATGCAGTAGCAGATAAAAAAAAAGTCATCCTAGTAGTAGTCTTCCATCCAAACACTGCACTACCAGAGAATGTGGTTCTTCACTGGCTCCTCCCTCACAGTTTGTCTCATACCAGCCTTTTCCATTTCCTTCACTGTAACACAGTTGTTATGCTGCAGCTCTGTGTAAGAAATTAAAAACATTCAATCAAATAATCACTGTTACATATTATACTACAAGTATAATACTTCTACAGTACTTCTCCTGTCCTCTTCAAGTTCACCTCAGATGTACTTCTATTTTATGCTGGCAAATTCAAAGGAAGATTTTTATCCCAGGGTTGCCCACATCATTTATATGCAGCATGTATTACGGACAAAACTGAAATCCTAATATTTTCCTCTAAAAATCATGAAAAGAAGACTGTTTGGATCAAATAGTGGCATACTATATAATTTATCCAAATTACTTTAATCACAGATGTCCACATATAATCTTTCATAATTTAGTACAGAATATTTAATGTAATTTAAACACTGACAGGAAATCTATGCTTGCTTGCTCTTCTTTTCATTATTTGAATGTTAATCCTGGAAAATAATTCTAAAAACACGAACAGTCTGTTGACTTTGCAGTATTTTTTTTTAATACTGCAAAGAGGAGACAACTACATGCAATTTAATGATGTAGAGCATAAAAGACCAAAAGGGTAAAATCAGATGAACCAGATTAGATCTTTTTGTTAATGAGTTGCATTTGTTTGCTTCTTAGGGCAGGAAATACACCTGCTTTCATAATTGTATGTGTCCAATGAAGATATTCTAGGCCTAAATATACCTTTAAGGCAGTACAGCAGAATATGCATGTTTTTTCAGAACTTGAAAATCAATTCACTGAATTATGTATTGGCTAATTAACTCGTGATTCTTAAAAGAAGATATAAGAATAGAATAGAAATTTTCATGTTGCACATGATAATCATCAAAAAGAGAGAAAATTCATGTTTGATATTGCACAGCCCCACTTTCACTGAAATTCAGGAACAACACAAATCTGACCTGGCTTTGTTTACCCAGAAAGAGAACATTATAGGCAGTCTGATCTTCCCTGAGTGAGAAACCCAGGAGAAATAAACATGTTTACAGGTCAGAGATGTCAGGATCTGAAGCAAGTAATCATCAGATGTTTCTATACAGCTCAGCAAAATTATTTACAATTTCTTGCAAAGCAGGTCACTGAAACTTTTGGAGAGCAATGATTTAGATGCATGTGTGTATGTGTGTGTGGGCATGCACGGCAGGTGTATACAGACATTAGAGCTGGCTCTCAGATGGGATTAGAAATATACACTGAGAAAGAGACACAGTACAACAAATGTACTGTTTGCTGCTACAATTATTTTTCTTCCTCAATTCCATGTTGTATTAGTTATCCAAGGAAGATCCTTAGTTTTTCTAGGAAAGATTGCTGTCAGAAAAAGCAAAGTAGCCAAAACCAGTGCTTTTTTGGGACAGTTCAATTTTCCTACCAATTGTAAATAGAAACACTTTTAGACTAATTTTATCAGATGCATCTAACATTACTTTAAAATTAGTGAAAGGATTAGTAACAGAGATCAGACAACCTGTAAGATGGAACAGTAATTTATGAGTTGCCCTCTCATCTAGCTTTTGTTAACAATTCCTGGACTAATATAAAGAAGAATATCTCAAGCACTGCACAAACTCCATATATGCAGCAATTTTAGAGCACACAAACCTCACTGACTCTATCTTGGTATCCAACTCAAGTTTATAGCTGTCTTCACAGATAAATTGGTATTTTATAGAAATTCATACTTCAAGGGCTCTGATTTTTTTGTCATTTAGCTGGAGTTTTTCCTATGAAATGGAGTTACAGGAACTCAGTATTTCGTTAAACAGCTGTTATGATTTCCATTTAATTGAGTCAGTCTAACCAAAATACACTCAGCCAGACATGAAGACCAAGTGCTTAAAATGACTTTGCTTAAGTCCTCGGCTATTATAACAGCCATTTATTTAACAATCTTTCTCTCCTGAGTAGATGTACAGTTTCCCTCAGAGCTTCACAGTTGGAGATGTCACAGTTTCCAATGTACTTTCACACTCTTGATGTGACTGACATTTCTTCATGCAGCAGGACTATGTTGACACGGAGGAAATGTTCTGGTCCTCAGGAATCAATATATTCATTAGCAAGAAGACATCCCAGGTCAAAATTTCATCTTTTAATCAACAGCAGTGAACATAAAGGGTGCAAGTTTGTCCAAATATTTGACTATATGAAGAAACAATCCAACAAAGCTTCTGGTACAAAGAGTGCTGAGAAACAGCTGCATATTTCTTCTATTTTTTTCCCCCAGCAAAGTGTGTGATCCTAAGAATTAAGCTATTGTCTCTGCCCTCTGAAATACTCTCAGAACTCTCAAGTCTCTGAGATACGCATCTTCTGGCTCTTTGCCAGAGGAAAATCTCAGTCTATGGCTCTTAGGGACTGGGACTTTGGCCATGTCTTTTCTTACCTTACCTTTAGGAAGGCAACAACACAGTTGACCAAAAAGGATGGGGGAAATTCAGTTATCCAATGCTCAAAACAGCCAAGTCAAAATGCATTGAAAGTACACTGCAGTACTTGCATCACACTTCTGCAGTGTTCCACTGATGTAATTCCATAATAGTGTAATATATTTTGCAGAATATATCTGGAGCTATTACAGAACACAGGTATCCATACAGTGTCCCAGAACACTGTGACTGTCTCATGGGTTTAGAGATGGGTGGTAACTCAATTAGAAATGCATAACAATCTCTGAGGATGATATCTCTCCTTTTCCCACTTTCTTAAAGGGAAATAATACATATAATTTCCCAAACTGCATTTACTATATATTTACCTGAAATGTCTAAGATTGACTTTTTTATTATCAAATCCTGATGTGTGTGATACAGTGACCTCAACAAAAAACAGGTTTTCTTGAATGGTTTAGAGATAAATCAAAGCCATACCAAGATTTCCAATATGACTTCCAAACTGTTGTTTCCAGGAAAATAAAATTTAAACAGCAGGGGGGAGATTTTGATATTTGTAGCTTCACAAGGTGATAATGAAGGGGAAAAAAGTAAAGAAACATCTTGGAAGTAATTTTCTTGGGAGCATTAGTGACATGAGGTGGTGAAAGTGCTATAAAATCTGCCAGAAATTGCAAACCTACCAATCAACAAATGTTAGCTGCTTGAAAAAGAGTAAGTAAGGAACAGAGCTATGTATCAAAAGATAAAGACAAGAAAATAGAATATGGTAGTGTATGAGAAAAAAAAATTCCATTGCAGCCATGATTTTTCAACAACAAAAAAAATTTAACCTGAAACCAAACCAGCTCCTTAAAATAGTTTAGTCAAAATAGCAAGCACAAGAGAGGCTGCTAACTTGACTTGGGCAATTCTGTCCAAGTGCAAGCACAGAAAGGATGCCTGCTATAGAGTAAGGACACTTCTTCATTCCTCATTCTCAGGATTAAAAGACCCCAGCTATATTAGCAGTCCAATAGTTAATGTATGCATACATACATAGTTAGGAAATGAATAAAACTTCATATTTACTTTTACCTTTCCAAGGTGAGCAGGTGATGAAATGTACAGTAAACTTCTTCCTTTTCCTTTTCTTTGGCTACCCAACAACCTTCAGCAAGTGGTTCCACGCAAAAGCATTCGTCTGAATGGTTGAAAACTGTTTTCTCTCGTCAGTTGACAAAAAAGTCATAACAAGGAAGGCAGCATTGCTGGATATACTGGAGCTTTATTTGTTTCTAGATAAAAATGCTTTTTTTTTTTAAACATCATACAAATAGGATGTTACAGCTTCAATCACTGAGGCACAGCAAAGTTTTATACAACTATAAAGCAGGATGTCATAGAGGTAAAAGGTCTCTATAAAAGGAAGTGTTTCCAGCCAGCTGATAAAATTCTAATCTTCAGCTCAGTATCTGAAAGTCGTTGCTATGAATCAAATGAGTTCAAACTAAAAATAAAATATGGAAAGAGATGTGGTTGCACACAGGCTGAGAAAGCCTGAGAGGCCTGCAGCTCTTCCCAGGCTTGGCCTGGAGGGGCTTGCAGAGGCCTGAGCTAGGCAACTTCTCTCAGACTGTGCTGTGTGAGAGAAACTTTCCAAAGAATGTAAACAAGATCAACAGAGATTTGCACCTGCAGTTGGTGTCCAGAGCTACATGAGCCCCGTGGTGTTTCTCTTTCAGAGAGCCGTTTTCCTCCTCTCACCAATCAATCATTTGTTTATTCTCATGAACCAATTATGTTCATCTTTGCAATCCTCTCTACATAACATGACAGCTCCTTCTTAATAAAGTTTTTTCTAGCCCAACAAGCCTTCTGAGTTCATGAGTCAATGTGTTGCTGCAGACTCAGCAGCAACAGAAATGTGAAAGCTATGCAATCTCTGAACACCATCAATAATAAAGCATACAGAATTTCTCTCTTTCACATTAAGTAAACCCAAGAACTGAGGGGCATAGAGGAGGAAAAAACCCAACAAATTATGTGAAAAGAGGAAGAGAAGAAACTGCATTACCTCAGCTTGATCCTTGTGACCAATCAAATTTTCTCATTTTGCAAAATTAATCTAAAAGCCTCTCTCTTGCTGAATGTCTATAACAGCACAGATGAAAATATACAAAGAGAAAATTGTTTAAGAGTTAATAACACAATTATATAAAAATCACTGCATTGTTTCTCTCCACTTCTCACAGAGTTGAAAGAAGAACCAAACACTGACTTAAACTGTTAAGTTCTGGTGGGTACATATATATTGCCAACAACCCTGAATATAGGAGAGAAAAATTACTGAAATTAATCTTTATTTAAATTTGGAAATGTGGGCTTGTATTCTCGATGTCTGACTGCAGTAATGCTGTTCTGCATTTCTCAACACATTATGGGATTTCCCCGATTCTCACAAAAGTGTCCATCAGGAACCGCAGCTACAGCGGCCGAAATACAATGAACAGAAGAGAGTTTAACACTAGATGGCAATATGCTTTTGCAAAATATTTATCTGAGGTGCCTGTAGATAAAGGCAAATATTCTTCAAGCTATTATACTATTTCTTGGTTCTCATGTATGTTTAGACATACAGTTTTTCTTTGGCTCGTGCTAAAATAAATTCTCATTTCATGCTATTGTATTTTTCTCCTTCCTTGCTTTAAATTAAGTTTAGACAATACTCTGATCCAGGCAGAAGAGATTCATAGTTTTACTGAAAGTATGTTACGGATTATTCACTATTTAGTGTGTGTGGAAAACATGTGAAGAATCACATGTGGAATGTTGACCAAATCTCTCCTGCTTGGCAAACTGTTAATCAAAAAGGGAGCTTGTTTTGTGGGCTACCATCTTCCTTCTACTGATGTACATCAGAACATGAACCTAACTGTGTATCTTTTAAACTCGGGATTCCTTTGGGTAGCATTTTTTCCCATTACCTGAATCATTAAGCTTGCTTATCCACTTTTTGCTCTCACCTAATCAAATAGCTTCCACCAAAGCCCAAGTCTGTTACGCCATTGGAATAGTCTGGATTGTGCTACAGTTATCCAAAGTACTTTGGGTTAAAAAAATCAAAGAATTCTGTTCTTTGTGTAGGGTTTTTCCCAATTCCTTGGAAAGCTCAACGTGTTATAAATCAAACCAATAAACCTACAATTTATAAGACTAAACCCACATTATAACTATCAAGTAAGTTGCTAAATAATGGGTAGCTTGGTTGTTTCCAAGAATTATCGGTATTTGAAGGTAACATTAATCTGTCTCAGCAGTGACAGCAGCTCAGAAAGGCTTTGGTGAATTCCCTGCATGATTTTAGGTGCATCCTCCTTTTACTGGCACTTTTTTTTCTATAAAATTGGGTCCTTGAAGCTATTACCACTCCCACACACGACTTATTCTCTCTTCCCTATCCCAAAACAAAACAACAGGGTTATTGTCAGTATCATTTTGTCTGTTCTCCATTTTAGCTATTGCCCTCTGGATAGTTGGTCCCATATTTCTGCAAAAGGCAATTTTATGCCTTTTGTGCTTTTCATGGATGTGTCTATGAAGACAAATATGGACAACACAAGATTACAGTAGGTAAGAAAATGAAACATTATTCAAGGTACTTTGTCGAGGCCGATCAACATACCTGACAGAACAAATTCATTGTTACTTCTAAATTAAAGGAAAGTTTGAAAATTTCTATTACCCTGATATGCAATATTTATCTTAGCTTGATTTAAAGTGAGAGAAATTGAATGTATGACCTAAAGGAAAAATACACAGTTTGTTTCTAATAGCCATATTTACAGGCAATGCAAATTTCCTTGGAAATGCCAAGGAGAGCTTTGAAACACACCAGCACTAGGCAGTCTAGTGAGTATTAATAAACACAGTATAGTCACATAAAAGTACAGTCATCCATTTTAACAGCTCTGACAATTTCATTCGGAAAACTTTTGCGGTAATATTTACATAAATCACCAGCCTCTCAAGAAAACATTGAAAAAGATTTGAAATGTGTCATGAAAGCATGCCTATGTCCTAGCACAAAATGCATTACTGATTTAAATGAAGAAGAGCAAGAATAACCAAAATCTCCTAGAATCCAAAGGCCCTGAAAGATGATAGCAGTATAGGAACAGAACAGAAAGGAGGAGGGGGAGGAATTAGTTCTGAAGGAACAGCTAATTTATTAATTCTTCACTACTAATTGAGGATTTAAGTACCAAAAATTAAATCACTCACAGAGGTCAGTAACACTGATTACCAGAAAGATACAATATTTATGAGAAATTGTTTGCTTATATTTTACCTCAGCTGGTATTTTTATAAAGGACTTTTTGTTTTTTATTCCAATAGAAATAAAAAAGTTATTGAGAGAACATTTCTTCCTTCCCACATATTTGCATTTCAAATCTTGCAGCATTGTGCTAGGGCATGATCAGAAATCATTCCAGCTGAGCAGAACAATTGCTTTAATCATAGTTATTATAGCCTATCTCAAAGTTAAATATAGTTATTAAAATTTAAAGAAAGCAGCAACCCAAACCCCTCAGGTATTCTAAGGAGCACAAGGACAATAGCTTGATGCTTGATTACACACAGGGAAGTTGTTTGGACTGATGTCAGCACCTGCATGAAACACTTCTGCTTTATGTCCAAGCTAGACATCTCTGGTGATGGCTGGCTGGAAGAACATGCTCTTTCAGTACAAGTAATGTTTCATCTCTCATTGTCAAAACAACATGATCCTGTTGGTCCATACAACTTATTAGCAAGTCTAAATAATTAGATAGTGTCAGTGGTGTAAATGCCTCCATCTCCTAGCCATTTGGTACAACCCTTACTTCTTTCCTGCAGTGGCAGTCTGGTTATGGGATACAGCCACCCATCATGCTCAAGCAAGGTTGCCTGAGTTTGTTCACAGAATTTGGGGAAAAAAAAAAAAAGAATAATGGAATTTTGCACTGCACAAAATTGAGGTTTGTGACTCACTGATGGCCCAAGACCAAAACAAGTACCACCACTCTGTGGAATATTGCCAGCTAAATCCCTTTGTTCTGATATTATAGTAATTATCTGTTAAAACACAACTACCAAACTGCATCTTAATTGGCAACTCCTCCATGTCAGTGTATTTTATGACCACAAAGTTGATGAGTTATACAGAACTGGAGAGAAAGTGCCCACATTTGAGAGGAGGGAATTTTTCAGTCCAGCAGAACTCCAGAGGAAGGTGCTGAGAACACCATCACTGGAAGAACAGCTGTGTAAACTTAAAGGAGAATATATCTCCAGTAAGTTCATTGGCTTCTAAACAGCTACTCTGTATTCGCATCAGTGTAATGGAGAAGAAGCTGGCCACTGTGAAAAGAAAGTACTTTGTCTCAGATGACATCCAGAGTACAGCTTTGAACCCAAAAAGAAGACAATTGCCTAAAACACTGAATTGCCTAAGAACAACCACAGCCATGTTCCTTACAAGTCCCAACATTGACTGCTGTCTCGTCTTTTCTGCTGCAATTCAAGGAAGGATCAGAGAATATGGGGCAATAAGTGATGTATTCTGCCAACAGTAACAAGCACATCAGGCATAGCTCTTAAGAGCCCCAGCTACCAGTGAAGATCACATTTGCAGGACAAAGGTACTCATTTTGTTCATATTCATAAGAAGCCTTAACCCTCAAAGCAGCTGGACATACTTCTAACCCACTCTGAAAATGTGCAGAAAACAGTATTATTGAATAAGTATTCTTGCATATCAGCACTGAAATCATTGACAGAAAATGTGTATCTGATTGGGGCAGAATTCATGTTGAAGCAGGGGTAGTGTGTCCCTGAGGCAAGGCATGGTGACATGACATGCCTTTGTTTCCCTAGCACAAAGGACCGAAGAAGTCTATGTTAAGCATTAGCCAAATAAAGGCAGCTGATTCCTATCTATTTACCTATTAAGCCAGCGGCTTGGAGTTGGATTTTTTTTTTGTTGTTCTGACTGTTAGTTTATTACAGCTGAAGAAATGATACCATCACTTTTCTTCATCATTTAACCAAAGTGTGTAAGCAGGAGACAAAGAAATACACTGTAAACCTTGAATTCTCGACACATATAGCCTTGATCTGACTGGAGCTGAGAAAAGAAGATGAGGAAAAATCATGGAAGCAGACATGGACATCAAATCTGTGCAGAAGCCACAGAACCATGACTTCAGCAACAGAGGCTGGAATAATAATCCCACTAAGGAGTTGTTTCAGGCAGGGGTAAGAAGGGGAGGCAGGGTGGGCAGGTTGAAATCCTCCTCCACGTGCCTCCTTTTCCCCACACTGGGGAAAACTGGAGTCTTCTTCTAACATGCTTATCTCGGTACCTTCAACCAATTCTGACCCTTCTCCATTGTCCATGAAGAGGTAGCATCTCAAGCTGCAAGTCCAATCCCATCCTGTGTTTACATACCAAGCAGATTTAACCCTACACTTAAAAAGTGAGAGAAGAGGGTAAGAATCACAGCCCAGAAAAAAATTCTTCATATTGTAATTTGGGTGTAGAGGGTCAAATTTTGCTCTTTGGATTAGTAAGCTTTCAAATACAATACTAGCATTTAAACCATGAAACAATTTTAATGCACTGGAACATTGTTAATGAATATTTGCATTCCCTCAACAATGTCAAAGATCCAGCATCACCAGTCTTCAGATATCACAGTATAGGACACAACACAAAGCTGTACTTTTACTTGCTTAGTAATATTATGTTTATCATGATCCCATAAATATTTCATCAAGTTTATTGGTAAGATAAAGGCATGTGATATACACCTCATATATTGCCCTTTGTACTCCCAAGGAAGTGAGAGAGGTACAGTTATTACCTTTATCATTATTTTCTCTTCCACCTTCAGCTGTTGCTTTAACACAGGCTGCAAGCATATTAAAGAAGCAGTTACCTTGACTTTGGAACAGCTATAGTTTACACACCTTTCACCATGGCACAGTACACAGTTTCATTCTCCCTCTGTGACCTTCAGCAGGAACAGAATTAATCAACACGGTGTACTTAAAAACAATTTCATCCCTTTACATGTCTCTTATCACAGAATTAGAACCATCAAGTCAGATAAAAGGAAGAAAGTGTCAGTTTTAACACTAATATTTTTTCACATTTCATTAGTATTTTTACACCAATATTTACACTAATATTTTGTCATCCTCAAAATACGAGTAATTTTATCTTTCTAGTTACCAAAGTCTCACATTCAGTGTGAGACAATGGACACTTGAAAAGATGAAAGTTAAATCTTACTGCTCCTGTTGTAGATCTGCACTCCCTCCTAGACATATCTACAGTACATGAAGAACCTGAAAGGAGCCTTGTAATTCTGAGAACTTGCCTATTTTTCTGAGTTGGTCTATTTAAAAATCTTGCCTGTCAGAGCAGTGTATTTTAGGAGTAGTGTCTAATGCCATGTTCTCTAGAAACAGCAAAACACAGACTCGTCAGAGAAATTTTTGAGGTATGACATGCACAGATGTGAATAGCTTTAATCAGTTGACCCATATCCCCCTCCAAGTGCCTCCAAATAAAATTAAAAAAAAAAAAAAAAGACAGCATTCTCTATCTCAATAAATGTGAGATACTCCCTAACTTTTCTATTTCTGAATCTCTTAAAATTGTCAGAGATAAAAGAAGAAATGAAAGTGTGACTTCTGGATGTTTCACAGAAGAATCTCTTTAGCTCTGACAAAGCTCTGTGAAAGATTCAACATTGTTACCTCAGGAAGGAGAACAGATCCCCCTAGACAAGTCTATATCTAATAATCACAAGAAAAGTTTTGCCATGTGCCTTAAACTAGCTTGAGACTATATAACCTTTTTAGGTAGCAATGTGGTATTTTTTTTTCACTAATTTCTTTTAAACTGTTACAGAGAGTTTTTGATGACTAAGAAATCACCCTCAATTTTAACATATTAGCAGGACTTTCATTAACACTTGAGTGGGACTGAACATAGATCAATAACTTGCAAGATCAATCCTGTCTCTCCCAACAGTGTCTCTGAGTTGGATTTTTTTTCTGATTTAAAATACACTGGGAAAATGTCAGAAACAATTCTTGATATATGCACACTATAACAATGAGAGTGTTAGCAGCAAGAGAAATTTGAAAATTAAAAATTTAACTAACTGTATGAAAGTCTGGGGAATAGTTCTAGAAAACAGTGTCATGTGCTTGGCCACTAGAGACAGAGGTAATTTACTGAATAGATTAAAAGTTCATTCATATATCTTCATATTTTTGCAATTAATTTAGTCTTATTCCTGTTCCTCTGCAACAAAACCTTCTGTTGTTTATTCCTCCTAGAAATCACAGCCAAATCCAGGGAAAATCCAGAGATACTTTATAGAAGGACATTCGTTAGCACTGCTCCTTCTAGCCTTCTAGTACAAAGTGTTCAGAGAAGACTGAGCACTAGGAATGTAGAAGGTTTAGTGGCTCTTTTGCATACAGTAAGATATCCACATATTTTCATATTTGGGAAGCCTGACTGACTCATACTAAATCCTACTTAAATAATAGATGACAACTTCTAGCTCTTTACATGCACCTGCCTGAGAGGGGCAGGAATTAGAGGGCTCAAAGATTTCACTCCATGCTATACATGGGACACGGAAATTGAGTACAAAAGCAAAATACACTTTTCATTTCATGAGTTCCCTGAAAAGAACCAACACTAGAAGGGGAGAGAGGTAGGAGGAGACAAGTTCACAGCCCACTCTCAGATTTCACTAAGCACAACTGACTCCACCCCTCTTAGCCACATATCTACTGTATCACCACATCCAGACAGGGACCTTGGTGTGACAGCTGAAAGCTACCCTCAGGATGAGAGCAAGGCAGCTGGTCTGTGGAATTTGGAGTCTGTGTTTCATGTTCTGTCTTTTCTGCATCTTTCTTCACCAAACAACAGCTAAAAGAAAACTGAAGTTTGTGTCCCTAGTAAGTATGGGCAAATGAAATTTCTTCAAAACCTTTCACTTACTACTCTTCTTGTACTCTAGGGTAGGGAGGAGGGGACATCTTTTCAAATATTTAAATGTTTCCTCCATATTCAAAACTCACTATTGCATTGTCCAAAAAAAAAAAAAAAAATAATCTCAATTTTAAATAAGGCTTTATAATTTTGTCTCCTTTGTGCACTCCTAGATGAACTTACTTTCTGAATGGACATAGAATGCTTATTTTGTAGCACTAAGAGAAAAATAACACAGGATTTTGTTTCAAAATTTAAAAGAGGATTTCATAACTAAATACCAACTGTGCAAAAACCATCTTTACCATGGAAGAGTCTCCACTTTTCCAGTGGTTTCAGTGGATTAGCATGCATAGTAAATTTCAGTATATGAAACTCAAAGAAGTGTACAATGACTTTAAACAAGCAACACAGAAACCAGTGCTGTGAAGCTAATGCTCTTTGCAATGATTTTGATGTACCATTTGTTTGCAGGAAGTCTGAATCTTATTCTGAACATCACACACACATATAAATCATTTATATCATTTTTGTTCTGGATTTTTTTTCAAATTTAATTTCTCTCTGCTTGGATTAAGAAATAAAAAAAATATCTAGTGTTAAAATTTTAGAATCATATGGCACATATCTACAGGAATTATGGTAGTAAAGCATACAAACCAAAGAATTCATCATATGAATGAAAAAAATCCAATGTATCTGTATAAATACATCTTTTATCTCAAATGAAATTCCAAAACCGGTTCAATGTTCTCAGAGCAACAGTTTAACTTTCGTATTTACATATTAGATAACATTTTTATCACCTCTTGTGATGAAAAAGCCAACATATGAGTTTTAAGGCTAATTTCTGCCAAGTAAGAGAACTTCACAGCAGTCAGCCATAGAACTGTTATCTCAAATAATAGTTTGGGGTTTTTTTCCTTCTGAATTCCAACTTAATCATATCAAAATACTAATGATCAAATATTTCTGCAAAATTAATGCAAAATAACTTAAATGTTTCTGTTCATTTTCTGTTTATTTAATATTATTGTCTCTACCTCCTAAAATACATAAAACCTCTTTAAAATATAATAGAGTATCTTGTAGTTTTTATAACATGAAAAAATTTATTTGAGCAAATTTATTCTCAAACGCCAAGAAAAGAACCAATTATATTTGTCTAAATAAATTAAACAGGAAATGTAGATATCTAGACTTAAGGCAAGCACCATTGATGTACTTAGCATTTGTAAGATACAGCAGTCACTGTCATTGCATATTCCTTGTGACTATTATAACTAATTAGTTATTATCACCCCAAAAAATACCAGTAACACAAAAGCAATTTCATGTGTTTTATCAGGTATTTCGCCATGGTGATCATACCCCACAGGAGTTTTTTCCAACTGATAAGCACAAAGAAATTGCAAGACAACAGGGATATGGCCAACTTACCAAGGTGAGTTTGTTTACCTGGGACAAGAACTGAAATATTGGAAGATGCTGTGTTGATATTTGGAGGTTGGAACTTTGCTTTCACTTGGAGAAAGCCCTTATTAAGTTGCCACCTAAGGACAGCCAAGAAACTTATCAGGAAACTACTTATTAGCAACAGCATTCACTAATTTTGAATGAAACTGAGTCAGTCTGTTCTGGTACAGTGTCAGCATATTTTGAGCTTTTTGATTGCAGAGTAGGGTCTTCTGGGAGGAGCTAGCCACTGGTGACCCATCTCAGTTCACCTGAGACCATACAGGAAGCTTTAACCATTAGTAGCAGAAGGTGGTGGAAGTGCTTACAGACACACCCCTCCCTCAATCTCTGCTGAATAGGAGTGCTTCCTTACTCAGGAACTGTTAAGTTCAGCACAAGCAGAAACTTTTCTTATGCTATTCCCAAGAAAATTGATTTAAAACTCAGCTATTTTAGTGCAGGCATTTGTGGATTCAGCTGTTGGTAGTAACCAGAAGCAGCTGAAGCAACCAGAGATACTGGATCTGACAGATGCTGTGCCTGCCTTGACTGCAACTTCTATTAGCTGCCACCTTTCACAAATGGAGCCATGGGTGAACTATACTATCAGATTGTAAGGCAATATTTGGACACTGGGTGGTTTTAACCCTACTTCTGCTTCCCTCCCTCTGGCAGGACCCACTATGTCTGTGTGCTTGTGCTTCATGACTTTTTCCCCCAAGATATATTATTTGGATGGAAAAAGCTGCTAGTTATTTGCCCAGCACTCAGAACCAGGCAGCCTCCTTGAAGCAGTTTAGAAGGGCCAGAAGTCTGGTTGTCCCAGATAAATTGCTACAGTGCACATGGAGGCATACTGTGAGGTGTATCTCTCTGTTAGGCACAAACATCTCATGTCCAGTGGGTCTCTTTCCAAGGGGAATTTGCCAGGTCTTCACCAAAATCAGAATAGAACAAACTGCCTGCAGGGTTCCTCTTTCCCACTGTTCTTAGGAGGCAAAACTGATCTCCAAAGCAAAACCAGGCTTGTTTCTGCTCATGTCAACTCCTTTGAAGAAACAGGAATAACAGACCAGCTTCCCAAGTCAGCTGTGACTCAGTCATTTCATATAAACACTGTGCAAGTTCAGCAATCCACGCCAGCTTGCCCCAGGGCACAGAAGACTTCAAGACCCAGGAGTCAGGACTTAACATGCAAATTAGGCAAGTTGGGGCAGAAGCCTGAACCACACATATACCCTAGGAAACTGGATGCACCATTCCAGCAAGAGAAGGAGGTGATCACATGCACACACAATGGGTCTTGAGTAACTTGGTCTGACCTCATAGGTGACTTGGCTTTGAGCAGGAGGTTGGACTAGAGACTTCCGAGGCCCCTTTCAGCCTGAATTATACTCTGATCCCATGACTTAGAAAATTGCTTTAGGAAGCAATGAGTAATCACTGTACTTGAGATCCCAGTGTACAGTAATGACTACATGAGCAAAGTGGAATATATTTAAATTTAGCCCAGGAAACACCAAGTACAAGTAAAAAGATGGCAATATGGAGACAATTACAGGGATACTGTGTGTGATTGTGGTGGAGTCACCACCCCTAGAGGTGTTTAAGAAAAGACTGGAAATGGTACTTAGTGTTATGGTCTAGTTAACACGGTAGTGTTAGGTAATAGGTTGGACTCAATGATCTCATAGGTAGTTTTCAACCTAACAGATTCCATGATTCTGTGATTCATATGTCATGTGTTCACAAAATTATGTAGGTAAGTTGAAAGGTGTTCAGCTAAGAGCTACTAAATTGCTGGCACTGGAAAACCTATTTTGCTTTGAGGGTAGAGAATTGTCATCAGTTTAATTTAACACAGAGATAAAGTGACTTGATTCCATTTTACGGATTATTGTTTAACTGTGAATAAGATCTGTGATTGTGAATGTTATTCAAAACTGTAACAATATTCAATGATTTAAAGCTGGGAACATAGTCAGGCAAGAATCAAAAATCAAATGTTTCAGACTGTTGATAATAATTAACTATTGCAGCAAAAGGCCCAAAGGCTTGGAGGACTTTTACTTCAAGTCTTCTATTCTGAAAAACTAGATCTTGCCCAGGTTAAAACTGTAGCCCCCATAAGGAATCACTGGTGATTCTCTATGGGATTCATATCCTGGATGTGTCTTCATGGACAGGTGGCTGCTCGGTCTGCACTCCCAGTTAATCAGCTCTGAAACAGCAATAGCGTAGAAACCAGACAGATGGTGTTGGAATATCTCTATGCATGCTTTAAGTCTCACTAGCTCAGATAAACATACACATAGCTTTCCACAGAGCAAAATACAAAACTGCATCCACCAGGAGTCATATCTAGCATTATCCAAGGCAGCAACTTTACTACTTTTTTCTCATGTCTTCTTGCCTACTTCACTTTGAAAAGGAAAAATGTCTTTATTAAAATAATGTCAAATATTACTGCATTCTTTTTTTGGTTGTAGGAGTGGATGCATAGCACATTTCTTTAGCCTCTTACACTCTTGTGTTACTTTTACAGCTTGGCATACAGCAACAGTATGAGCTTGGCCAGTACATGCGGAGGAGATACTCTCATTTCCTGAGTGCTGTATACAAGCAGTGTGAGGCAAGTACTGGATCTGGGCAGGAAGATGTTTTTTATGGTTGCTAATGGGACTTCCTGGATGCATAAGAGTCTAACCTGGTACAGCTGGAGAAAATGTAATACTGATTGAAGTCAATGTAATTCCAAAGTATCCCTAAAAGTGCGGTTCGGTTTTTATGGTTAACTGAAAACCACACGCAAGGCTTTCTAGGCTGCATGTTAGGTTCAGCTCCCTCACTGCTGTATGGGAGAGCATCTATGTCAAATACCTCCAATGCTACACTTCTACATGGAATGCAGATACAACTCAGTTTTCATTTAAGTTCCAGCTTTTCAGTCATCCAGCAAAATTTTATTACAGCTGCAGTCTTTCTCCCTTCTCCTTTTTTCTCATAGTCCTTCTTTATGCCACTGCATTTTAATGACAACTTCCCCAGTACCAGCCCCCTTTTTTCCAACCAAGAAGACAATTAAACTAATGGAAGAAATTACCTTCCAAAATGTTTCTTTTTTTTTTTTTCCTTCCTTCAGATTTATGTTCAAAGCACTGACTGTGATCACACACTTATGAGTGCTCAGGCAAGTCTTGCCGGACTGTACCCACCGACACAGGGTCAGATTTGGAACCCCAGAATCCTTTGGCAGCCAATTCCAGTCCACACAGTGCCATTGTCACAGGATAATGTGAGTATAAACTAGCAGCCTCTGCTTTCCCTTAACCATTGGTAAAGTACATGGGATAAGAGGTGAAGGTGCAGCAAAAAGTGCATGCTAAAGGCAATGAAAAGTACATTCTTACAAGCACTGTGCAGAAAGGCCTAATAAGCTGAGTAGAAGTATTGGCAAGTATTTTCACAGGAATGGACTTACATGTCAGAGACATGATCTTAATAAAAGGGGAAGAAAAATGGGAATACGGGCTATAGAGAAAAAGAGTTAATTTATAACATGAGTAAATCACTGTAGAAGTAGATGAATTCTAAATATAACACAAACATGACTTCCTTTGTGTGAGAAGAGAAAACATACCTAATCTCACTAGACCTTCAGTATTGCTTAGTCCACAGCCAACAGAAAAGCCAAAAGAATCATTCTGGGACTTACATTATGGTGAAAATTGAGTTACAGGATTGTTTTTCATGTACTTTGCAGGTCAGTGCATGCTTTGAGGATTGGTGAAAAAAGCAAAAGGGAAAAGGAAGAAGGACTCAGAGCTTTAAGCACAAGTTCATAGGGCAATGTATTTATTCATCTCCCTACCTCAGCTCCTCACTCTGGGGTTGTAAGGAATCCTGTAGATAGCAGCTCTGTAGCCTGCATATACTTGTCCTAGAGGGGAAGGCTGTGCAGCTGACTGGAGCTGGAATCTCCTGTGTGTGGAAAATATATGATAAAAAGTTAAGAAGATCACGATTATGCAGTATGAGTCCCGGTTTGCAAGAGCGGGTTTGCACATGTGATGTAAGATAAATTGTGTGGGCTTTACAAGTCCAGTGAACACAGTCTCTGATGATAAGGGAATCATGTTAGATAGGCCATGGAGCAACGGTTCTCACCTCGGGGTGATGAGAGCACAGAGATGGAAGGTATAGAAACATGTCTTCCTCTTTACACACACAGCCAGGCACAGAGTCAGGAGCTGCTTCTGACACTGTCACAGGTTGGGATATCCCAGCAGTCAGTCAAGAATACCTGCCCAGTATCAACACAGATGGCAAACTCAGCAAGCAGGTGCTCCACCACATTCACATCTAGGGGAGCAAGTAAGTTTATTCAAACAAATCATAAAGTCATGAACAATTTTCATACTTTTTACAACTATGTTTTTTAACTTTTCATCCTTACTACGTATACAGGCTTACATTACATCCTTATCTTATATACAGGCTAAACCTGAGACCACATGTATCCTACAACACAAAACAAGTGCCTGTCATTTATTGGTGAAGTCATGCCTGTTCATGAACCTATGGCTATAATTCACAAATACCTTTCTATCTTCTGGAATACACAGATTGTATTTCTAAAAAGTTTGAGGAACTGCTGTGAAGCATTCCAAGCTAATTATCCCTTCAAAACTGTCAAGTTCTTTTCAAAGTTCTTTTAACATTGGGACCAAATAGATGGAACAACATTACTGGGAAAAGGACAAAAACACATTAGAGAAAAACACTAATAATATCTCAGTGTCAAGTTTTAACTTCTTTTTAAAATTTAACACAGAAAACAAGAATAAACTCAATTTAGCTTACATATATAAATACACATGAATGAAATATCAAGTTCTTAAGTTATTCCAGCCATATGTAACCTTTAACCTTCATATATCTTAAATTAATGAAAGACAAAACTAAGTTACAGAAAGTTCACAAGTTTCTACTATTTAGCTGAACTAAATGAAGCTGTGTTAAATAGACTCAATATAGCTGAGTATGCACAAAGACTCCTATTGCAGTCCAGATGCTGCTTGGTAATTTGTTGTAAAAAGGGGATGGTGTGTTTAAAGAAAGACTGAACACAGTGAATGAAATCATCCCTGGAGAAGCTAAGAACAAAGGAGTTCAGGAGGGCTTGTCTTAGTCTTCTGTCAAAGGACAAATTTCATCTTGTGTAAATGAATCCTTTAACTTTGAACTACTGAAGCTATTACTCCTCTGAACATTTAAAGATTATTTTGTATGTAGTCATCAGTATGACTCCTAGAGTCCTGAAGATGAATATCCTTGAAACTACATTCCCAAATTATTTTTCAGCTTGTCCTAACTAGTGCAGCTAATCAGAACAGCAATCCTGCAAGGGTATGTTGAATTGCAGAACAAGATGCACCTTGCCTAACTAGAATTTTGCAATTTTCTTTCCAGTTGCTATACCTACCTTTCTCACACTGCCCAAAATACAAGGAGCTTCTGAGAGAAACCTTTGCAACAAGGGACTTCCAAAGGCAATTCAAGCACTACAAGGTGAGGTATTTTCAGTTCTGGAAATCCAGTTAAAGTGTACCACTTCCTCAACATCGTGTAACACATAGGTTTAAAAAATAGCAGTTAATATGCTCCTTTCATATCTCTAATCTCCACAGTGGGTGTACCCAAAAGCAATTACAACATTACAGATCCAGCTGGACTGGGCTATTCCCAACAGTTGAAAATGGCAAGTCATAGAAAAGATAAATTTTTGACCTACTTGCAAAAACTTAGTTTCTAGGAGACTAGACCAAACAAAAACCCAGATAAAATCAATGTCAATGCCTCTCAAATTATTCCAATACCTTTCTCTGTTTACTCCCATGTAAAGCAACTCCTCCGACATTTCTGCCTATATAAGTCTGTGAGTTCAGATTCATTTTCTCAGCTCCATTGCCCAGAATTTCTGTAACAGTCTCAGTGTTTTCCTCAAGTACCTATTCATGTTTCCCACCCAAAATCTTAATTTAGGTGTTCTCTTATTTTTTGTGCTTGTCTTCATATGGTACCCTTTCTTTTCTTTCTCCACCATCAAAACCTTTGCATGACTATATAATCACATTTATTCTGCTGCAACCTTCTTTTTCACACATGTATTCAAAAGGACACTATGAACCTCACCTTTTTTTCTATTATCTTTCACTACTGACTTCAATCATCATCTGTGGCTCTGCATCTGGGTACTATATGCAAGTAAATCACAGTTCCCATTTTATCAAATTTACATCATACATCTCCTTCTCCAGAGTACCAATATCATAATAATTATCACATTTCCTTTAAGCACTTCTTGGATTTCTGCCAGACTTCTTCATAAATCTGTGTTCCCTCTACTTCCTTCTAAACATTTCCACCAAGCATGAAGAATCACCATACTCCAAATCTGAACTTACATCACCAACCTTGTCTAACTGAATAGGTCGAATTCTCTTACATCTAGGCAATGGTTCATTGCTTAAGTGTGAAGTGCAAAGACTGTCTTCTTTCTAAAAATTCTTATGTACTAGTATGGCAATGTGTAGAAATCAGGTAAAAGGCCCTTGGTACCACAAGTTTGGATTTTTTTGTATTCCAGCAATTTCTGAAGTTTTTAGCCACTCATACAGGATACCCATTGAAGAAGTTGACTACTGAAAGGATTTGGAAGCTCTCTGATACTTTACAATATGAGGTAAATAGAATCATAGAATCATTTAGGTTGGAAAAGACCCTTAAGATCTTTGAGTCCAATAGAAATTCCTACGCTTCCTTCAAACTAGTATTTTCATTGAGTTTATTTTTTTATTGTAAGTCATAAAAAGATCATAGGTCTGTGCTTCAAATTTTTTTTAAACATAGATTATTTTCAGCCTCTTTCCCAGAAACCCTCACTTAACATCAAACACACGACTGAAAATCCTGTAAACACTGTATGTGTAAGGCTGCTGTGGGTCATCCACTACTATAAGGAACACAAACTAATGGACTATCATATTCAAGATCCAGTCAGTGACAGCATATGAAGAATTAGGCAAAAGCATACCTTTGGATAAAATTGTCTTGTAAGTCCTCCAGACCCCACTAGGAGAAACATAGGGATAAAAGTATGTTGCTGGCAAAGAAATATAACATATCATCCTTCCAAAAAGATTTTATGCAAATTGTATAAGCAAGAAAAGTCATTAGTTGTACATAGCCAGTAGTGGATAAAGTATTTTCAGGAATTAAGCAGCCATTGGAAGGAATGACACAAATTGCTATTTATGCAAGTTTGGGAGTTTGTTCTAAGCAAAGGTACCAGGCATATCACAAAAAAGCATGGATTTTATAAAAAAAGGGGTATTGTGATGCCAAACTGGCATGCGTATCTTGGTTCCACAGTCCGGAAATGTCATGATTTGAAAAAATCCTGACCGCCCTTAATTTAGCAAGAAGTCCCACTTCAAAGTCTAGATTTACCTCAGCTGACACAACTGAAAATTGCAGAGTCTTGTGTTAAGAAAGTTATTTTTGAAGGTATCTTTTGCTACACTTTCATGTATAACTATTTATAAACTGAAGTATTAATCATAAATTGGTCATAAGTACTTGGATATTAGTGAGGGAGTTTTAAGGTGTATTTCAGAAGCAATATGTAATATTTTACAGGGTGTGATGCTATATGAGTTTACCTTCATTCCTGCATTTTTTGCAGAAGTCCAACTTTGATCAAAGCAGACTTGAATAGAATACTAGCCAGGGCCTTAAGTTAAATGAAATGTTAACAGTTGGGACATCTCACTGTAATTTCAGTGAAGTCACCCTTCCATGTTTTCCAAATGCAGGACCACAACTATTTCAAAAGTTAAATCATACTGAGAACCTGTGTCACCAGACAATTATGCAAAACCCAGAACTCCCATCAAGAATCTAGCTAAACTTTGGAATTTAAAAAGAAGAAAAAAAAAATGTTTTTCCTTCTAGAGTTAAATTTGATGGGCCTTGGTCTTTGATACTACTGATGAGGACTCTGAGGGTATCAATTAAGACACCTGCCATAAAAGTCTCTCTCATTTTTCAAGCATATAGAGAGAACATCCTCACATAGTTTTTTAATCAAATTCATGAAACTACAGTAGCACACATCTCTCTGTATTTGTTACTTTCAGCTAAGTGTTATCTGACTTTCAGCTAACTTGGAGACTTGGAGGTGTTTGCTTGCCTAAAGACTGTCTTAAATAGCATGCAAGCAGCCAATTCTTTCCTCAAGAAATAAATCACATTTATTAGAAGAGAAATGGATAACATTGTGATCTGAGCTGGTTTAACCTAGCACATTCTATTGTTTTCTTGTTTAAACAAACCCTTAAAGTAGTTGACATTTTCCTTTGAGCTCGCTTGTTACAAGAACACTCCTTTCCATGAGCTCAGTCCAAAGGTTACATTGCTCTAAAGGAAAGTTACCAATCTTGTTTAAGCAGGAATTCAGGGCAGCGCAAGCCAGGAGTGCTGTGCATATCTTCCCTTCTCACAGTTGTGATCACTAACATACCTTGGACTGCATCCCCAAGGAAAGACTAATCCATTCCACTTTAGCTTGAAGGCTGTGACAGTTTCCAATAGACCATAATGGTATGAATCTCATTTATATCTCATCCTTATATATCTACCTCATACTTGGATACATCCATACAGCAGCTATACATCTGCCTATTTGATCTCTATTCCTCTTACACCTGAGAGCTACCAGCCCTTAAAATCCTAATGTTCATATAGGATTTGTTACAGTAAAACTATATCCCAGCACATGACTGAAAAAGTCATACAGTGACTTTTTTGTCACCTGACAACATAAAAAATGCCAGTTGCTTTTTGCATAATTTTTAGTATTATATTTCCTCTTCTTGTTGAACACTGCCCTTCAAATTTCTTTTAAGCACTATGATGCTATGATTCCTATGAATAGGAATGCTACAGTTGCCTAAATGCAAAATATAGTCATCATTTTATTACAATGAAAAAATGTTACTGGAGTGAAACATTCAGAATTTGTTCTAAGAAGTATTTTGTGCCAGAATAAATAGCAGTTAGCAGCAGGAATCAGCAAGAAAATCATCATGTTTTCTTTCTTTATTGTAGGATATCAACAATTACACTTTACCTGTTTGGGCTACTCATGGTGTCAGGACCAAGCTGATAAAGCTGTCAGAATTTTTATTGCAGGTGGAATTTGGGTTCCACAAACAAATACAAAAATCACGTTTGCAGGGAGGTAAGCTGGTTTTAAATAACCAAAAGTAGGATGGGAAAGAAGGAAGGGTATATGACAAACATTGCTGCTGATTCCATGGTAGAACGGCAAAAGATGCCATTATGGGGATATTGGTGGGCAGCACTGAAAGATTTTGATTAATGGGGAGGGAGATGGTGAGCATATGAATCATGAATATCCTAATCTAACATAATAAATGAAGTACCATTTAGATTATACTGTAAAAGGAATTCAATATAACATACAGATTCTTGATGAATTGAATCAAGTCTGGACTTAGTGTAAGCCTTCATGTGTAACTTACTTAAAAAAATATTATTTGTAGTAATGTCTAGAATGGAGACCTTGCTGCCTAACAGTCTTCATATTCCACTACTGAGTCCTAAAATGAGATTGTTAAACTGCTTCTAAACCTTACTCTGCTCAGAAAAGAGTGGTTGAAATTTGAAAATATTTTCTACCTTTTTAATCACTCATTCTCCTCCATTCATCCACTGTCATCTTTTGAGCCTCCTTTTTGTTTTATATGGGCAGGATCTGGGAGTGAGGAAGACAAACATATAAGCATGAATCATTTTCTTGCATTTTTCAAAGCTCCAACTTGCAAATCTTGGCACAAAATTCAAATCTCTGCCCTTGCTTTACTAACAATTGCTATTAAAAATGTGCTAGGAGCTAAAGACTAATTCTGTCTAATTTGCTAGCTGGTACAGTTCTACTTTCAGGATTTTAATTTGTCGACATGCCAAGCTGGTATTAACATACTAGCACAGCCATTGATTTAAATCAAGTAGTCTGTCTCACAATTTTTCAGCATTTAACATTAACAAAACACAGACAACCACACAATTTATAAAGCCTCAGAGGATATGCTCCTTCTTTTTCTCTGGAAAGCAGGAAATCAATCAAGCTACATACACAACGGGGTAGTATTCATTACTGTGCTCTTCTTGCACTGTTCTGCTGGCACAAAGTAACTGTGAATGCACTGTTTGAAGCTGTTGAGGTTATTAGAGATCCCCAAAACATTTTACACAGAAGTAAAATAGGCCCACTGTTCATTTTAAAGGTACTGTCACTATTAATCAAGGGCTTTGCACAAATTAGCAATTAAGTCAATTAATCTGGTGCATTTAGTGACAGATTGCTAAAATGGCATCAATATATATCTTAACATAAGCATCTCTCTCATTGTCTCTGCTTCCCCATTTTCTTTCAGGTATTCTTTTAAAAACTATTCTAAAGCATATCTTAGATGCTAGAAAGCCTTCATACCATCAAAAAATGGTTATGTATTCCACGGTGAGTGCTTTCTGTTTCTCTTGTGTTTCTTTTCTGCAGTTATTAAACGCGATGAAAGCCATGAAATTTTATTTCCGTCATGAAATACAGCTACAAGTATTTTTTATTTGGTTAATTTTAAATATCTTCAGGTTTTTAAAATTTTTTAATGAACAGATCCTACTTTGGAACCTGAAGCATTCCATTTTCCACTTCATGTCATGGTTTTTTCATTGTAATAATGTTCTGGTTGAGCAGGGAACTGGAAAAACCATGTCTCATGTTTTATTAAAGCTGGATCACAAAGGTAATTTAAACCAAAATCTCCTTCTTCCTGCATCTTTTTCAATTGCAAATCGGAAAAAAAATTAAGTTACAGTTATTTTAGAAGGCCTTATGAAGGCAGTTACTCAACTGTGATTTTATATTTTTGTTATAATGTGCAAATGTTATCATTGGAGGAGGAAATTTTTGAATTGCTCTCACTAAAAAGCTCCTGTTTCTAAATAGCAGTTATATCATGACCTATTGGGTATATATCAGCTAAAGAACTTACTGATCTAATCTCAAATGCTGTTTACTTAACAGGCAAAACCACTAGTTCTTTTTAAAAGAAGTTTTAACAGCTCCCATTTATTTTGTAAGAGCTGCAAGTGACTAAGACTTCTTAAATATTTACATATATGTATATGTTATACATGCAGCACTTCAGTTTATATAGCAATAAAGGGACAATATTTGCTCAACAGTGCAGAGGGCGAATATTAACACACAAGTAATGTTAATGTTGAGTGGACAGATAATGTGCAGGAAATATTGTTAGATAATAGGTTAGTGCAATCATTTTCAATAGACCTTTAATTAAAGGTTTCCTCTGTTCACAGCATGCAGCCACCATTGCTGCCTTACAGATGGCACTCAATGTCTTCAATGGGAAACTGCCTCCTCAGAGCGCCTGCCATTTTTTTGAACTTTACCAGGAAAAAAATGGGCAAGTATCTGCAAGTTATACTGCCAATATGTACTTTTTCTGAAAAGGAATTTTCTTACACCAAAGTCTAATTAAACCGGATAGTGAGGTTCACTATTCAGGAAAATATTGATTTTAATGATTGTAATTGCATTCAGTTTAGTATTCAGTAGCAGAATAAGCTTGAAAACCACATATATACATATTATAGTTATGAGAGGTTTTACTGCATCTTTTTTATCTAACTCCTTAGCAAAGATAGCAAACCATATGCAAATTGGTGTTGACCCCCCGTTGCTTAAAAAGCTCTCTTCAGAGTACTAATTATATTAGTAAATCATAAACGTATTAGCAACCAGACAAATAAGCTGGCTATGTGTTTGTCCCCCAGTACGATAACAGCAGCATGGAAAGGCTGTGTGGTTTAACTTATTTTGACTAACTTTATGTTGACCCTTCTGTATTTTGAAACAGGCAGTACACCATAGAAATGTACTACCGGAATAATTCTTTGAGGGAGCCTCACCCCCTCACTCTCCCTGGCTGCAAATTTCGCTGTCCCCTGGAGAGATTTACTCATCTAGTCTCTCCCATCCTCGTACACTATTGGACAAGAGAATGTAGAATGTAGAACATCAAAAGAGGTAAGCTAAGTGCTTTGGGCACATGTACCCAAAAGTAAATTCAGGATTACATCTTGAGCCAACAGCTCATTTGAAGTGACAATCATTTGCATTAAGGGTCTCCTATGAAATGACAAATACACAGATCCAGGAAAAGAGAATTGTACCCATGGCTGTCATTTCTACTCCATGAATACATTTATCTATTCCAGACCAACTTTCTAGTGAAATGAAATCAAGGTTGATCTGACTTTAAGATACTGTTTTTCATGTGGAGTTTTCTGTTTTGTTTGGTTTAGTACAGTCAAAAACACCTTCAGTTACTGAAGAAGTACATGTAAATGCACTGACTTAAACCAGTCACCTTTCCTTCTCTAACTGCAGAGTATTTGTCCAAGCTGATTAACAACAGTCAACAATTATGCATTCTCTTGATGTTAGCAGGCATTCAGAGATCAAAACAGATGAATATTGAATGGTATACCAGATTGGTACTTACCAGAATGTCAAGCGTATACAGACACACCTTGGTATACTAACTCATTCCCTCATACGTTGTCTATATTACCATATCAGGATGTTTAAATTTCCATTTTAACCACTTGTGATATTTAGTTTTGCAGAATGAGGGAACAGGAAGGCAGAAAATGACATTGTCTGTGTTTTATCTAGATCTATATTACTGAAGGGAAATGAAAAGCTATGAAACATCACTTTTCTAATGTTCAAATATTGTACTCAACATTAAAAAAATCCCATATGGCTTTCTGAATCACTGATCTCAAGAAGAATTTGAATTGTTGGAGAATGCAGACCAGCCAACTCATCTGGTTGAAAATAATTTCCTGTAAAATATCTTGAATCCATTAACAGAGTGGAGATAGTCTGACCAGAATAAATGAAAAATTAGCAAGTAATGATTCACTAAAGAAATTTCTTCACTATAGTCATTGCTCACAAATTCTCAGGAAATATTTCAGGAAATTACCACATTTAATTGCAAAAGGTAATTTGGCAGAGGAAGGGGGAGATTGTTTCTGATGAGGTTCTTTTCCAGCCACACTAATACAGTCATGGAAGATAATGATAAATACTTTGTGTTTATACTGTGGTGCTTAATAATCTAAGATTTGTGGAAATTAAGCCCCCTCCTTCAAAAATCAAACTGTGTAACTGATCAGATAAATAAATGAAAAAAATCTATCATATATCAAAATTTTACAATAAATACACAAATATTTAGCCTTTAATTTTAACACAAAGGCTGTACTTTGTTTCAATCCTCAAATTTTGCTGAAGTAGAAGTTAGATGGTGTTCAGGCATTTTACACTAAATCCAGCATTACTGCTTTCGTTAGCAATCTGGAGTGCTGCAAACACATAGGAACCAAAAAAGATGTTACAACCAAACCTGATACTCCAATAAAAATATTTTCCATACCGTCATATCAAAATTTGACACTTTCCACTATTTTATCCTAATTCAGAATGGGCCTGTTGGGACCATATCCTAATTTTTTGGACTAATTTAGGAAACATTAATTTCACTTTTCCTGCAGGCAGTTTTAAACTCTGATGTGCTTGAGTGGCACTTGGGAAAAGGCCAAGGCACACTGATTCACAACCTGCACAGTACAGCACACAGACAGACTGCCCTGTGCTAAACCACTGTGCACTACCAATTCTCAATGAATGCAGACAGCCTGGAACAGCTGCCTTTTAACATCAGAAAGCTAAATTAAGGAGAAGAATGATGCAAAGAGTTTACAGGTCACAATTACACTTGACACTGCAAAATCCCTGATTTCAGCTGTTTCCAACTCTGTCAAAAATAATCTCAACTATTTTTCTTTGGTTATGTATATGTTATTAATTTGATTATACATTCATGAGAGCATTTTGTGAAGCCTATAAATGTGATTTTTTTAAAAAAATAAAATCCAGGAGTATGACTGAACTCAAAGTGTAATTTATATAGATAGCTATTCTACGGGGAGACTCTAGTTTGCAAACATAGAGATGTTTCTATAAAAAGCTTAATTAAAGTTTTATGGAGAGAATTTATTTATTTCCCCACTACAACAAAATAAAGGGGTAGGCAAGTACTGTTATCATAGGTCACACAATACAATAGTAGTATTTGAGAGTGGTTTAAATCTGAGTTAAGTTCCTCCACATTTCAATGACCATAGGATGAAACATAGGAAATGAATAAAGCTCAGGTAATTTGGGAAGGAGGCAAAACTACGAGCTGTCACTGTGCTCTTTTTGCTGCTCAGGAAGATTTCAGCATGGATTGACTCAACGTTTCAACAGACTTTTCCCAATCCTATCAAAATGGGAGCAAATGTTAACTCCTCTCCACTTAGGCTGAACTGCTTACTTGTTGAGGTACTATTAACAGGTTTGCCACGTTTTGGGAGAATGCCATAGGCTAAGAATGCATCTCTCTTTCTGTCTTACCTTTAGGTGTTCCCTCCATTATCTTCAATGTGGTTCATGTTATGGAAGAACTCTTCCCACACTGTGATATTACTGTGGTCCAACATTTCTCTTTAAATTCCATCAGCATGACCAACTGATTCTCCTGCTATCTGTCAAAAGAAAACACTTCTTAATACTACAAACAAAAAATTATAGAAACTAGGGACTTACTCTTCATGATTATTTGCTTTACTTTATCACTTGAAAAAACTCAAGTGCAATATGAAACCAGTGGAATTTTTCAAGACCTGTTCTTTTCAAAGGGACTTTGTCAGAACTAATTCAACCATGTAATTATAATTAAAGTATTTTGAAGGGCTATAGCCTTGATTTACAGCAAAATTGGAAAATAACTCTGAAGGAGTGTTTCCCTCTTTCAAAGAATGAGACAAGGACTTCCAGAACTGGTGACAGAAGCAATGCTTCAAATAGAGACCCTAAAAGAAGGAGTCATTCCATTGCCCTGAGACTTTATTTTACTTAAGAAGTAATGAATCAGTTTACACAACAGATCTCAGAAGCCACAAGAATTAGGATAATGCCTGCTTACTTACCTAAGGGATGTCTTTTTTCTTCTTTTCTCTGCCTTTTACATGCACAAATATCCCATCTCTACATAGAAGGAAGATGAGACTTACGGCAAACTTGGACTGTGAATCTGGACCTAAAAGGGGCCTGAAAACAGCCAGGCTAGCTACCATGAAGACCTAGCAACAACTGGTTGACCCAACAAGGCTTTCAGATATTCTTTCCAAAAAGACAGCAAGACCAAGTGTTAATTTTGGAAGAAAAATAATTTTTAGTTTCAAATAGTCTTTTTTACACTTTCCTTTTGTTATGTTACCTTGATTGTATGTTTTGATCTGATCATATAAAGACTGTTCTCCTGGGAAATCTGTAAGTAGATACTGTTCTTGACATGAACAACAAAATGGCAATACAAAATAAAAAAATTCAGAGCTGCATGCTCATTAAAACATGTAGAACATCTTGGGCAATCCTTCACTAGTTACATTTTCTAATATTGCTAGTGCAGAAACAGCTTGTGCTCTTACTACAAAAGCTGGATCAGAACAATCAGATGCAACTAACTTCTGAAACAGTGGACATGTCTTTGCCTGAAGAACTAGGATTTCTTATTTTTTTGTTTTCTCACAGTGGATAGGACCTTTTGTCAACAGTCTTGGCCCACAGGTCATTTCAAAGAGAAGTAGAGTAACAGCTGAGATGCAGAAAATTTTGCCATTCTGGCTTCTTTTCTTCAGATCAGACTTTTAAAATGGATGCTAAACCTATGAAAAGTATATTCCTTACAGCATAAGCAGATAACTGTCTCTCCACAAGCTAAAAATGAATCAAAATAACAAAAAGATCCTTTTTGCATCCAACAAGAATCTAAGTTTCAGAATTCTCACAGTAAATGCCTATTCTCAGCAAGTCCCAATTTCTGTGCTTCTTAAGCCACCACAGGATATATAGTTCACCAGGAAAGCTGTAGTTAGATTTCCAGTCAAAAAATGAAACCCCTTTTACCATAGCATCCAAACAATGGCAAAAATGTTTTCTAGCAACATGAGACAACCAGTTCTACCTGCTTCTTAATGCAAAGAAGAGCAAGCTTGTTTATTCTGTATTAACTTAATGTCCCATAATGGACACCAGAAGAAAGTCTTCCCAGGTCTGGCAGCCCTCACAGGAAAGTTAGTGCAAGCTCTTTAAGTTATTCATTTCAAAACCACACTGATCATCACACCTCCCTTCCTAAGAAGTAATTAAAAAAAACCTGCTAGACGAAAGCAAATAGAAAGGAAAAGCCAAGTCTTCATCTTTATCAGTGTTAGACTTCTAACAGATTGTAGCCTTGGCTGTCAAAACCAAATTTCTAGGCACTTTCTCTTCTCAACCTGTTCTTGTTTCTTCTTTTTTTGAACTTGTGCCAAACTGTGGTGCTGGAGTTGCTTTTAATGTTTTGTTTGCCAGATGTTTAGAAGTGAAAGTTCAAGAGCTGTAAAGGGTAAGTTTCATGCTTGTCCCATCAAAGGTAAGGGTAACTTTTCTGTTGGTTTCCTGAACTGGGCAATGCTCACATAGAAAATGTGATAAAGACCTGAGACATTCTTCATTATTCTCTTTAGTCTCCAGTTCCCAGTTCCTCCCCTCCTTCCTAACCCAAATCCATGTCTCAAAAACTTTCAAAATCACATGAAGACCCTTTGTCCCAGAGATTTGTCTGATATGGGGCATTATGGACCTGGACAGACCCTGGCCTCAGAACTTCAGTTCAGTTATGGAATTGCATCCTATGTGAGGTCACTGCTTACAGTACAACAATGTAAGGTCCCCCTTTTCCATCAAATGTTCAGAAAACATCTTTTTCCATGCTACATGCCCCAGTGTATATACCTTGAATAACCTAATTTCTGCTGAGCAAAAATAAATACCAAATTTAATTTACAAATGAAGACATTTCTAAATTATTTTATTCCCCCTATCCCTATTAAACAGAAACCCCATCACACATATTCTTTGTAATGTTTTTTGTTCTTAAGACTGTCACTGTAGAAACACAGAAAGGAAAATTTCCTTTATATCTCACTAGCTCAGAGGGAAAATAAGCATCATTGTTTATAAAGACTGGAACATAAAGCCCAGATCTATTGTAGGAATACAAATTGAGATGTCAGTGAATGAATAATAAACAGCTCTAAATTATGTTTTCCTACAACTTCACCAGCTGACTTAATTTGAAAAATCTGTCTTACAGTCTTTTGCAGGCATGAAGTCATAAACAGGTTCATTTCAGTTCCTCTCAAAGAAGAAGTGAGTCAAAATGAGTAAAAAAAACCATACAGTTTGGCTTTGGAATTATTTAGATTATTTATTTTTAAAAGGTGGTGCAAAAGCAGGATCACTTGGATATGCAACTCACTCTCTTCTTTCACAAACAACACTTAGACAGACCAGTCATATTTTAAAGAAGACTTGTTCCAATAACCTGAATAGTCATAGATGCTGTAATATAGCTAGATATAACTTGTGATCACTATTTTTCCTTTCATATGCTGAAGCAGTGTCAGCAAAACGGGGAATGAACAACAAAACAGCAACAGTAATTTTGTGCTGCCTGGGAAAAGTGGCACTGGACAGCCTGAACTATCATTTTCATTAATTTCATCAGCTCCATTTCTCTTTGAGTTATTTATTGAGCTGACAGATGATCAAAAATGAATGAAAGGAAAAAACCCAAAACAATCCAAACTCTGATCAAATTAATCAACTAATTTAGATTTGTTTCATAGTAATACCAGAAGTAGGTTTTCCTTCTTTTTATTTCATGTTCATAGTACTTAGCCAAAATGTGGCAGACACAAGTTCAAATCCCTCCTTTAGTAAAAGGGTTTGTCTCCACCTCTTTCAGAAAATAAAATCACCACCAAACTGCAGAGTTTCAGAGGGAAAAGGGAAGAGGAATAGTGTTTCTGCCTCTTTCTTATTTGCTGTTCACTTTGTTTTTTTGCAAAAACCTGCTAATTAGGTTTCTCTTGTCTCAGGCAAACATCTTAATCTCATAAGATCAAGAAGAAATTCTCTGAGTGCCCTGTAACCAGGTGCATATTACAAATTTGGACAACTAAGAAATTATTAGAAAACAGGGAATAGATTGAATAGACACTTTCTTCCCCCCACCTGCCTTAGATTAGTAACTTTGGGTTTAGGGCATGTTTTCTGTAGTGTAAGATATAGGTTCATGTTCTGTCAGCAGTACAAGTAAGTGAATTCTTCCTGTGTCACAAATTAACCACCTTGTCCCTTCCCACAACCCACAATTGGGTGAAAACACCCCCATACAGGACTGGGAGACAATCTTGTTTTCCTCCTCTTTCAGAATGGTGCTGGAAAATGTATCATTTTGTTTATTGAAACCAAATCTTTTCTTTCCTTTCTATTTTTCAGCTTAAAAAAAAAAAATAAAAAAAAAAAGCTTGGGTAGAAAAGATTGGAGATGAGTCCAAACTATGCTAAGTGCTGATCTGCACATGCAGTCAGTAGCAGGACCTGAGCTGTTTCCCTGTATAAGCAGCCTGGTACATGAGTGCTGGCAGCAGTTTCATACCTGGTGCTTTGACTGCAGTGACTTCCACCCTTTCAGGGTGTAAGTTGTGCTCCACCAGCAGCAGTTACCTCAGGTAACCCTTGTGTACAATAAAGCACAGGTTCTTTTGCAACCAGCCACTTCAAAGCAAATCGAGGCTTCAGCAAGCCTTTAAGATAGGTATGTGCACCTAAAATTTATAATTGTGCTTAATTCTACCTAATGCCATAATATCATAATTAGAACTTATGACAATAAGCCAAATTAACATAAACATGATTTAAATTGTTTAGGTTCACTTGCATTATAATCCTTCAACAACCATAAATAGATTAAGAAGAATTTTTTTTTTGTTATTATCTTGAAGCATCTTTTCCTGAAAACTGCCAGGATTTAGTTGCTGCAGAATATGATGAGTTTATAGCTGCCAGATGCCCAGTAGAAATGGAGATAATTCCAAAAAGGCAAGAAAATTTCCAAATTAAATACATGCTACCAACATACTTACAGATTGCATACAGGATCCTTACATTACTATCTTAACCAGCATGGCACATAAATGGGGATATTTTTCCATTTTGGAATGTGTAGACATTTACTTAAGCTGCTGTGGTACCTATTATTTTGAGCACAAAATACTCTCCCTAAGAAAGTATACATGCCAAGGGAAGAGTGAAACCACAGAAATCACTACTATTTGCCATATGCTTGGCCTTGTGTTGAAATATCATTTTTAACAGACATTCGCAAATATTTTCTATAAAATGTCGTAGTCATATATTTTAAACATTCTTGAATTATGTCATCCAGAATCCCCACCCACCCCAAAAAAATTGTGTTCAGGTCCTAAAGTGAAGTCATTAGAATAGTTCCATAATAGTGAGACTTCAGGGGTCAAAGTCACTCATCAACAAAACACAATAAACCAGCAAATCTTATAAAAACTAGTCAGTTATGCATTTCATGGTAAGGTCATAAGAAGGATAAGAAAAGATTCCAAGAGCCAACAGTGATCCTTGATCCAACGTCTTAGGAACCACCCCTTATATAGATTAAAAAAGCAGTACTTCCATTCTTGAGTTTTGAGACATACTGAAGTACTCTAAAGAAAGTGTATTTTATGACCTACACTCTTAAATAATGGAGGAAGATGATCAGCTTATGTTTGTTTTCAGAAAGACAACATATTATATATTTATAAAGTATAGATTAGTCTCATACACCTTCTGCATAGGCAAAAATCATCCCAGGAAAGATCAAAAAGGAGGGTGGGGACGTAACAGTGGAAGAAGAAAGAAGTCCAACTGCTGGAAACTGGGAATGGACTGAGAAGACAGACAGGAAAGTTGGGGAGCTGTCATACTCCTCCCATCCATCAGACAAACTGGATACATAAGGACATTCACAAAACTCAGAGGAGAGAATACCTGAGGCTTGGTGGGCTTTAGGGCCCTAAAGATGGAATTTCTGGTAAATGGTAAAACATCTGTTTTAGAAAATACTGCTGCACAGAGCTCAGCAGAAGATCTTGAGACAGGTTTGGGTATGATAGGAATGGAATGACCATACACAAAGGACCTAAAATTTTAGCATTTAAAGAACTTGACCTATAGATCTCTGCAAATTAATTCATTACTCAAAAAGTGCTTATGAAATCAAGTCTACTGGTATCGTTCTTCTTATTTTATAGAGAAGAAATCAGCAGAGACAAGCTGAGCAATCTCCTCAAAGCCACTGAGCTACTGTAAGAAAGAGTGCTTCTAATCAGTAACAATTAAAATGTGAGATCCACAGCTTGTTCACAAGAAATTTCTTAAAGATTTGAGGCCAAAAAAGATCTTGAAAGAGATAAGCAGTTCCAAAGGAGAAGTATAGGAATACTCCAAGGGAAAAGAAAGCCAACACACACAAATTGAAGAGCAAATAACTACCCAGCAAGGATCTTAAAGAACATATTTGTCACAAAATTTATTCGAGTATTTTATCTGAGGGACTGGCAATTTTAACCCACATGAAATGCTGTTCTAAATAATTATTCTGATTTCACAGTGATAATGTGGAAGAGGGGAAAAAAAGGGAGGGGAAGGAAGCTGAGAAGTGGATTAGCTGAGCGGCAAAGAGAAATAGTATTGCCTGCTCTTCATTCATCCTTGTGGCCATGCTATAGTTTGGAAAAATTCCAAGCATGGAGAAGTTGAAACAGAACAGGTAGGTTGAAACATTAGGAATGCTTAGCAATTCCTTTGTATTTTAACTTCATCTTCACACTCCAAAAGAGAAAAAATATTACAGGAAAAAAAAGAACTGAATTATGATTTGATTAAAAAGAATGTAAACAGTAATTCGAAAACAAAGGGCGATGCAATTTGTTGCGTAGTCACACAACATTCCTCTTGGGTTTGAAATGCACCAGCGGCAGTTCCACCCCTTCTGAAAGTACAGCCTGACGTCTCGCAGTTCAGCCTGAGCAGCTGCTGGAGCTACAAAGTCTTTTTTTCCTCTTCTGTCAGGATGGGAGTGATACGGCTTCCCAGCTTGTCTAGGATCCTGTGTTTTTCTTTTCACGTTTTTCTCATTCTGCTTCAACAGACTACTGCAGCACGAGAACTGAAGTTTGTGGTTGTAGTAAGTAGATTTGTTCTCTGTTTTGTTGTGGGGAATACAGGGACAGAATTACATGTCTGTTGAATCAGACAAGGTGTACAGTTTCTTTGCCTGTCTTCAAACTTAGAAATAAGTACTGCTGCCCTTTTGCTTACTGAGTTTAAAGACCTTACCTAAAGAAAGATAAAAAATGTCTCTAGTTATTAGAATTTTTATGTCCTAATCTCCACTTACTATTTCAAGGTAACTGACTTTGTGGTAGATGCATAGTGCAGAGGAGTAAAGAGATGCAAAGTCAGCATTTACCTATTCTTCCTTAGTTCAGCTGACACTCCAATGCATGGTGTGAGTGCTGGTGATTATGGACTACCTCTTCTATGCTTGGAAGCTGAACCTAATGATGTTACAGAAGTTGCCACACATAAACACACAAAATAAATATTTTCCATTTCACAATAACTGAATTCTCAGAGCTGAGAAACAGAAATAGACAGGCATTTTTAAGTAGAGATTTGAGAGATATGTTGCATTAACTTCAGTTAGGCTGAAAACAGACTATAATAATACTTTTGCTGGGCCATTTCTTATTTCAAAGTAGCTAAACACTACTTCAATGTCACTTTTCCAAATACCTCTAGAAAAAAATACATTAATTCAGTGTAATACTTTGGATTATGAAGGTTGAATCATGGTCCTTTTCATTCTTTTTTTAAATAGAAGATACAATGATAAAGAATAGTTAGTTCAAAGGAATATTTTCTGTACAAAGTTGAGGGGATTGAGATGAACTTTCATAAATAGGCAATTGAAGATCTTCTCCTTCAGCCTTTCTCTATTTGAAACATTATGTGTGCATACAGGTACGAGGCAGAAGTACTGTGTCCAAAACATACCATCTGACTCAGATAAAGTACTCCATGTATAGCCATCTATTGGCTGCATTGTGCATGCACAGCTTGGAGGAAGCCAGAGTGCACAGGAAAAACCAGTTCCTACTCCTGCTGAGACATCACACAAGACAGGGACCTGACGCTAATTCCAGTAACATTCTGTATACAGAAATATACTTATATGTTTTTTCAATGATAACAGGGAGAACTGGACACACAGATGAAAACAGGTACACAGCAAGCCTTAGAGCATTAACTCCTTGAAAGGAACGAGATTTTTATTGAATTATAGCTGTTATTGTGTTTTGACAAGGAATGGTTTTGCAGAAAGTTACTGGAAATTTTACCATTATGGAGACAGGGGCTTCTTATCCAAAATCATCTGCTTACCATAAATGTGCAGCCACCTAATAAAAAACAAACCAAAAAACAACAATTTCTAGCATAGCTTGTCACACTAAATGTTAAAATAATGGGTAAATTTAATTTAAGCTGTCTTCCTTTTAATCCTGTTGCTTTTGCTTGCTCCTTCTCACTCATTTTTCTTGCACTCAACTGAATCAGCCACCAGACAATGTAGCTCTTTACTTACTCTCCTGTTCACTACAGGTGCGCTGAGAAATTGTTATAAAGAACCAACTGAGATTCCAATTGCTTAGGCTGACCAATCACATAAAACGTTACAATAGCTTTAATCTTATCACAGTATACTTCTTTTTTCTCAAGGCATGGTTTATGTATGCTCTATTGAATTTTGCCTTCTGAACTCATTGATTGAATAGAATATTCATAGAAACAGAATAACTGGTATAAATAAATAGCATAGGAATTGACCCCAAAATATATTACTGATATAATGGGATATAATGAGGGTATTGCTACAGTCGAGGCAAGTCTAAAAGGCATATTTCTGGCTTACTTCAATAGCCATTGTCCAGCTGTCCTCTGTAAGTTTCTATGTTTTCACCTGGGAGTATAACTGCATTGTGAAAATTGTCATAATGACTTTTTAAAACTTCCTTAGCAGAACTGAACAACATAAAATACATCTGCAGGGGAAAAGAAACACAGATAAATGTTCACTTTTGCTCACTTCTAGAATTGTGCTGTGCCTAGGAAGGTTTTTCACTCCCTCCTCATAACTTCCAACTTTGTGCTGATTCTGCGAATTTTAATTATTGGCCACAAGTCCTTTTCTCTGAAAAGCTCTAATTCAAGCCAATTTGTCAAAATGTTTTTTAAATTTCTTTGCTTATATGTAAACACAAGCTATAACTCTTGTGCACCTGCCTTAAGATTAAAGATGGAATTTAAATTTAAAGAACTCTAAATATAAAGAATAAGAAAATAGGAAATGTGTAGAACAAGGAGGCACTGAAATAGAAATGAAATTCTAATTTATTGCCTCCGTTCTGATCTGGACCTTCTGCCTCTACACACACACACACATACACATTTCAGCTGTCATATATATAAAGAGGTGTGGTTTCTGAGGCAGTGTGGTTTCATTATGTCTTTCTTCTTGTAACTCAGGATAGGAAGTGTTGATTGAGCATGTCATCTCTGAGCATGATTTGTCTAATCAAGCCAAGCCATCTGCAACCTTGACTAAACATGCTCAGTGTTTCTACATCTCTCGTTTCCCCAAACTGGCAGCATGACGGTTTCACTTCACTTTTGTTTCCTCATTCCTACTGCTGGCTCCAAAGTAAGAAATCTTTTTGTTTGAAGTTAAATCTGTCAATAAAAGTGTCTGCAAGAGGCTCACTATTACTCAGAGACACATATTTCACTGTAATTCATGGCATTTCCAAATGAAAAAACTATGTATATAAATATATGCTACATGTGCCATATTCTCAGTGCACCCTCTCCCCTGCAGCAGTTTGTCTCCAATAAGATTTTTCACCTGACAAAAATGGAAGCAAATGCTGACCAAAGTCTGAGTCATGTGACCATTTTCATATGAAGTGATCATGCTCACAAAGTTACCAAGAGTGAATGGATGAACCCAGACACTGAATCAGATTCAGGCTGTATCAGAGTGGAATGAGAGTGTAATGGATTTGGTAACTATCCACCTACTGCTTTTGAGAACTGAGGTGAAGCACTTCAAAATGAGCGCTGAAATTAATATACCAAACTGATCTGCTTTGCTCTTCTTGTGTACATTCCCCTTACCATCCCTTCATTTTTGATTTCTGGTGTCTTTTCACTTTTTATAATGCTTCCCTGCATTCATTCATCCTCTCATTCTGTCATGTTCTGCGTCTCCTGAAAGGTCAAGAAGGCAATCTGTAGGCCAAGAGTAATAAATGCTGCAGCACACATATTTTTAAATTAATTTGAAGAACCAACTCATTCTTAACAAAGTTGAAATTACAGGTGTTGAGAAACAAATATTGATGAGTAAGGCAATATCTGTAGGGATACACTTCCTTTTCCTATCAGGTGTTCTAATGAAAAACACAGTTTCAAATTTTAGAAAAAATCTCCAAAGATGTAGCTGTGAGTGAACAAGTTAGTCTTTCATGTTAAGTGGTTGTTCACACAGTCATTGTTTCATTTGCATCTGAACCAAGGTCATTTTCAGAAGCAGCAAGGAGGTTTGAACACATACAAAAAACAGTTGGCTAAGAAGCTCTGTCTTTCAATTCCTAAAAATGGGGTTCTGCTTTTTAAAGTGTTTGTTCCCTTCTTGCTGCTTCCAGCTTAGTGTTCATATCATATTTATGTGAAACTGTGCAATGAAGGTGCAGAAATATGAAAAAGGAGCTGAATTGTTTCCAACTTTGTGTGGACTTAGAGAAACTGTGCTTCTTTTTAGAAGAGCACACCCTCCACTCCTTCAATTTCTTACGATTAAAAAGAAATAAAATATTCTTCTTTATATCTCCTGCTCATATATTCAATATACCTTTTGATCTTGATCTTTTTGCACACTAACCTCTATTCAGATAAATTGCTACTCTGTTCTGGCTTATTGAAAGCTGTTAAGGGTTGACTGCTGTGACTATTGTGACAGTGACTGTTGTGACACGCTCAGGGTTATGTCATACATTAAATATAAAATATCACAAACTGGTATTTAAAATCTAGCACATTGTCAGTAATTTTTCTTTAATAAAAAGGGTATATTTATGGCCAAGTGTTGGTCTATGGTTAAGTATTGCCTAAAATTAGTAATTTAAGTATATCAGTCAGTTTGAAGAATTGTCAGTTACCCATAAAAATGCTTTTCTGTTAAGTTGGATAATTGAACTAGAGAGGATGTAGCTATATTGTAATTGGGAATTTAACCTTCATTCTTGACACAGGTACCAGCTTGTCCAGGAAAACTAATGAACCCTATCTGACACCTATGTACCTCAGCATTAGGAAATGAGCTGTAGTATAGAAGTCCTTTTCACTCATTTTTCTTGCACTCAACTGAATCAGCCACCAGACAATGTAGCTCTTTACTTACTCTCCTGTTCACTACAGGTGCGCTGAGAAATTGTTATAAAGAACCAACTGAGATTCCAAATTTCTAAGAAAAGAGTTTTAAAGAGGATTAAAAATTGCACAGGGAAGAAAAGAAAAAAAACCCAAACAACAGATCTGATGATGAAAAACCCTCCTTGATTTGCTGCAAAATACTCATTTCAGGTTGGCCACGTAGTGAAATTCAACTAGCAAAACAAAAAACATAATAAGCAGTCTTCTACAGGTTCTAATGGTAACTTATACTCTAGCAAACCTTGTTGTCTATTGTAGAAAATGAACAGAGGGAGAAATCCAATTATACTTGCCTTTTAAGGACAATATTTCCCATCTCTGAAGTACCTGCTCTAGCACAGGTTCGTGTGCATTAGTAGAGAAGGCTGATGGAAAGGGTGTGTGGTGTAATTAAAACATTAAGTCACACTGCTGGTGTTTACTTTGAAAAATATAAACATGAAAACACCTCCCAGTGGGAGTGGCAAACTAACCAGTGTGTACAACTCTCTCTGATGTCTGGGCAAGAATGAGGTGGCTTAATGAGGCAATGGAGAGTATTAATTATAAACGAGTTATGTACCACTGAGGTATTAGGGCATAAATGTCATTTTATTAACAAATACACCATGCTGCTACATTGTCATTTTATTGTGCTAAGTCAGGAATGAAGTTGGTGATGGGAACATTGATAAGTGAATGTAACTTTTCCAGCAATTTGGGTCAGCATCCTGGAAGGTTGGAGCCCTGTGAATTTGTATTCCAGCATTTCCTTTCATGTGAAACTTCCGTAAATTTAATTTTTCTAAGCCTACACACAATATACTTAAGGGGGATAATTCAGTTTTTCAGAACCATTTAATCTAGGGCTCTAATTTCCTTTGTATGCTGGAATAAAAATACAAAAAAGTTCATTTAATTTTTCTGATTAAAAATCATACAATTGAATGTGTCATACTAACACTCACCATGCTGGAGTGTCCAGAATAGTAAAGCAACTAAACTCTTTGCTCTCACTGAACTTGATAGAAATAAAATCCTACAGACTTTGAAAAATATTTTTAGATACGCATGTAAAAGTATTAATAAAGCAAGTATTAATTAAGTAAGCTAACAAAGTAAATGTTTATAGTCTTTCATCTTTATATTTTAGGATGATTGAGAAACTGAGCAGAAGATCCATGTGTACATAGAATTATTTTTAAGGATACTGCTGTGAAAAAACAATTACAAAAAAGTTCAAGTGTCTATGACAAAGTAATTAAATACTAATCTAAGCACATCAGTAACTGGTTTAATATTCAGAAATGCTGAGTTTCCAAAATTCAGTCATATTTCCTGTCTAGATGCCTGGCTGTGAACAAAATCCCAACATTAATATCTTGGGTGATTAATTTTTTGGTCTAGGAAAAAGAATCACCAGGCTTATGCCCACTTAATTCCTATATAATTACACATATTCTTGACTGTAAAGAATGTATTATCATTCTACTTGACCAGGTTTCTGCAGACTCTCTGATATTTTATTTGAAAAATGACACTGGAAGTATAATGTATACTTGACTTCTAGTTAGATAAGAAAGGAGGGTTAACAGTAATGAACTCAAGGGGTTTTTATTGCTTCCATCATCAGCTTTTCCGGCACGGTGACCGGACACCCATTGTAAACTTTCCAACTGATCTACACAAAGAAAGCGAATGGCCCCAGGGATTTGGACAACTCACCAAGGTATGTTGACTTTCTTAGAAGAACTTAAAAATGCTACTAAAAGAGGAAGTGGGAAGATGTTTTTTGTGTGTGTCTCAAAAGCATTAGCAAATCCCAGGTTCTGATAGTTGCTATTAGCAAATACCAATACCAGTAATTCATAAACATTTTTGCAATGTTATTCATTCAGCTATTGTTAAATTGAAATCTTGTTCATCATAGCTTTATAACTACCTTCCTAAAAGCAACAATTTCTTGCTAGTGTGTCTGCATTCAAATAAATGGTAAGTTTAAACACTGTACTGCTAACATTGATGAAGTTCTAATGACCATTAAGTACTGAGCCCTGTGAAAAGGCAAAGGCATGACACCTGCCCACCAAGTCAAGCGAGGAGTCCACATCTCAGCATTGGACTGACAACCACCAATTCACAAAACAAGAGAAGACTTGCAGGAGAAGGTTGCTTCTGGGGACAGTGTGTCTTCTAACAAGGCCACTGCAGTCCAGAGTTTCATTAGGATGCCCTGAACCTACCTGTTGCTCTGGCATTTTAACATCAAGCCTTAGTTCTTTGACTGCATTTGACATATGAAGCTCTGGAGCAAAAGGAAGCCAATGCATTTCCTAATAACATTTTGTCATGGTGCAGAACCGTGAAACAGAGAGAGTTCAGTGTTTAATGTTTGAAGGGGGACTTGAAAGATTTGTAAAATTCAGACAGTGAAACAATGCGTTACTATCTTATTACTAGCTTATGTACTAAGATGTTCCTGCTTTGGCATTGAATTTTTTGAGAGCTTTTTGCTATTTTGTTATCTCTTTAGCAACAGCAATAGGAATGTACTTCTCTGACAGGCAGAAGTCAAAAAGTCCAGCTTAGACTTTAGAAATTAATAACAGAAAAGACAGTGTGCAACCTAAGACAACTCCAGGCACACCAAAGCAAAGACAGAAGAATGCTACTTGCGGCATGAAATTAAGCCACAAATTTATAAGGTTGAAAATATAACAGAGCAATGACAATGATAAATACTAGGTTGTCAATCATCCTCTCTCAGGTATCACTAAATGACATACATTGTAAAGGACAATGTTGATTGGTGCCTACAGATCTACAGTGCCATGGAAATAGTATTTGTAAAGAACTGCCTTTCTGTAGCAGATGTTGCAATCTTAGGATTTCAGAATATATAATTTCTTCATAGATATAAATGAACATTTCCGTTAAAAATTCCAGCTCATACACATTCTGCAACATACACAGTTGTTCTGGTTTTGGCTGAGAGACAGCTGGTATGGGGCTGTGTTTTGGATTTGTGCTGAAAACAGTGCTGATAACGCAGGGACGTTTTTGTTACTGCTGAGCAGGGCTTACACAGATTCAAGGGCTTTTCTGCTTCTTGTACCACTCTGAGTTTATCTGGGAGTGCACAAGAAGTGGGCGTGCACAAGTAGGGAGGGGATACAGCTGGGACAGCAGATCTCCACTGATCAAAGAGATATGCTGTACCATATGATGCCATGCTCAGCATATAAAACTGGGTGGAGAAAGAAGAAGGGGCAGACATTCAGCTTGACATCATTTGTTTTCCCAAGTAACTGGGATGGAGCCCTGCTTTCCTGGATGCTTAACACCTGCCTGTCCATGGGAAATGGTGAATAAACTCCTTGCTCTGCTTTGCCTGCATATGTGGCTCTTGCTTTACATACCAAACTGTCTTCAAATCCTGGAGTTTTCCCACTTTTACTCTTCTGATCCTCTCCCTGATTTCACCAGCGGGGAGTAAGACAGCAGTTGTGTGGTGTTGAGTTGCCAGCTGGGGTTAAACCACAATAACAGTATGTTATACAAACAGTTAATGATCACTTAAAAGCTGATGGCTGAAGGAAAAAAAAAAAAGAAAAAAGAAAAAGAAGAAGAAGAAAATAGAAAAGACATTTCTACATTAAAAGCCTTCAGTCACCTTAATCTAGTAGATGTAGTAGTCATCAATATGCTTGCCTTACAGACTGGAATGCAGCAGCTATTTGAACTTGGACAGTACATGAGGAAACGATATTCTGGCTTCTTGAACAGCACATACAACCGGCAAGAGGTACAGAGCAGATCTGTCTGTCTGCAGCACATTTCTCTGGCATAGCAGACGTATGGACTCATAAAAGTACATTATCATACTCATTTCATTAATGGAGAAATTAAGGTAATAGAAGAACATTTTTGAAAGTCAAAATTATGTCAAGGTAAAAACATAAAATAATGTCTAATTTTCAGCTCTTACATTCTGTCTGGGTCTTTCACAACCTAATTTTCCCAAACTGAACAGGTCCGGGATGAATGAGTTGGGAATTTATACAGTAACCCATTACTGCTTTACCCTGTTGAAAGATAGATGCCCTATCCAGTCATGTGATGGGCCATGCTTACACATTTCCTCCTGTAACAGAGAGGTCTAACAGCTGTTTGGATGTGCTTATCATATAGTACAGACCCATTGTGGGGAAGATACCTCTACCATTTTGGTCTGTACAGGAGGCATGCATAATGGGAAGGTATGAAAGACCTTTGCTATGCTTCCAAGAGAAGTTTATGTTTTTGAGTGCTTTAACATTCCTGAGGTATCACTGATAGACCATAGAATCATTTAGGTGGCAAAAGACTGTTAACCTGTCCACCACTAAATCAGGTCCCCATGTCTACATGTATCAATGTTCCTCCAAATCTCAAAAGATAGAGAATATCCTTCTTCGAAATCATGCTTTATTATTCTTTCAGTTCAGTCTGAGGGTTAGATTCCAAATTAAAAGATGCCTTGGCAATTCCATTTGGGAAAGTGAAGCAAGCCCTGGAAAGATGAGTTATGGTTTCACTGTTTTGACTTTATGCAAAAATATAAAACTGAAAACAAGAAGTCAGTATTGACAAGTTGGGTAAAATTTCCCTATTATTCTATAATTTCCATTTTATCTTTAATTCTTTGCCATTCTATTTTCAGTTTTACATCCAAAGTACAGATTATGATCGCACCATTATGAGTGCCCAGTCATATCTTTCTGGCCTCTTTCCACCAACTAGCAGCCAAATTTGGAACCCTGAACTTCTCTGGCAACCCATTCCAGTCCATATTTTTCAAAAAACAACAGAGCAGGTAAGTACTAGCTAGAAGCAGTCTATAAAGTCTTAATCTCTCACAGAAGCAAAAGAAGAGGAAAAAGGAAAATAGTTAAAAACCATTTTTTAAGCTTTTTGAGTTCAATATAATAGAAAATATCAAATGCAGCTACAAGTATGTCATAGGTCAGCTGTAATAGCTACATGAAAATCCTCCTTCCATAGTTGCAGAACACCTGAATTGTCACACACACTACCATTTTCTCCAAGGTCATTTCTTCTGACCAGAACACTTTTGGACAGTACTCTAGGGAAGTTGCCCTAAATCTTTACAGGAAACAAGTGCTTTTCTAAACACCACTCAACTAGGCAGACCTTGTCTCTTTGGCAAGTTTGTTCCATAGTTTATTCAAGGAGCTGAATTTTCACCAGCCACTGTAATGACCTCAAAATTATTACCTTCCTATTCTGGTAGCACTTAGGCATTCTAATTACAGACAAGGGCTCTTTTATGCTCAGTGCTATAGAAACATTTAATGAAACCCCAGCACTTCTCTTGCAGATCATAAGAGTAGACGTACCTGAATAATAGGTCCTGCAGAAGTTTTACTTCATGTAGCTCTCTCTGGCTGACTCAGGTTTAGATTTTAATTTCACTTGCTCTTGTGACAAGGACTGTGTAAGGAACAGCATGGCCAACAAGCATAAAAAGCTATTGAGTGTAATAACAGAAAGCCTCATTTACTTCTGGCTTTGAGGACAGAAGCTGACTTTAAGGAAATTTGTACAAACCTTCTATTACATAACTGCCCGTCACCAACATCAGAGGAAAGACTCACTCACTAGGGGGCTGCCACAACTCTCTCCCTTTGATGTTGCTCCATTCTTGGAGACCATGCTTGAAAACAGGTACAGAGAGAAAGGGTTCCCACAAATTGGCTTAGGCAACATGTGATTCAGCCAGAAACTTAACCCTGTTTCTGAGCAGGAAAGAATGCTGTCACTGTTATTTAAACACGGGACACCAGAGGAAGTTATTTCACCAGAAGACCAGAAAAGCATTGAAGTGGTCAGAGCTTTGACCATATAATACCTCAAAGCCCTTAGGGGAATCACAGTGCAATGAAACAACCTGTTTGAGGAAGGCAAGCTCATTTGTAGGAGTCTCCAGTACCTCAGCACTTCTGTGATGAGGCTGCTTCAGGAGTGGCTATTGACACTTTCAAACCACACCCCTGCAGCAACACAAAATGCCTTTTATAATGCAAACCACCTGGAATAAAAATATTGTTCCCTTGTTAAACCAAGCAGATGTTTGAAGGTATTTTCAAGCCCCAAGCAACACAAAGTGGGAAACTGAAGCCAGGTGCAGTCCTGTAAAAAAACATAATCACAGTTTATTTTTAAGCCACTGAGATCTATCAAGACTTGACAGGCAACAGTACTGAGTACTGCTTAATGGAGCCAAAGGGAGTGGCTTAATTAACAACACCTAGAGAGGGATAATGAAGACATACAGCAAGAGAAACATTTGTATTGTGTAATTAAACCAGTTTCAGATTGCAACTTTGAGCTTCCATCCTCCAGTGTGCTGCTGTTACAGAAAAATTTCACCCTTGGAAACCTATCCAAGTGAAAGTGGGCTAGGGTCAGTTGGTGGCTGCTGCCAACTTCCCACTGGGGACCTGCTGGAAGTGCAGTCTGTTGATATTATAGGATAATACTGGGTCAAAAATGCTCTACTGATGTGACATAAAGTGCTGAACCAGCACAAGCTTGTTTTGTTCACCATGGCTTTTCACTGACATTTTATGCTGTATCACCATCATTTGTCTTTCTGCAATTGATACAAAACATATTTGCCGGAGCTCGGAGTTTGAAGGATGCATGTATTTACACGTTGTTCAGATCAAGTATGTACTATCATGTGACCTCGTAAAGCACACACTTGGAGCAATTAAAAGTGAACCACATCCCTAAAGAAGAACAGAGCCCTTAGGCTCATAGCTTTTTGATATTTATATATATAGGATATATATAGGATTTTGATATTTATATATGTATTTGATATTTATATATATAGGAGAACAATTTGTCACTCTTGTCTCAAGTTCTGTCTTTTAAGTGGTACTTAAAATGCTTACCATAATCTACTGGTTATCTCCAAAGAGAAGAAACCTGGATGTGGAGATGGAAAAGTGATTCAGGTTCCAGTACCAGGTGGAGTTAAGTTACATCTGGGGGAATGCAGAAAATGAGAGGGAAATGGTAGCTTTTTAAAATTTCTGATCATGGATCCTGACCCATTTCTCAAAACAATCCCCTGACCGACATGTGCAATTTCTTTTTGCCAAAATCAGTTAAATTGAGGGAAATCAAGCTATCACAGACACAAGTAGCCATTGAAAAGTCAAGTTGCCACAGTGTATCGCCAATGTTAACTGAATTCATGATTAGGGTACCCAAACAATTATTGAGTGGGTCCCACAGCCATGAATCTGTCTAAAAAACATGACACCATTAATCTCAGCAACAGAAAAAACAGAGGAGTGTTGATAATTTTAGAACTATTCTAAGTTTTGCGTTTCATGTTTCAGAGGCTGAATTTTCCTCTGCCCAACTGTCCCCGTTTTGATGAACTTCAGCATGAAACACAAACATCTAAAGAATTTCAAAATAGAATACAACCATACATGGTAAGAGAAAAAAAACCAAACAAACCCCCCCGCCAAAACCAAACAAACTCAAGATGTGAGAAAAAGGAAGGAACTAAGTTGTAGAAGTTATGGAATTACATTTTTTCCTTTTGTTAAAATGCAAAAATAAATTTAAAAAAAAATTAAACCCCCATTAAGGTTTAGAGAGAAAGGCTCTTCACCCAGCCGGTGGTTGGGCACTGGAACAGGCTCCCCAGGGAAGTGGTCACAGCACCAGTCTGACAGAGTTCAAGAAGCATTTGGACAATGATCTCAGGCACATGGTGCGATTCTTAGGGATGTCATTTGCAGGGCCAGGAGTTGGACTCAATAATCCTTATAGGTCCCTTCAAACTTAGCCTATTCTGTGATTCCGTGAAAATTCTGTGAAAAGATTGGGTGTTAGTGAATCTATCTGCATGTATGTTCCATATGTATTGAGTATTTGTGGTATACTCTTCATTTTTCCCCACAGGATTTTTTACAAACAATGGCAGTTAACACAGGGCTTGAACTAAATCACCTTAAAATACTGGACAATTTCCAGCTCTGGAATACATATGATACTCTACATTGTGAGGTAATAATAAATCAATAGATGCCAAGAAAGAATATAGCTGCAACTTTGGGTTTCAATTAAACAATGGCAATGTGTTTTCACAGGAATGAGTTGTGTTCTCTTCTATATTTTATTTCTCATCCTCTCTCTCTCTCTCTCTCTTATTTTTTTTTTAATCTAAGTTATATTTTAGTGCTTTGGTAAAAGATAATTGAAAAGCATGGTCTACAGCTTTGGAGACTCATTTCCATTTCATGCTTTAAGAACTGCTACCATTCCCATTATTCCCCTTTGGCCGTTCCCAATATGCTGCTATAGAATTATTCAGCATGATGCTATAATATAGTTGTGATTTTTAACAGAGAAATGAAATTATTAGCTTTAAAATATCAACAGGTAAACATCAAAATACTTAAGACTTTGAACACAAGAGATCATGAAAGATCTATCAGTTTAAAAATTTTGAGACAGTGATAGCTATCAGTTAAAAAAACCTCAAACTGACCCCAAGCATGGGATAATTCCACTTGGCCCCAGTCCTTACCAGCAGTGCATGAAGGATTTTGAACATATCCTCTACAAACTGAGGTAATTAAACGTTATAAGACACTGTCACTGTTACATGAGTGGAGAGTGACACTTTTGTCTAGTTGCCCAGTGATAGAACTGGTATGTGGACAACTGTATGAAAAGGCAGAAAAAATAGATATTTATAACCTGAAGACCCAGAGAAAAGAAGAAGACATATGTATGCAATATTTCCCACCAAAAACTTGTATCTATATAGAAAGAACACATTATTCCTACAAGGAATCTCCTTCACACAGGTGTTTCTGCTCTGCCCATTCATTCACTTCAGGCTGATCTCATTCCCACAAAATGTATTTCAGGGCTCTGGAGTAAAACCACACTGTGCAAAGAATTGCAGAACAGCCTCAGAAAGTCTAAACTAAGTAGTGTGAGGGTAGACAATAGGATGATGGAAACCAGTGAATCATAAACATTCTTTTGTTTTCCTTTATCACTAGGGTATTCACAATTACACTCTCCCAGTATGGGCCACTGAAGATGTAATCAACAAGATGGAAAAACTGGCAGAACTGTCCTTACTCTCGTTATTTGGGGTTTATAAAACAGAAGAGAAATCACGACTACAAGGAGGTAAATCAAAAAATGCATAGCTCTAAGAAAGGAGGAGATAATGCAACATCCTGTCACTTTATTATTGAAAAATTATTCAAACAAACCCTTGCTTTGAAACTATAGACATCGGATGCTATATTAAGTAAATATGTGCTGAACATTGTCACTTGCATGGATAAAATTCTGCAACAAAGCGTAAAAATTAGTATCCTCAGGTTTTACAGATTTTTTAAGGATTAGGAGTTGTAGAAATATTATTGAAAACTAAGGGAATAAATCAGGCCTTCATGGTCATGATCATTACTTATAGTAGGTTGGATTAAGTTATTTCTCCAACAGTTCTTCTAATTGTTTCCTGTTCTTTGTTTTTCCCTTTGATGTATTGGTTATACATTGTGTCAAGACACTGGCAACATTTGTTCCTCTCTGAGTGACATAAAGTTGCTCCAAAACAGTCTGATCAGAATAGAAGCTGAGAGATTCCAGCTGTGTCTGTACTGCAAAAACTACAAGAACTGGGGACTACTGCTTAGCTCCAAAATTGGGGCACACAAACTGTGCTGCACATTGTGACACTATTTCAGGACACAACCCTGGAATTTATCATATGATCCCCAGCTATCCATGAGCAGCAAATCCAAACAATTGAGCTTGAATATTTGCAGGCTGGAACATTTGAGGCTAGGCTTTCTAATGCACCTACTGTGCAGCCTATATCTAGGTAAAGAATTATTAGCAGATCCATCACCTAGGCATACACATCACTGAATCAAATATATAGTAATTTTACAAGCTCAAATCTGCAGTAAAGCCCATTAGCTGGCAGATGACCATATCACATGGTTAGGACTATTTATCTCATGCTCACTGGCATACCAGTTACAACCTCTTTCCTTAAAATGATATAAACTGTGCTTCAGGGAATTTCTGCTGCCCTTACCCATTGGCTTTAGAATACCTTTAGGCTGGAGAAGAAGTACAAAAGAGCTGTGGAAAAAACAAAGAATCAATAATGTGCAACTTGTTGGAAGTAAATAGTTAAAATATTTATTCGGCATGTAGAGAGGAAGAGACCAGCACAGTTGTCATTATTCCAACACTAGAAAGAAATAAAAAAAGAATCTCAGCATAACAGAATTGGAAGCATCATTATCCCCCGTTCTCAGGATGATTCTAGATGATTTCCTGTGAATCCTGCCTCTTCACTTGACCTGGATGATGAATCATATATTTCTTCTCTGTAATATCTACTCTATAGTTACAAAATTGTAGTGAACTAAAAAATATGTATGAGGCTGAGTAGATGTCTTATATTTGATACTCACAATTTTTTGTCTTTTTTGTTTCCATTCAAAACTTATACCTTCATTTTCCACTTCCTTTTTTTCTATCTTTTTAAGGTGTCCTTGTGAATATTATTTTAAACAGTATTAAACAAGCTGTCAATTCTTCAGCACCAAGAAAAATGGAGGTCTACTCTGCAGTGAGTATTTTCATCTTTCATAAATGTTAGCAGTAAAGTAAGCTAAATGAAAGAATAATATAATATGGTTTAATGCAGCTAACAAGCTGAACACCAATCAGCACAAAAACATAGTATAGGCATGAATCTCACCTCAGTTTTAGTTAAACCATATTTGGCAAAGAAAACGATATATTTTATCATTCATTATTCCTACAATCTAACGGTGCAGTTTCTGTTTGTTCCATCTTTCCTGAAGTGCTCCAAAGATACTGGCACATAGCAGAACTTCAGCTGTGCTTCCAAACCTCTCCTCTGTGGGTTCTTTTTTTATTATACTATTATTTATTTATTTTAGAGGGTGAAGAGGGCCACTTTAATCAGGCCAAGGTCTGCTTAGCTCATTCATTATTCTGTCTCTAACAAGGGCCAAAGGCAGGGATGAATGTGAGAATGAAGCCAGCAGAGAGTGATAAAACCTTCCAGCAATCTGTGTCTTAGGTACTTCCTGAGACAGAATTTGTCCCTGTGTTTAGTATCTTTTGACAGACTGTCTTCCATCAACTTGCCTAATAACTTTTTAAATGCATTTATACTTTTGGACAACAACTCTTTTCTGCAACATCCTGTGACAAAGACTTGTGTGTTAAAGAAAAAAAGTACTCCCTCTTTTATTCACCTTTTCTGGGTCTCTAATGAATTTACTATTTTCTGTCACTCCTCTTCCATATTTCCTTTTCCAAGACAGAGTCGTACTCTATTTCATCTTTTCTCCTATAAAAACTACTTGATACCTCAAATCCTTCTCACTGTCCTTTCTGCATGATTCTAGTACTACCATGTTCTTTTTGAAAAGGAAAGAGCAGTACATCCAGATTTTCCACTTCTGCTTTAATACCCTAAGTTCTAGTATACTGATATTTTTGAGACTGATCAGCCTAAAAAAATTCCAGAACCTGAATAATAATTAAACCATAGCTGCTAGACTATAATATAAATAGCTCTAGCAGATATATATATATTTAAAGATGCTTGCGAAATTTATGCACCAAAGTGTTTGGACTTCCTGCCTTCAGCTTCTCTTCCTATGATCCCTGCAAAAAAGAAGGATAATGGGTAGATGAAGAAACAGTATGTGGGTGGGTAACTGATACTGTTAAAATAGAAGCCAAATAGAGATTTCATTGCATGGGTCCAAACAGAAAGAACAATTGAAAAAAATTCTGAAGGGGAAGCAAAAAGAATAGTCTTTGCACAAAACTATTTGTCTAGTATACTACCTGAAAAAAGTTCTTGTACCTTCACTTGAAATGCCCTGGATTATACTACTTTACATTGCCTTAATCTGACCTTGGAGCAAAAAACCCTACCAGAGGAAAGAAAAGAGAAAATGGACTGAAAAACTAGATTTATTACTCAAACCACATCTCACTTTCCCTCAGTATCTGTCTCCAAAATCCTGCCAGATGGTGTAAGACACATACTTTGAAAATGCCTCCTGTTGTCTGTAGTAATCAGTTAACATGTTTTTCCCCATGGTGAATATACTGAACACATTTTTATGGTCGAATTTACACAGGTTTTCTTTTGTCTTGATTTCCACTTCCTCTCTACTCTTGTCTCATAACTCTGGATGAATGACTGTTGACTTAATTGACTATAAAGGATGGATTTTTTTTTTTTCTCCAATAGCACGACACCACAGTTGGGGCCCTCCAGATTGCTCTCAATATTTTCAATGGAAAACTGCCACCATATGCTGCTTGCCAGTTTTTCGAACTCTACCAAGAAAGCAATGGGCAAGTATCTTCTTATCTATGCAAGAAAGAGTGTTTAGAATTTGCTAGCCTCTTCCCCAAAACTATTTTTCTCAAATACTGTGAGAATTTTGATTTAAATAGATACTGAGCAGCCCATAGGCACAAAGTCATATTAAAACTAGGGAAAAATTACATTTTCTGGATGTGCATGTGTATTTGAAAGACAGGAAGAAGAGCTAAAACAAGCCTTATGAGAGGGAAGAAAATTAAAAAATAAATTTTCCTGATTCTTAGGATGATAGCAAGAACATTTCCAAGACAACTCCTGCAGTAAGCCAGCTGGGTTACGAAAGCCCAATGCTGGTGCCATTCAAGGAGCCCTCAGAAGGACCTTTTCAGCTGACTGTTGATCTGTGCAGTTAAATAACCAGTTTTGGCAAAGTGGGCTTTGCAGATGTTTTCACAAAGCCTCCACTCTTGGAGAACAGGTTCTAGAGTAGGATGTCAGAGCTTATTTCCAACATGCTGTCTCAAAGTAGGAACCTTTTATTTAAGAGCCTTTTTTAAAAAACTTTTCAATGTTGTTAATCAGGCAATACAGCATCGAAATGCATTATCGGAACGACACTTCAAGGGATCCTTATCTCCTCACTTTGCCAGGGTGCACCTCTTCTTGTCCACTTGAGAAGTTTGCTGAACTAGTTTCTCCTGTGATTACAGAAAACTGGTCAAAAGAATGTGGGAAGAAAGACAAAATGAAAGGTAGTGTAACAGTTCTGTATTTTCCACATAAGACACGGAGGCAGATATTTTATCAGTTGTTCTGAACTTTGTACCTTTCACACAATCAATAGATTTGCCTTTAAGTGTGGGCCAGACTTATTATGGACAAGGAATGTCAGTAGAAATTAAATTAGCATATTCACAAAAGGAGCTGCCTAAAGGCTGTGGTCAGAAATAGATCTCCACTTGTTGAAAACGTCTAAGAGAAGTGTGGATGTGGATGCTATATGAGGGTGCTGTTCCTGTTGGATACATCAGACTTGCTGCAAATGCAAAGCAAATACAGCTTGCAAATGCATGGTAAGATTTGTGCATCTGTATTTCTGCTGTTGTACTGAGTGCAGCTGATGCATAATCTACTAACAGCTGAGAGCTGATAACCTCTTCCTGCCTGAATATTATTTCTGGGAGGGAGGAGAAGAGCAAGACAATACATATTACTTTTCAATAGTCCCATTACTTCCCCTGTTCTGCATGTATTCACCATTTTGCTGATCCTCAATGAAACTATTTTTCTTTTTTCATTAACTACACATAGTCCCTCCTGTCCCATGGAAACCTGGAATAAGATTTTCCTATGCACAGGAAGCAATCTATAAATTTCTAGGATTGAAGTATGTGTTCTTATGTTGCATATGTCGGTAAATGTGATCTTGCTAGAAATATTTCCATTGTACACATATGTGATTAGATTGTTAGCTCTGCATATAAAATGTATACATATATGTCTTTCATTAACTCCTTTCTAATTTATTTTTTTTCCCTTACAGATATTTTTATCGGATTTAATGTTGCTGTTGGCTTGTTGTCCATTTTTAACCTTGTACTACTCTACCTCCTTTATCATTATGGACGCTGCAGGCACAGGAACAGCTACCAAGACATTTAAAGTGGAGGTAAAGGAAAGAAAGAAAGAGCAGCTAGACATCAAAGAATACTTGAAGTTGCTGATACCCAACAGTTTGCTCTGGTCAAAATAATCTCCAAAGCATATTCAATAAACCTGAAAAGCTGAGGTATCAGTGGCCTAGCTCCTAAAATTCTACACATCTGCAGTGAGAAATACTGTAAATACGTTTTTTTCGGAATTACTGGATGGATGGAATTACTCCAATTTATATCTTTATTCTACTACTACTGTTAATCAATCTTACACCAGCAGTGTGGTGAAGGAACGCTATTGCCTATGGGTTTTTTTATATTGCCTATTACCATCTAGCCCTCCACTGCTCAACAAGTCTTTCTTCAAAACTGCATTCTGCAACATTTACCTTATTTCCTATAAATGGCTATTTTGTTGATGCATAGGAAAATAGTTTTAGTGAGCAGAAGTTGCAATTACTGTATGAAAAAACTTGTACCAATATTTGGACATACTGTTCCTGCATTTATTCATGCAAATTTATGCACGAGTTTTGACCTTGGCCTTCAGCTAACAAAAGTCTTCAGCCTGCTCTTTAAAGGAGATACACCTCTAGAGCTCTCACTGAAATTAGTAGAACTGGAATAATCTCTGTCACATATCCAGGCATCAAGCAAGAAGGTTAATGCAACAGCGTCTTGGTCAGTGTCTGTAACTCCAATAACATGGATGAGTAAATATATTCCAATCTTTTTGCTGTTGCTACACTGTTTTTCTATTTTTATGAGCTCCCTGTCATAAATGATCCTTTGCTCTGCATTTCTTTGAGCCACTCTTAGAATAACTCCTCATTCTCTTCATTATCTCTTATTTTAAATCACAATAACTCCTTCAACTCCTTGCTCTATTCACAATCCTATATGTTAGCAAGATGTACACTAAAAGTAAGAAAACAATGATTCTGCTTTTTGTATGTTGATCTCTTCCATGCAATATTTTTTGTTTAGATGGTAAGCTTCTAATGTCAGGGAATGTGTTTCTGTAACTGCTTTGAGTGTCACAAACTATATGCATAATGAGCACTAATATTGCTTTATAAAATCCTACTTATTGACATATGTTGCAAGACTGAATCAAGACTTTTTCATCCTGTAGTCCTGCAGAGGATACTATGAATGACAATACCATGGAGAAGTCTCTAAAAATCAAGACAACCACACAAACAGGTGCCGACAGCAGGGTCAGCCCAACAGATACAATGTGCTCAAGCTTTCTGTGAGATTCAGAAAGAGAGAAAGCTGAGGGATGGAGCTGCTTAGCTCAGACATAGCATCACAGCAATGGGAATACATTGCTTCTGGACTGACTTTCACTCAGTCTGTGGGTTGCAAGATGGAGCCCAGGAGCCTCAGTAAGCTATCACTGAGATAGTGATCTAGAGATCAGCCCTCAATATTACAGCTGAACTGTGATACAATTTATATAGGGATATTAAATATCATACATTAAATAGTATAAGTCAGAGTAATAAATGCTTGTGGGAATATAGCACTTCCTAAACATTGCATTTCTTGTAATAACTTCAGCTACTGAAATGTCCACCTTTTGAAAATTATTCCTCACTCAGTAAAAAACTTTTAGTAGTATCCATGACATTTCCATTTTATCTATTTTAGGAAATATCATAATCAATTGGTGGATTTAAGTCTTACATGTTCAGGATTTTTATTGTATAACAAGTTGATGCAAAGCCATCAAAAACATGAAAGGCTGTCCCTAAATCAGATGGTTTAGAAGTACAAGCTTCAGCTTGTAACTAGTCATTTTGATCCTCATGCAAAAACGTGAAGGAATATCTATATTGCAGTCAAATGTATTAAAGCAGCTCTAGGAAACAAGCCTGAGCTGGCTTGGTTACTATTAGAAGTGTACTCACAGTGGGGAAAAGTTCAGAACAAACTGCAAAACTCATCCTGGCTCCAGTATGCACATAATATATATATATATATAAAAATATATATGCACAGTCAGTAGTTACCTGATACTGGATATGGTGTTACCATAGCCATAATGCTGCTGGTATCCACTCAAAGATAAATGATGTTTTTTATTAGAGGAAGTCAGATGCTTGACAAACAAAGATGTATTGACTGATAATGGGCAGTACGAACCGGTTTTGAAATATTCAAAAATCAGTCGATTGCACTCCTCAAGAAGAAGACTGGGATGTGTTTTTCTAAGACTGCTTCTTACAAAAAGAAGTAGATTCAGACAGAAAGTAAAATGTGAAGCGTCTGAGACATCTTGTCTGGTTTATGCTGCTCAAGCCTAAGCTGTAACAAAGAATTTCAAAAGATAAGGAAATTCTTATTGAAGCAGGAGCTGTCAGGAAGGAGTTTTATTGTAGGGAAACCTTTCTGTTAGCAGATAGTCATACTTGAAAATGCGTATGCACTTCTAGAAAGGATCCAGTGAACACAAGTTACAGAGAATATAATGACAGGTTCAGATGATGTAACTTCAGAATTAATGAGGGTACATTAAAGATGTTACACCTTAGTAAAGTAGGCCCTGAATCTCACTTATAGGAAAGATGTTTTGTCTTGCTGTGTTTAAATCAAGTAAAATATCTCCAATGGAGTAAAAGGTTGTACATGTAGACAAGTTCATAGCTTTTTTATTTTTTCAGCCATATTTACAATTTGCTTAGTATAATCTGCAGACTATTTGTGATTAGAAAATATCTTGTCTCCAAGCAACTTGTGGCACTGCAATAAAGTACTTTAAAGAAACAATTCAACATTTGCCATTTTATCTTACTGAAAAACAATGACGCTTTCAGTACATCTAGAATTTTCAAACAAAAGTAAATATTCAGATTTGTTGCTTCAGTTAGAACAGATTTTAAAGCACTTCTGCTTTGATATGAATAAAGTTGATGACATGAAGCTCTTCTTCAATTTGCCCTCTAGCAGTGACATCATCTATCTCTACGGTAATTACAGTAGCAACTAGAAGCTTGGCAGCAGGGTTTTCTGGTGCCTATGGTACACAGTACTGCACATGCAGCACTTTTCACCTCAGTCAGCAACAACCTCCTCTCACTGAATTGATTTTATTTGGGAACTTCTTTTTTCACAGGCCTGAATATTGCACACAGTGGGTCAGCACAGAATAGGCATCTGACTTCCAGAGTGATATCGGCTCAATCAGCACTCATGTTCATTTGTACCAGTAATGTAGAGACATTGGATCCAAATGACATTATTTCCTGTCACTGTAATGTATTTTCTTAGCTGTAGTAAGAAAGTAGAATGACAAATGCACTCTATTTGAATAATAAGAAAAAATCTATTCAGTCCAAAAATTCTTAAGTCTGGATTAAACCCTGAAAGGCAAGAGTTATGTTTCTAAATTAAAAAAAAAAAAATAAAATCAAAACCCAAAAACAAACAAAAAAGACAACAACAACAAACAAACCCCAAACCCAACAAAATAAAAACAAACAAACAAACAAAAGCTAAAACTTCTACTCTGAAAAGAATATTAATGATTTACCACGCTGGAATTTGAGAGTGATGATGAGAGTAGAAACTCACTTATTCTTAGGCACATAACCTTGGCCCATAGAAATCCATGCCATGGTGACATCAGCAATATTGCATAGGATTGTGTTCTTGACATGGAAGAGTTAGAAGTACTGTAGTCCTTATTGCATTTCTTATAAAGATGGGGATGAAAGATGGACATTTACCTATAAACCGCTAACTTTATTGATTTAGACACTAATGCTTCTTCATCAGAAATCGCCAAGCATTAATAGTCAAATAGATAAACATGAGTTGCTATTGAAATAATTGCATATCACTTGAACTATTACATTAGATAGTCTCTTCTATGACTTGGCAACTTCACCTCCAAAAGGATTACAGCACTGGAAAGACCGGCAAGATCACATGCAGATCAGGTACAGTTGGAAAGACAGTTAAAAAGCCTAAGTCCTGTTTTGCTAATTTCTGTAACTTCTCTTATAGAATGACACTACCTTTTCTCCTGAGACTTAGTGCATTATCAATTTTTTCCATCCTGCAGGCTGAGGTCCCAGTGGTCTTTCAAAAAATCTGTAGAGAGCAGAATAATGCCATTTATCAGTTCAAAGTAGATAGAGGCAAAAGAAATTGTCCTGACTTTGTCTCTGTATATATTTAGCTGCAGTCATGTGCACGTCAAAAAAAAGGTAATTTCTTTGTGCTCTGTTTACAGCAGCTAAATCTCTTGCTCCCTTCCTACAGTGAGCCCTTGGCTTCAGAGGACACAGCAATTCTCCTTAGCTCATCTATCCTATAAACTAAAACTGTGGAACGAAAACTTGTAAAAGGCAGTCTGATCATAAAGTCTTTTTCTTAGGAAGATGAGAATAAATGTGGACTGTAATTAAAGGTCCAAACAGGTAAGCTCTCCATTCTCTAATATACAAGTGTTGGCAGCATTTGGATCAATAATTACAGGCAGACTAGCAAAATTCCATAATACCCACAACTATTGAGCTGTCTGAGGACAGTGCCAGTACTTCTGGGAGTGGAGCTCCTTCATTCCTTCCATTCTAAGGCATTCTCACAGTTTCTCCTGGCTGCTCCTCAGAAAGCAGCAAGAGCTGAAGCAGATCTGAAGCCTATCTTGTTCAGAATTTTTGAAATACCTGCATTTAAGATTAAAATAGATGTGATTAGTGAATTACTGTTGTACTCGTCATACAATAGGTTCTTCACTTAATTTATTTGAATCTATGTACAGAAACACTTTTATAGTACAGACCAACTCCTCCAGGGCAATTCAGACACAGCATGTTACACTTGCATATAGGTGAGATTGTTTGCTACTGATACAAGCAGCTGTACATGAGAATCTTCTGTATCCTCTGTAACAAGGTGGTGGAAGAGAGCTTTATCAATCCGTTATCCACAACAAACAGACTCCTCTTTTCTTGGTAAAAGAAGATGTGGATGAAAAAGAACAGTAATCTGGAATACTCTTCAAATAAACACACAGAAGTCTCCTTTTGCTAAATGAAGGCCTAATTTTCACTTCACTCAGTTAAATGTGTGGAAAGAAGGATCTGGGAAAGACAGGCTATACTAAACTCTGTTATGCTGTGGTTAGCTCCTCTCCAGCCACAGGTGAGTTGTCTTCTCTTGAGTTGTCTGCTCTCACCTCTGAGGTACTGATAGGTTAGAGGTGAAGAACAACAATACAGTGAGTACTAGAAGATTACTTTCACACACTTTAATGACTAAAATATTTGGCCTCGTATGTAAACCAAATGAGTCATTAATCCCCTTGACTCCTCATTCTAACTACCACACTGGACCTCAGTATATGCACCAAGCATAGTCTCTGTTGATTTGTCTCTCTCCCTTTCTGATCAGACATTCAATAATATCAATACTATAAAAAACACCAGCTGGGCTGCTTGGGCTGGTTGTCTGGTTGAGGTCTCACTATGGTTTGAATACCAATGGTATTCAATGGAAAAGACCATTCTTCACTATGAAGTGCTTTTGTCATTAATGACTGCCTCACTTGAGCCCTAAGAAACCTATATTCTGCAGAATTGCAGACCAGAGTACAATTAGTTAATATTTATTCACCTGATGCTTCAAATAAGTAACTCTGAACAAAAAGTCAGGAGATTTTCATAACCATAGCTTGCATTATCAAAGCAGACTGAGCAGTCTAAGCAAACTTTCTGCTTTATTTCAATGAAGTAACTGCTACTTTGGAGAGTGCAGACATCCTCTGACTCTTCTTAAGTGTGATATTTATAAGGATGTATCACTCTGGTTTGGGATGTATTTTTAGAATGTAGTCTATATTTGTCATCAGAGAAAACACAAAGTCTAATATGAGGGTCTTGATGGTGATAGGTCTTGACTATTCAAGAAAGAGCTGTGTATCCTGAAATAACAATGATAAACTTTGAAAGAACTGCATTGCAGAGTAGAAGGATGTTACAGACTCTTATCTGTTTCAAGCAAATTCTAAGAAAACTGGAAATACTATAGGAATGGTCATAGATTTGGGCTTGGGAGATTTTTAATATAAAATATAAAAATTTTGAAAATGCGCTCTCCTGTCAAGAAATGCTTGGAGTGGTCCTGAAGCTAGTCTTTCTGTTCTTCTCAGAGATGTTTTTGTTTTCCACCATGTGCTTACATGTTCATTGAGACCTTGTAAATGTTACTGTGACAAGACCACTCCTGATTTCCCCTGAGTCTGAAAGAATGCATAGGAGAGAGGAAGGAGGGGAACTGTGCATAGCTGGACAACACCCACTCCTCAAATCAATCTTCCATTTATACACTAAACAACCGATGTAAAACTGATAGCAAGCTAACATGGCACATGGAAATGAATTCAGAAAATCTATGTTTCATTATGTATGATTTCTAAATGAATTCCATCATGTTTTCAGGAAGATAAAAGCAAGAGAAAGCATCTTGAAAACAAATGGCATAATCTTAGTCTAGCCAAAGCATGCAGTAGAAATGTAATAGCCTGAGCAGGAAAGCAAACCCAAAAGAAGTATGATTCTGCACATCCATGGGATCTCCCACTAACCATCAACAGAGCCTAAAGCATCATTCTCAAGAGTTAGCTTAAATAAAGAATCAGCTAAAACTAGCATAATCTTAATAAAAATATAAATTCCATAATGTCTGGTTATTTTGTACTTTTTTAATGCCTTTCCCAGTATGAAAATTCATTTTTTTTAGATTCTTTTGCTTTCAAATCTTGTCTGGTGACAAAACAAGTTCTAAATAATCTGGTGAATGCTAAGTAAATCATTCCATAAATCAGAACCAACATTTTTTGTATAGTGGATGGGCAGCTCCCCCAAGTGTTTACCAACCATTGGATTGTGTGTTTTCCAGCAGGCTGTGGACAGTCTTCTACTTTGATAAAAGAGCCTAGTTCTAGGCGGCTAATGAAATGTCCTGGTATACACTAGATAGAGTCTCTGACAGTCAGCAAAATAATGGCATGAGAAACAAGTGTGATGAGAAAGGCAGTTTGTGTAAGCACCACAGGCTTCTCTTGAAATGAAACATACGAGACAAAACCCAAGGCATAATGTGTATCCTGAAGTACATTAATTATTAGCAGCAGGGGATTGGGAAAACCCCTCAAGGTGAATTTAAATTCAAAATAAAATCTGCTATAAAGAGAAAAGATTTGCTCTACCTTAACATCATTTAGGTAAGGGTAAGCACAAAAAAAAAAATCCCAAAAAAAAACTTTTGTCAAAAGACTGGATCCCAGCTTTTTGGGTACTGTTCAGAAACTACTTTGTGTATGTAGAGATCAGTAGAGGCTGTGGTGTATCCATAGACATCCTCAGATGTCTAATTCCACGTGTTACACTCTATTTTGGTTTAAAAAAAACCTCCTTGGGGTCTTTGAAGTTAAGAGGGATTTCCAAATGGTGACAAAACTACAGGCATTCTGTTGTGTAGAAGTGTCAAAGCCATGACAGCGCTGGCTTTCTGTCAACAGCGGCAAATCCTCCAAAACAAGATCGAGGTCACGCAGCTGCGGCAGAGCAGGGGAACCGCCACAGTTACTTTAGGAACTGATGATACACGGTGTGTAGGAGCAACATCCCCTCGCCTGGCAAGAGCTGACTCGAGTATCCCCGGCATGCTCTGTGAAATCAGGTAGACTGCTTGAACCCTGGGAATTTCCCCACCTTTACATCTCTCTTCCCATCACCTTTAGCAACAGCCCCGAGGGCATTAAGGGCTGAGTCACAACTTCCTAAGGATTACTGGGAGCAGTCTGCCACCTACTGTTTAGACAAGATCTTGGTGTTTGCAGCTTCCCACTTCTCGTAAGAAATCCTGTTTTCATAAGAAATCATAAGGAAGTTTGTTTTAAATGGGATCTCGCTCACTCTGACACTTCTGAATCTGAAGAAAAAATTATCTTGAACGGTAAAATGTCAGTTCTGCCCTTCCAGAACTAACTTTTGTTTTAAAGGAGTAGAAAAGATATTATTAACAATTTTCTTCTGGATAACATGCAGAAAGTTCATAGGTAAGTTAATGTTAAATGAACAGATCTTGCTGCCTCAGAAAATACCAGACTTCACTACTACACCTGGCTCAGGGATTAACCCATGATCTTTTTCACAGAAAAGAACTTCTATTCAGTCATATTCAATGGCAAAACTTCAGAAGATGATTGTTTTTCTGACCTCTGTTAGCCTGTATGCATCTTGATCTCTGCTTAATTCCCATAGCCAGATAATACACCAGTCACCTTAAATGGCAGAACAGAGGAAAAACATCTTTGATCAGTCTGCTGCTGATTACAGGCTTAGCTGTGCTATATTAAATTTCCATGCTGACCATAGACTTCTCATCAGCATTTTCTTACCTCTTGTTGATTACAGCGATGAATCCAACCCATTGTATTTGGCCGCTTCGTCTAACACCGGGAATTTCAGCTGGGGATTTTTCAACATGTTGGTATCTGAAGTCCAATGCTGTTGCTACATACAGATACAAGCTTTCTATCAAAACCAACTAAAGACATATTTGTTCTGGAAACAGATGTTTAAGGCCTAGCAAGTTTGCAACTTTGTATATTTTTAATTCTAGGAAAATCTACAAAAGAAAAATTTTAAACCCCCAAGCTATTAAGGGATAAGACTGTAGTAATTTGAGAAATAATTCATGACAAGGAAATTCCCACTTCCAAATTCTCCTTCAAGACCTTGTACTAATTTAAGTACAAAAATAATTATACACTGAAAGCAAATTTCTTGTTGTAACAGATTTAAATTGCTTTTAATAGTAATATTCACATTTTAAAAAGGTACTTCTTGAGGTAGATGAAGTTAATGATCAGAAATTAGATGAAGTTAATGGTCAGAAATTAATTATTAACCTTGTGTTGCCTTCTGCAGTACAGAGCAATGCTGCTTGAAGCACATTCAGGCAAGACACAAAGAAGGGACACACAAGGGTATATATGAGATAAAAATGGCAATGGAAATGTGAAGATATGCAAAACACCTGCCTTGCAGCCACCTCCTGGGCTCCTTGCAGCCCTCACCTGTGGGATTACTCATCACACATACACAGTTCCACTGACTCTGATCCCTCACACTGAGAGCACTTGCCTAAGCAAAGGCTGGAAGAGGTAGGTCCTTCTAGACAGTAAAGACAGGAGCAGTGAAACAAGGAACAATACAGTAAACTGCAAATATCTCGGATTTTGGGAAGGGGTGTTAAGTTTCTCTAGGAAATTGAGAGGGGAAGAAAATACACAAACCCACAATGAAACAGTAATACTCTGCACAGGGATGCTGGAAGCCACAAAGTAAAAGAAAACAGAATCCCACGTGTTGAGCTGGTAACAAATTGGAACACTGTCAAATGCAGCTTCTGGCTTTTTAATTTTGCTTTTAATCAGCAAAGTCCATACTTTGTCTCTGTTTACTGGTTGAACTAAAATAAATTCAGGGCCACAACTGAACAGTTTGTCCTTTGTCTGCTATGTGCCAAGTCATCACTTTGTGCTTCTCTCAAAAGCTATATTAGTTTTCCTAAAAAACTGGGTGCACCAGCTCTCTAAGCACTGGTCAGAGAAAACCAAATTTTATTCAAAGATGTAACTACTAGTCACTTTTACATAAGAAAAGAACAGCAAATAAATTAATTAATTGCTTCATTTTCTTTTAATGACTACCAAAATGTTTGTTTATTCAGATACAATAAACTAACAATTCAGTTTTATGTGGGAGCCATCCAGAGCCTCTGATAGAGGGGCTAGAGAAAGCTCAAACAGTTTCTGCTGACCAGGGGTCACTCAAGAAGAAGCTGCAGCTTTAGTTTTAGTCTATTTCTGTATCAAGCATTCTGTACCTTACTTGAATTCAATCTTATTTGCACAGAGAAAAGTTTTCTTGTTAGGCTCAGGTAGCTCCAGATGATAAGATTCACACTGAAATAATTACTCAGCATATCTGGTGTTATGCAAATAATTACCTCTTCATAAATAGATTCAGTTTGAATATGATCAGTAGTTTAAAAAAAAAAAAAAGCCTCAGTGCCTTTTGCCTTTTGCCTTTTTTGCTAACAAACTACTTGTTTTGCAGATTGTGGGTGAAAACTGTCAGTAAAAAGCTTGAGCAGTTATGAAATTGGCTTATATATTCATGAACTTTATTCTTGACTTTCTTATAGTGGAAGAGATTCCTCCTCTCCAAATGCAATTTGGACCAGAAGCAGAAACAGAAGAATTCTGTGATTTTATAACAGTGAACATGGTCCTTTTCATGGCTGTTATAACATCATCATCATCATCATCATGGAGGGACAGTTCAAGCATTTTTAAACTTAGTCGATCCTCCTCCCGAGTGGACAGCACTTACTTGCTGACCAACTAATTCAATAAGCTCACTAGCTAATTTCACATCACTTTTAAGTCATTTATCAAAAAGCTGATTAATTAATATAATCCAAAACTGGTTATTAGTATAGTACAATAATAATTTGTATTTTCCACAAATTAAGAGCTATAAATAAGGATATATTCAAGCTGCTTTCATTACATGCCTCTCCACCATACACTAAAAATAGGACAGCAGAAGTTCAGGGGAATTTGGCCAAAAAAACAAACTAGCACTAAATAAGATTACATAACTGTCCATATGCTTATGCTTAAAAACAACAGCATATGCCTTATATACCACTTGATGGTCACGATCTGTGTCAGAGCAAAGCAAAAAGAGTGGGAAGATAATATGGATAATATACTGCCTGAAATAGATGCTAGGAGGGCTGTTAACTTACTGCATGCACTTCTGCCTTGCTGCTTGTGCTTTCTCACATTCATCTACTTCTGTTTCCATTAATTCAGCTAAATGACCCAGTGATCTGGATACTAAGGGTGAAATCCTTTTTCCTCACCAGAATCTGAAATAACAGTATCCCCGCAAGACTGAGAAATTGGTAAGGGACTCGATTTGGTCACAACGAGAAAAACGAAACCAGCAACAGCAGGAGGGAAATGAAGGTGAAACTGTAACAATCTAAGAAAAAATATCTACCAGCTCAAAAGAAAACAGAAATCTCCAAAGTACTGCTTCTGCTTATTACAGGAAATGGGAAACAGCCTGAAAATCATGCTGACTGACAATCTTTTTATGATTCACTGTGTCCAGCAATCTTACATTGTAGCTGTCATTCAATAACGGGGGAAAGCCAAAGTCTGGGCTTCTCTACGTCCACGGTTTGCAATGCAGTTTAGCATTACTGCAGTATATGCTACACCCTCCTTCTGTTGTTAATGTGGATGTAATCTGATTACCACTCTAAATAGCTCATAACACGAGCTTTATAAGCACCTGTGCCCATGTCTTCTGAGCTTTCTTCCAAGGAGAGGGTGTGTTGCCTAGGAATATTCCCCACCCTCCTTCAGACCAGCACTAGCGATCGCTGATGTTGCAGAAAGAGCTTGAAATATTTCTCACACAAATTACGAGACCCCTTGCCTGTGAACAATAAAGGTGAGAATATGTCTATAGGGAAAACCACCCACCTCTGTGGGTTCAATCACTTTATTTCCCTTCACGAGCTCCACAATGTTATTTGGAGATTCAGAGTCAAGGACTGCAGGGTAATTGTGTGTGACCTCTCAGGTCTGAGATCTGTCTGCAGCGAGGAGGAGGCGCAGCTCCCAGGATCAAGGCTTTTCCTGGCTACATCAAGAGCTTCAGGTTCAAATTTCAATTAAATCAGATGCACCTTGTGCCATCAGTGCGTGACATGTCAGCTCTGCCATGCAGGGACAGGGTGGCTTTGGGTGCCAGTCTTTGCTATGGGAAGTTATACCAAGATGTAAAGCTACCCATAGGAATATAGCCTGAAATACCATCACTGATGATTTTTAGGCATTCTGACTGAAGTGAGGTGAAAGCAAAGTCATTATCGTTAATTTCCAGTTTTTCATAGCTAAAAAACCAGACAGGGTTTGGGGAGAGAGCAGTTTAAGCAGCCTAGTAAGATGTGTATACTATAAACCACACACACACAAAGCTACCCTAACTTTTGAAACAGCTGTAAACAGTTTCTTCGGAGAGCAGGATTAGATCGTGAGCAGCAGCATCCAAAATGTGGAAAGCAGCAGGTGTTGGGCATCCCATTTTCTGTGCTATCATGCTGGAGCTTGGAGTGCCTGGTGTAATCTTATAATGAAACTTCTGAATGCTTTGAGAAATTGAACACAGCTCAATAAAACAGCTCTTGAACTAATGTGGTATTTCTTGTCTTCCAGCAAACAGATAATTGCATTCTGCTGTACTTTAGAGTGTTTATGAAACCAAAATACATTTTTGTAAGATCCACCATGAAAATATGGTCTAGTTGTGGACCATGCATATAGGGCATTAAGCTGTTATTGGGGTGGGGGGTCTCTAACAGGTATAGAGATAATGCTTAAGATTAAATTGTTATAAAAGCAACACAGCTTTCACATATTATGCAACTTAGATCTTTCAGCCAGAAGCCTTTTCATTGCTGCTGCTGCTATTGCTAGTGATCTGTTCACAAAGAAATTAGAATTGAGGAATGTTATTAGGCACTAAAATGTTTTGGTTTTGTGATAACACCTTGATGCTGTATCATTCATAAATGGTTAGTCTGCACTTCTCAGCTAGCAGTCATTCTAAACGGCAAAGAGCATACTACTGGACATGGGAAGCTTTTTTAAAAAAAAAAAGGAAAAATGAAATAATCTTTCTGACTTACATTCTTTCTCACAAGGCTATAATTTCAATGGCTTGGCCTGCAAGTTATGAGATCATAATTTCCTTTGTTCTTCTCTGTGCTTCATGAACAAATTTTGATGAAACTGGATTTGCTCAAGAACATTCTTGCTCTTTGAAAATAGTAAGACTTTTAGGATCAACTGAGACATTGTGGGCAAGTTTAATAATTCCTGATTGTTGTTTTGTTGACAATTATCTCCACTGGGCATTTTAATCTCACTTATTTCTACTTCTGGGATTTGAGCCCAGGCTAGGGAATCAAAGAATTTGTACTTTTCGCCTATTGCTCTACAGGCTGCAGTGAGGAGTCAAGAATATATAAGTGACTGCTCCATAACTCTTGATAATGAAAACTGTATTGGGTAAGCAACAGGAACCTGTTGCTTGGTTTTCAAAGGCCCTTTTGGTTTGGATGACCAAATTTAAATACCTGCACTAGAGGAATCTCCCAGTGATTCTGAGTAGTTCTACCAAAAAATTCCAGTGACTGAATTTTCCAGCTGTCCCACTAACTCACTGTGCTCCCGAAATACTCCAGTGTTTAAAATAACTGTTTTTAACTTTTTTTAATTTTTATTTTTTGTTACTCTAATTGCTGAACATAAATTTCAGCCACTCTGTCAATGTCCAGTTTCTCAAATGAATAGCATTCCTACTGCTGGACTAGCATTTAAATTTAACTTTCCACAAAAATCAACTTTCAATAAATAAACTGACAATGAAGTCGACAGTGCAATGTCTTAAGTATGTGAATTTTATAACATAGAAGCATATACTAAAATACATAAGACATGTAAAAGTTGACATGTCACACCGTCATGCAGATCAATACATTGAATAAGCCTGCAAGGTACAGTGTCATCTGTTTTTGTTTTCATGTCTAGAAAAAGAGGGAGAGATCAAATAGCAATTTTTTTTTATATATAGAAGTGTGCTTTTGCTAAAAAACACATGATCTTTAAAGGTTATGTTAGGATACTTGAAAATTATACACAGGAATATACAGAAGAAGAAACATTAATATATTTTCAACTAGTCAAATATTAGAAGCAGAAGGACGTTGTGAAAATAAATTAATTCATGTTCCTGGAGCACTCCGTGTACTGAACAATGTCACAGAAATGCCAATATGGAAATTACTAAGCTTGAATATTCTGAAGCTTGAATAATAGAGCTGGTATAGTGTACACTAAATAAATCTGGGGCCAGCAAACTGAGCAACGTGAATAAAACACAACATACCATCCATGTGGATTCAATGAGTCTTTTCATCTTGTGGAGTGAACAAGGCAAAGTTCTCATGGATAAAAATTATACACAAGCATGCAATTATTTGCAAAGGCAATTCTAATATTCTGGAATTTTTAACTTTAAAAGACTTTTAGGTTTACAATGTCAATACCACAGAGTTATTTATATATGTGAATGCAAAATTCTCTAGGTTTATTTTAAAAATCCACATAGTTATGATGTGGGATTATATCATATACCACATCTAGATCTGCAACACAGATCTCTGATTGATTCTAAGAATAACTAACAACAGAATTAAGTTGAGATCCACGAGAGAGGATGTCAAACACCAATGGGCATTAGGTTTCCCAGCCTGAGTTATGCTGGAAAAACTGTGGTTTCTACTTTAGCAGACTGTTGTGGGTACTGCCTCTTTTGTCCTGTCTTTTGCAGCCTGATGCTCTGCTAAGCCCTTTCTCCCACTCCTTGCTTCTATATTTGAATCTTCCTATCATCCTATTCTATACCTCAGATCAATCCCTGTCTCCTTCCTAGACATTCCCAGTCTGTCTTCTCAGCTATTTGTATCATTAACAGTGTTTTGCTAGGCCAGATCTAGGTATTTCTTCTCCTTTTCTTTTCCTTCTTCTGCGAGTTGTCTTTATCAATTTCCTTGAGAAAAAGTCCTCCCTGCATAAGCACTTCTTCTGTTCACAGTAAAATCTTCAAAAATTATAGCCTCACAGCTCTTCCTATCTTCCTAGTTCTCAGGTCTAGCCTGCAGAAGCTGACTGATTACTCTCCTTCTCTCTCAGTTGTTCAAGATATTTATCCACCCTATGAGTCCCACTTGCAAAACCCTGTGAAAACCACGCTGGCCAGTTCTGCTCTTCCAGAACTCCAATTTCTTTTTTGCATAAGCCCTCACCTTTCTCACAGTCTGCTACTTCTGCAACACCTCTCTGTGTTTCAGGGCACTTCCCTGCATGGGCTGTGTGTCAACAGTGGGAAGAAATATCACCTGGGACATTTGCAGTACCTTTTATCACAAAAGGGTCCCCAGGAGTCAGATATTTCAAAGAACAGTTTACCTCAAGCAGGCTTGCAATGCTAAAGTGAAGCATTCCCAAGATGAACTAAGTATATGGGAATTTTCACAGTCATTTTATCAAGGTTTCCACTGAGCATACATGTACAGATATTTTTTTCAACAACCTGACTAAATGCAGTCAAAAGAGAAGGCAGTTAAAGGCTTCCTCTATGAATTAGTTGCTAGTTTGTTTTACATGCAATAAACAATATATCTCTCCGTTACGTTTCCCTTTGTAAAAATACAACTACACATTTTTTTAAACCTTATAATTTCATTAGGAACAGTTACATCATTGTGCATCGCTATTTAGTTCCATGAAAAGATTCTCTCTACTATGAATGACATCTGACATTTTAAGCAAATCTGTTACACCAGATGTACCCACATAAACTACTAAGACTGGATTGCAACTAATACTGGAACTTATCTATTGGAAGGTAAAAGAGTTAAAAGATAATTTGTAGATTATCTTCAAAAGACACACCAAAAGGGCCAGGTTATACAAGGGTATAGATGGATTAAGAGATCAAAAGTTAATATATGAGTATTTACTGGACACAGGCTGATGCCACAATGAAAGGATTATCCAAACAGAAGAAGAGTCATTGGAGGATAGCTATGAATATGAATGCAGATTGGCATGCATCACTGCATTGAAGATTCTTTTTAATAATTTACCAAAATTTATCAACAAGTTAATTAGCTTAGGCTACAGTTATTATCATGCAATTAGCTAAGATAACAAACAAGTCATTATTTAACAAGTCTATCAGGAAATACAGAATTGTTTATGGGGAGCACCCAAAAGTTACCTGTTAATTAATGTCACAGAGAAGATAAATTATCGTTATTATCTGCATTTATTTTTAGACCAAATATGTCAAGATATATAAAAATTTGATGTGAGCTTTGAACAGCTGGCAGATTGTCAGCATAGTCTTAATGCATCTTTGGGATAACAAAGAATAGAACAAAGACTGGTGCAGGAATGTGGGTCTGATTTCCAGAAGGCCCTCTGTGTAACCTGCATTTTGCCATCTGCAACAATTTTGCAGTAAAAGAGACAAGATCCAGGACAGAGGTTTCCAAAGGCATGTTACTTAATTAGATTTATGTGGGACTTTTACATTTACTTCCTCCCTTTCAAAATACTTCTGTTATCCCTTCTCAGTCAAGTGCTACAATTAGTCATCAAGGGATTACTCTTACTGTTATTTGGTCATCTAAAAATTACAATTATTAAGCTTATTTTCTGTTAGTTATCCTAAATTCATACTAAGCTGTGGTGTACCTCTTCGATCCAGTCTTTAAGAAGACTGGATAGATCCCCATCACTTCATGGCAGAAAAACAGTAGTTCACCTTAGAGTGAATGGTCCTGCACCCTCCAACACTGAAAGTTAAATAAGAGAGTAAAGTAACTATTCCCAGTTCTAGCAGGAACCTTTTTTCCTGTAAGACAAAGAAGGGTGGAAAAACCTCTCATTTGTCCAAACAGATGATCCAAAATTCTGCCCTACCATTAGAGACAGTACTAGGAAGGGAAGTTAATTTATCCATTGTTTGCTGCTTGCAGGCTAGGTAGAAACTTGTTCTTTTTTGTTGCTATAAACCACAATACATCTGTCTTAAAAGTAATAGGACCTCTGCTATTATGGGTTGTATTTATAATCATAATATTTACTGTTGTTGCAGAGAATCTTAGCGTGGGCTCTACAGTACCTGTACTGTAGCTTGCTTGAAGAATTCAGCCATCCTAAACCACACTCTTTCAGAATAGGTGCTGATCACAGAAATAGCCAGTGGACTATTAATTATTTAGTGGTGGATTAGAACTCTTCATTCCTTCCAGATTTCAATAATTGGATGGTAAGGAGAGACCTTGCTCTCTAGACTGCAGACGGCCTGAACTCTTTTGTAAATGGAAGTATTTAAATGGACAAGGTCAGATTGACATTTGCAATACTTCAGGTGAAAGACCTGGAAGAACTGAACTTGTGTTTGCTTCTCCAAAGTGGATTGAAGCAATTTAACATTTTATCTTTCAAGGAAGCATCAAACCTGTGTTTTGCTATTGTTTTTTTTTTGATAATGAGAATGACTCTGATATGAAATCTGACTCTGTAAGTGACTAAGGGCAAAACACCACTTCTGTCAGACACAGGTAATAACAAAACTGCCATTGACATTAATGGAGTGAGGATTTTGTTATCTTTTTTTTTAATTAAAACATCAAACTTTTATATTTGAGGTGTTAAAAATAAAATTTTTGTATTCCAGCATTTTCAGAAACCTTTAGTTAAACAGAAAAATTAGATCCTATCTCAAAAAATATCCAGTAGTATCATCGCACAAAAAAAAAATGACCAAGCAAACTAGAATGCTTTTTTCTGCACACAAGGCAACTTCATGCATACTTTACAGTAATGAAATTCTGGTCTACTTTAATTTCTGAAAGATATTGTACCATGTTGTACAATATAATTTCCATAACTTCCTGCTAGAACTGCTAAATGCACCTTCCTTGTTCGCTGTTTTTCTGAATAATTTCAGAATTATTATTTCACTATCTCTCAAATTTTCTCTATCTAAATCTGTGCCTTCCTTTCCTTTTATCAGTTGTTTGCATTAGAACCAAAGTTAATACCACTACTTACGCAAAAGCACGTCCAAAAATAGAGGAAAACACAGTTACTGAAATACTAGCTTGAGCTGAATAAATATGCTGAAATATAATCTGTGCTGTCTGGTTAAAATCCGTCCATGAAAAAAATTGATTACTACTTTGTTGTATCAATTTCATTATGCGAGTGTCATTCTTTGCTCCCGAGTACTAAACAGGTAACAAGATGTTGCTTTACTTGATGCATTTTACCTGCCTGTATTAACAGCACAAAATAAGTACTAATACAAAACCAACACCCCCTGAACCAAAAACCCTGAGCCAACTAATCAACAAAACCAGAAATCACTCCGAACCCATCCAAAAACTCTTCCATGCACCCAAAGAAACTCTTCTGAATCATGTGACCTCTCTCTGAAATTAGATTCCTACAATTCCTAGTACATTAATAAAACATTAAATCTCTTTTTTTTTTTCTCCCTTGAAATTCTGTAACCAAAACCAATTTATCAGCTTCCCCAAAGTAATGTTATTTTCCCATCAGTGCTACTTTATCATAGTGCCCCAGATTCAGAGGACTAGCTTCATCAGAAGAACGACTGACTAGTATTTAAATATCTTAAGCAAAATGCAAGACAGATGGTTTATAATAGAATCACAGAATATCCCGAGCTGGAAGGGAGCGACAAGGATCATTGACCCCAACTCCTGGCCCTGCACAAGGCACCCCAAGAGTCACACCATGTGCCCAAGGGCACTGTTAAAAAGCTCCTTGAGCTCTCTCACACTCGGTGCTGTGACCACTTCCCTGGGGAGCCTGTTCCAGAGCCCAGCCACCCTCGGGGTGGAAATCTTTCTCCTGACATCCCGCCTAAACCTCCCCTGCCTCAGCTACATGCTGTTTTTAAGAGTCCATATGGTGATGAAAAGGATGTTAAAGGATGTTTAAAAAATTTATCACCTGTGATTTGGATCTTTTTTTCTCCAAGTTAGTTAGTTCCACTTACAGATTTTTTCCTCATTTCTCTCTTCATCTGCAGAGTCTAATGACACTGTTTTAAGGGAAAGGCCATAGTATTCTAATGCGAGTCATATTTAAAAATATTCATGCCAATCAGTAGGCATTTTAAGGGGCTCGTAGTTTATAACTTTTTTTTATGAGGGGGGGAACAACATTTTTGGGAAAACTTACATCTGGCGCAGAATATGGGGAAGTTGAGGGGAAGCTCAAGAGTCCCGTAACAAATCTGGAGGGCGGTTAGCCGACCACATAAAGCAGTGATTCAGCCTCCGCAGCCTTAATGTGGCATTTTAACACCGCTTTTACAGTCACGTAAGTAATGTGCATAATTAAACAGCGTGCTCTGGCTTTTCAACAGTTCAACGCGCCTTCCACGGCCTGGAGACGCTCGGGCAGGAGCCCACCGGTCACCGGCCCTCCTGAGGCGACGCGCAAAGGGAGCGCAGCGGGGACTTCGCCCCGCGGCGCAGCGGAGCGTGCGCACGGAGCCATGCCGGTTCCCGGCAGAACAAGGCAGGGCAGGGCAAGGGGCGAGGGTAGGAAGGAAGGAAGGAAAGAGGGAGGGAGGGAAAGAAGGAGGAGGCGGCAGCGCGGAGCACATCAGGTGATCGCGTCCCGTGACAGCCCCGGGCCGCACGACGGCTGCGCCGAGGGGGCGGTCTCGCTGCCCGAGCGAAGATGGCGGCCTCCAGCGCCGAGCTCTGAGGCAGCGGGAGCGGTGTAGCGGCAGCCGCCCGCCCGGCCGGCCGGAGGGTGAGGGGTGAGAGCTCCGCTCAGTGCCCCTTCGCCCTTATCGCCGGGAAAGCGCATTGCTGGTAGGGGCAGGTCCGGGCAGCGCGGGCTCCCCGGCCAGGTAA
>VXBQ01003872.1:1043959-1124366 GCA_013400175.1 Phainopepla nitens
GGTCGGGGCCGGGGCAGCGCTCGCTCTGCCGCAGGGGGCTGATGCTGCCGCCGGCACCGCCCCGCTCCTGCCCCGGCCGTGAGGGGCCTGGGGCTGTGAGCGGGCGCCCCTCGTCCCCGGCGTGGTACCTGTCACCAGCCGCTCGCAGCCCTTCGCTTGCGGGCAGAGGAGAGGGCTGGGGCTGTTCTCCAGCGTCAGCCCGCCCGGCGCTTCGCTCGGCATGCCCCGCACCTGATGCGGCTTCTGTAGCCTCCGGGCAAAATTTGTCCTCTTTCTTAGAAGAGTATTGACGTGTCCATTAAGAAAAGAACACGTTATTTTCCTCCTCCTGCCCTCAGATCAAAATATACCCGTCAGGAGATGCTTTGGGAAATAATTTATGAAGAGTGGGAGAGATGTGGCGGAGATATGCTCTCAGAGAGATGAGATTTTATTTCTTTTTTGAATGCTAACAGTATGCCTGAAGAGCATGAGCAGAACTGGATGCATCTTTCAGAAAATCTACCCTTAATGCACTTATTTTTCCAAGAGCATTTGAATTTCTTCCATGTATGCTTTTAGCTTGCTTTTTGTTTTCTGAAAATCAAAACAAGTAGTCATTTTGGATGGTTTCCTGTCTGGGGCAAGAGTGCCAGCAGTCTTTGGGATAGATTTTCCTGTCGAGTGGTGTGAAGCTTGTGCTTTCATAGCTGTGCCTCTACTGAGAGCTGAGTTATGGGCCATAAAAATGTTGTTTTAGCACTTCGGTTTGGAAGGGAGAGGTCTTTTTTCTCTTTTCTGCTTGATGCTCTCAGGTTGAGGGAGTCTTTGAGCATTCTGCTTGGGGGGAAACAGGCCTAGAAGTTTATTCAGAGACTTCCTCTGAATGCACTTAATCTCTGCTGTGTGGCTGCTTTTGAAGTTAATGCAGTCTGAAATGTGTTCTCCCTTTTTCTCCTGTGCTCTTTCACAAATAAGGTCTGTGGTGGTTGGAGTAGATGAAATTGAGTAGTTAACTGCTTTGTTTCATGTTACTTAGCGCTAGTTTAATAATACTGCATTTCAGAAAACATTCATTGTTTTACAATTTAAGTTCTCTGAAGCTGAAGCTTTTTTTTTTTTTTCTCTTTGTTGATTATTAGATTTGTCTGCATAGGCTACTTGCATGTAGTGAGATATGTGTAAAAGGAGGAGGCTGTAGAAGGGACCACTAGTGACTTGAGTTTCATTTTAGGATTGAGTTAGGAAGGTGCTCTACAAACAGTCTGATGAATAAAATCAAAATAACAGGACAAGTATTACAGATGTGAAAATTATGCTTGGCTCTAGCCTGCTTCAATTCATAGAAATGCAGCTTGTTTTAATTCCTGCCTACACTACAGGCAGCCAAGTGCCAGAACACTTAACTAGAAGTTACTGATGCCTTTCTATTATTACTGACAGTTTTTTCCACTTGCAGCAAGTACCTGAGTGTTTGGAGACAGAGTTGCATTTCTGTCCCCGTGTGGTATAGACTTTCCAGGAACTTTACCCTTGTATTTTAGCCTTGTTGGAACACATTTTTTAAAAGATTTATTTTGTATGTATTGCTGCTCCTCTGGGTGTCATGTGGCATTTTTCATAGTTTCCAAACACGTACTTGTCCTTAGGGACTGAATCACTTTGTATTTCCAGATTTTAAGTGATATACTGAGGCTTGGTCTTTAAAGCCAGATCTGTTTTTCAGACTGTGGAGGTGACTTTGCTTTTGACTTGTTTGAAGCTCAGTAAGTGAAACTTACTGATTTAATAATTCTTATGCTGGCATTCAACCATATCTTGAAGCGTTAACCTTCAACTGCTTAGCTTCCTGATTTGCTTCCAAAAAACTATTCTCATGTCAAAAAAAAATTAACAACTCTCTTGCCTCACTAATAAAACAGAACATTATTCTGAAGAAATACGACAAGGTTGCTAAACTATGATTTAAAGGAACACTTGTTTTTTCCTCCTTCCCTTAGTGAGGATATACTTTTGTTCTGATAGTCACCTATCTAGCTGGTGAATCAGATTGGTTCACTGGTAAAGCAGAATGCTAATATAAATTTAAAAGAAAACCAGAATCTTCCACACCTTTTCTTGTCCTCAACACTGGTTCCTCAGTGAGGGAATGGGTCACCTGGAGGATGGACTCTAATGTTGTCACCATCATTTATGGTAGTTGTAGGGCTGAAATTCTCAGCCTGTTTCTGTCCTGGGCCACTGAAGGTGGGATTGCTGCTATCACTGAGGCAGGTTGCATGCAGCTTCTTTTAAGGATCTGGTTGATCTTATCTCCTTCCCCTCTTACAAAGGGGACTGGGAGTTCCTACACTACAGATGAAATCTGTTTCCACAGCTAATTAGGCTGCAGTACTTTAGGAGAAGAGTACTGTTCAAGGAAGAGGAAAAATTAATGCTTGTTAGAAAGAATCTGTCTGAAGGCAAAACTCTGCCAGTTAGTGGCCACAGCAGTGGAAGAGGAGGCTGAAATGTAGACAGCTAAAACATTTCAGTGCAGGAGAACTCACTTATTTAACTAATGGCTTTAAAGCTGCAGAGGTGTGGATGACTGGAAATCAGGTTCCAGACCTTTAAGCTAACAGGCAGGTATGTAGAACCACAGAACAACAGAAGCTTAGGGGTTTTTCCAGTGCTTTGCTCTCATTCCTTCCCAGTTGGTCCCTGTTTTTGTGCTGACAGTATGTCTTCTCTGTCTCTCAGAAAAGTCACGCTTGAAACTTGCTATGAGTTTCTGCCCCTGTGTAGTAAAGACTTTACAGGAACTCTGACTTATATTCAGCCATGCTGGAATAAATCTTTAAAACAAAATCAGAAGTTTCTTATCTGCATTTCTCTTCCTCTTTTGCCCAAGAAATCTCAGTTTCTTATCAGTATTTCTTTTACTCCTCCCTGCACTGGAACAGAATAATAATCCTCTGTGGGGCTCTGAATCCTACCTTGTTAAACTTTTGTTTAAGAAAGGTATTGAGGCTTTATAATAATAGAGTGATAATACAATCAGGAAAAAACTCAATCTGAATTCTGCACTAAACTTTGAACCCATGTCCAAACTTTCGACTTGATGTAATAAATTGAAGGAAACTTATGTGTAGTTACAGCTGTGCCTATTGCTTTGATGTCTGCAAGGTCACAGCTTTTCTTCTGACTCCACAAGTGCTGGTTTGAGACTGACTTGTCTCGGTTTCCTGAAATAAATTGTTTTCCCAGATGGTAGTTTTGTCTAAAGAATGTGAAATCCTGGAAAAGTGGAAAGTGAATGCAGGATGAATATAGATTGTGTAATATACCAGCTTGTGTAAAAGGTCCCTTTCAACTCAAGCTATTCTTTGATTCTGTGTAGCTTAAACTTTGAGGCAAGGGGAGTCCTGGAAGCAGTTCAGGCCCTTTAGTTTAAGGGGTTGCTATTTCTGGTACATGAGGCACGCAAAAATGTGGTTTCAGCTCTTCCCCTATAGCTGTTTCACTGCTATTTACAGTACTACAGGAACCAAATAGGAAAGTATTGTTGAACTTCAGTCCTGTGAAAAAGCTGATTACAATATCTAGGGGATATTTTGGAGTGTGCTTTAGGTAGGCTCCCAAAAGAAGTTGCAAGTTGTAGACAATACTTTGCCTGCAGTATCCTTGGATTATTTGGCTACAGTCTGCATTCAGCTTGCCCACTCTCAACCAAGCAAATCATGTTTACAAACTGCTACTTTCAAAGTAGTTTTTGCCTCTGCTCCAGTGGAAATAGAACAACTGGGTGTTTCTCTAGTATCAAAACTTTGAAAACCATCAGTATGGGATATGCAATAGCTGTGCTGCGAAGTATGCAAAGTAACCTTTGAAGTTGTGACTTCTCTACTCCTAGGTACTCCAGAACACTAAGATGATTACTTAGGTTGGGGTCTTATTGTCCTGGATGCTCTTATGAGTGCAATAACAAATTTCACTCAGTTTTTGTGTTAAGTCAATCAGCTTTTTAAAGGTCCATTGAATGTGGGAAGAAGAGGTAAAGGTAACAAGAATGTTGTCTTATTTTAGGAAATTAATATATAACTCAGCAGGCCACTATAGCTTACACTGGCAATGTGGCTAAACTTGATTAATGGTAAAGCCTGATGTGTTCTGCACACTCAATGATTATACTATCTTAGGTGCTAAAATTATAGTGTATCACACTGTAGATAGTACAAGAGGGAAGTCACACTGGTTCTGCTGGAATGAGTGAAGGAAGAGAACCGCTTGGTTTCTTCTAAGATGTCTTTGTCTTTTGTATGAACTATTTTTTTCATCTTGTTCTTACTGCAGAATCAAAGACAACTGGAAAATAATTGCTGGGCTTTACCACAGCAGCTCAGAACACTAGGCTATTGTTAGCCTTTTCTCTCTGTTAAACTGCTGGAAAACGTGTACAAGAATTAATTGTTAGTAGACTTGGGCATACATTGCCCCTGTGGTGGTCTCCTCAGTGGGAGGGATGGTTGCAATCACTGTCCAGAAGCATCGTGAGTAAAGCGTCAAAACGGAATGATTTTAGTGGTTTTCATCTAAACAAAAAAGCAGTCTGGTGAATTTGTCACTTGCACTTCAGGTACAATACTTTATGCATCAGTATCCTGATTCGAGTTAGATGTTGTTGTTGTTAAAATTACTGGAAGCTCCTGGTAGCTCATAAATGAATGTTTCTTAGTTCTGTATTATTAAGAGTAGGTATTTGCAACCTTGAGAACATCTTGCTTTAAATACTCTAGAACAAGTGGCATTCAGATCTGGGAGACCTAAAGGAGCTGGTCAGAGGAGTCTGGTATGGGTGAAACTGGAATTACAGATAAAGAGATCTTTTAATCCTGTACTTAGTGGAGCTAGTCTTGTTATAAGCCTCTTATTTTATTTTTACTAATACTTCAGTCAATGTCAAGATAATGGCGTTGAAAGGGAGGCATGAAGATTGAGTATATGGCGTGTTGTTCTGAAAGATAACTTTAGAACAAAATTACCAGGTCTGAAGTGGGCTACTGTACAGTAAGATATGTATAGTTTGGATCGAGCATACTGTTTTGATTCTTATCCCTGGTAATAATAATAATAGTTCTTAAACCAAGCAAAATGGAGAACTTCAGGAGTAATCGTAGAATGCTTCGGGTTGGAAAGGACCTTGAAGATCATCTAGTTCCAACCTCGCTGCCATGGGCAGGAACACTTTTCACTTGTCCAAATTGCTCTAAGCCCCATCCTACCTGGCCTTGCACACTTCCAGGGCTGGTTTAATGGGGTGTCCAGAACTTCTTTGGGCAATCTGTTCCAAGTGCCTCACCATCCTCACAATAAAGAATTTAATCTTAACATCTACCTAAGCCTCCCTTCTTTCAGTTTAAAGCTGTCACTGTGTCCTGTCACTGCATTCCCAAAGCCTCTCTCTGGCTTTCTTGCAGGTCCCATTAAGTACAGGAAGGCTGCTCTAAGTTCACTGGAGCTGCCTTGTCTCCAGGCTGCACAACTCCGGGTCAGAGCTGTCTCCATAGGAGAGGTGCTCTAGCTCCCTCCCTGGCCATCTTTGTGGCTCTCCTATAGACTCTCCAAAAGGTGTGGACCAGGTCCTTCTCATGTTGAGAGCCCCAGAGCTGGACACGGTGCTGCAGGTGGGCTCTCACAAGAGCGGAGCAGAGCGGAAGAATCGCCTCCCTTGGCCTGCTGGCCAGTTTTCATTTGATGCAGCCCAGAATCAAATGCATTGCTGGGTTGCGTCAAATTTCTCATCAACCAACACCCCCAAATCCTCCTCAGGATTGCTTTCAAACCATTCTCCACCAAGCTTGTATTTGTGCTTGGGATGGCCCAGCCCAGGTGCAGGGTACTGCATGTGGCCTTGCTGAGCTTTGTGAGGTTGGCACAGACCCACCTCTCACACCTGTCAGAGTCCCTTTAGATGTCATCCCCTCCCTCCTGCCTGTCAATTGCCCCACACCACTTGGTGTCATCAAACTTGCAGAGTCCACTGTCCATATCCCTGACAAAGGTGTTAACACAGTGCCAGTCTCAGTCTTGACCCTTGAAGAGTGCCACTTGTCACTGTCTCCACTTTAACATTGAGCCATTGACTGCAGCTCCTTGAGTGCAACCCTCCAGACAATTCCCTATCCACTGAGTGGTCCATCTGTCAAATCTGTGTTACTTCAGTTTAGGGGCCAGGATGTCAGGCAGGACAGTGTCAAATGCACAGGTCCATGTAGATGATGTCAGCAGTCAGTAGCAATAACGCTGTTGAATATCCTGCCCCTCAAAAAACTTTGTTCCCAAAATGCGATTGTAGGGAATTTAACTTGCCACAAGTCATTGGAGTATTAACTCTGAACGTTTGACTCAAAGACTGAGTCATTGAAACACGCAAGTACTGCTCTTCTCTCTTCCCAGAGGCAGTACCTCAAGTTTCTTTGGGTAGGTAGTGATGATTGTGCTGGTTCTTCACCTGAGGGAAGGAATTCTAGAGTTCATTTTGAGTAGGTTATCCATTCTTCATGCTTATGACTCCATAACTGCTACAGCCTTTACTCAGAAAGAAAATAACCTGAAGTCATAGGGGGAAGAAATTAGCGATGAGCTAATGTTCCAGGTCATCCATCTCAAAATAAGAAATCTTCCTTTGCCGAGTCGAGCAGAGTTCGCTGAATGTAAAAAGCTAATGGGTTATTATTTGAGTTTCAGTTGGGTACTGACTGGGATTGGGTTGCTTGAGAGTTGCTTCAGGCAAGCTGTGTTCTTGCAGACCAGCATTAGTGTGTGGTGTTTTGGGGATGCCACCATGTAATTGGTGTGAACATGAGAGTAGTACCAGTCTTCAATCAGTGACAGGGAAGCCTGATTTAACACATTTGAAAATAAAGCTAATGCTGCAGCAGTAAATGGAGAGTGACAACTTCACTCTTGCACTTAATCAGGGAATGTCTGCTTAAGTTCCTTGTATATGCAGTAACAGCATAGTGAAGTAAAAGGGAGATGAATTTCCTAACTACTCAGCATCCATTTTCTGGCATTGAAAATAGTAGTGTTTAGAAGCATTCCTTAGAACTTAGCAGCTCCTAAAGCAATGATCCACTCAAGCAGTTACGGGCAAGTTTCACGGAATTCCTCTGTGTATGTGTTTAGGGAATAGATATTCCTGTGTGAAATAAGCATGTCAGGATGTTAGTGGTGAGATTGCTTAAACTTTTACAGCACAGGAATGGTCCTTAGTCAGCTCTTTAATCACAATGCTTAGCTAGTAAGTTTCTCAACTTCAAGTTCTGTTTCAGACTGGAAAACAAATTGTGCTATGTGTCCAGGTATCTCCTTACTGTTTATTTCAGAATTGCAGTAGGACTTTGGTTTAGCTGGAGTTGCAGATAGAAGCTACTCAAATAGTTTTATATTATATGATTTTTGGGAGTAAAGCATTTTGGAGATGACTTGAATTTAAATGTGCCAAGGTGCAGTGAAAGTAGAGTGATTGTAATACAGCAAATGGGGCACAACGTACTGGAACCTGCTACTGTTAAGGAGTAGCTAGGGTAACAAATGCAGTGAAGAAACTAGTAATTCCTGTGCAACTTAGTCCATGTATTGCTTGATAAACATAATTTTAAAAACAAAGTCTTTCTGTCTTGAAGCACATTGTTGATTAGTGAACTTTGGTTTTAAATAAGAATCCTGAGTGCTAACAGGATGTCTCCTTTGTTTTCAGGTCTTGGCGCAGAATGAATATAATTAGAGAAAACAGAGATCTTGCTTGTTTCTACACAACAAAACATTCATGGAGGGGAAAGTAAGTAATTCAAAGTTTGTTAATTTTGTTTTTAAAGTTTTTAAAGTTTTGTGTGACATTTTTCCTCTCTGTTATTGGATTTAACTGCATAGTTTTAACTTCATTCAACCGATGAATGAAAATTGAACTAAAGGCTCCTGTTGCTCAGTGTCTGAACTAAATGTATCTTCACTAGAATCAGTTTGGATTTTAAACATTGTGGTTTAGCCTTCCTCTCCTTGTGTTCCCACACTGCAGTGTAGCTCTGAAATGGACCACCTGACCTCATCAGCTTCTGAGTCTCTTAAACTTACTACATAAAGCACTAAATTTAAAGTGGAAATGTGTCTTCTCAGAACAGGCTTATGGAGGAGTAGTGTTTTATGTACTTTAATAGATGAGGATCACTAGTCCACACATATACTTAAGAAGTTGTGTAACAGATTATCTGTTAAACTACTAACTGAGATAATTTGCAGAATTCTACTAGCAGAGAAAGAAACCTGATCCTAATGGGGGTCTTGGATCTAAAAATGAATTTTTAGATTTTCTGTCTCCAAAAGCTTGGGAATGTCTAATAAAATTATCCACTAAGTTATTGTAACTGGTACCTGTTATGCTGTGTCTGAAGTTAGCTGTTATAGGACTTTATTTGGTATGCTTACCCACTGTTCCTTTTCACATGCCTGGTATCTCTGTAGAATGGGGTTTTTCCTGGGTATCTAAACATCAACATAACAAAGAGGGTGAGTTATCTGCACCTTGAGAACATGAGAACTGCTTGGTTCTAATGGTTTTATGAAGAGGTATTGTCCAAATCTGTTGTTTGAGCAGTAAATTGAAACCGGTTGATTTTTTTTTTTTTTTGTCTGTCTGACACATTCATCCTGTCAAAGACTGGGAATAGTGAAAAGGAAAGGAGAATGGGCTTTCATGGAGCAGCAGTCATGGATCTTTTACAGTTGTGCTTCGAAGAACCATGAGGTTACTTCAATGTCTAATCAAAGAGCTCTCTGCTTTTTTGTCAGCAAAAATTAAAACTCTGAGTAGTTCAGAGTTAGACTGAGCAGCTCTCTGAGTGCAAAATCTTTCCTCTACCAAGTCAGAGTTTCAATTGACTTGAAAGAAATTGTTTAATATTTAGTTTTGTCTCAGTAGAATTGTATCCGGTACTTGTGTAAATTGAGTCTTACCTGGGTTATGATCCATGCATTTGGAATCCTGTGGGCATGGGTGAATAAACTACTTCCCTTAGTAACAATAAGATACTATATTGCAGTAGAATAATAGAACAGTTTGTCCCTTCTAATCTTTCTGTTCCCCAACAGAAAATGTCTGGTCTCTTCCTCAGAATTTTCTGTGGCATATGTGCAAGTTTAGTGTACATGTGATTTGAGCCAATTGGTGAAAATCAAGTACATAAACCTCAGATTTCTTCTTTTGCCCAACTTCTCTCGTTAAAGAGCCTGAGGCAAGCTCTTGAAGTTGTGATCTTGAACCTTGATGTAATGTTCTGGTACACTTATGGAAGCCTTACAGAACTTCAGGCTAAGTCTGAAGTCTAGAACAGATTTAGTTTAAAAATTCAGTTGTGTGTTAATTCTTTTATAGTGAGGGGGAAGGAAGTATTTAGTAAATAGTTGCCTCTTGTTTGTTGCAGCAGAAACTTACTTGATTTCTAGTAATTTTCTATTTGAATTCTTTATTCCACTCAGTTCATAGTTATACATTCTCAGTATAATCTATGTATGACGTTAAAAAAACCAGTAACTTAATATGTGGTGCTAAATGAGCCTGAATAATTTTGGCTACTCATAGAATTTGTCACTTCGACTATGGGCTCTGTGTGTCCATAAAGTATTTTCCAGTAGTGCAAATGATGACGCTCCAGCGTTAATCTGTGGATCTGTAAAATTAATGAAGATTGTTTTCCTGTTGGGTGTGGTGGTATGAAATTTATCTGCCAGGTTCATTCTGATTAAAAAGATCTCCAGTGCTTTGAAATTACTAGTGAACAAGCAACAGCCTTTTTACGGGGAAGAGGACATTTGCTTTAAGTCTTCTCAAAACAGCCTGGGATTGGACAGTACTGCAGAGTAGCCTGAGAGATAATTAATAGTAAACTCTTCAAGTCTTGGAGGTATGAATACCTTTCTTACATATTTATAGGTGAGGTTCTGAACAAGAGTAGGCCACGTGTGAGAGCTGACTTCTGAATCTCTTCTGTTCATGAAACAAGACTTGGGTCTTCTGAATTTACCTAGGGAGAGGAAACAAGGGAAATGGTAACTCAGCAAAACTGCTGTTCTGTCTTGTGTTTTTTGTCCCATCACATATTAAGAATGCTGGATGATAAATGCTTCCTGGATCTTGAAAAGTAGGCTTGAGCATAAAAGGAGAAAAAGAAGGGCTACGATGTTTGGAAGCTGCTCTTTGGTTATGTGTAATGGTTGCAAATCCTTACTCTGCCACAAAGCACTGTGCAGCTCATAGTGGGCTAAGTAAGTAAACAAAACCTTGAGCAAGCAATAAAGAACTTCATTACTTGTGATATGCTGTTCTGAAGAACTTAAATGAACCTTATCTGTAAGTCATATAAAAGACAGAGTACTTACCTAAATTGTGCAACAAGAGGAGAGGGAATAGTTGATTTCTACTTATGAACTAAGAACTGGAGCATTCTTTGACAGAATATAGTGGGAATTATTATCAGTTGGAGTAGCTTCAAACAATCTCCTTCATTACTTCATGACTTCCTTGACCTGCATCTCAAATAAGGAAATTTCAACTATGTGGAAAAACAAATAGGTTTTGCAAATATGTTTTACATCCTTAAGGTGGCAGATCAGTTCAATACAGATGTTCCTAAGCTTTCAAGAAAATAAGCATTTGTTTTAATTCCTAAGTAAACTCTGGGCCAGTAAAGGTTTCAACTCACACTGGTTTATTTGAAGAATAATGGAAAACATAAGGGTATTAAGTTTGTGAGATTGCCTGACTGTCAGATAGATGCTCTTGACCTTCCTGTTATAAGGGATATGTGGGAGCTGCTCTGAATATATTTGAAACCTATGCAAAGTTTGACTTTATACAGAAATGATGGCTTGTGCTGCAGACCTGTCAAGTGAGAGAGGAGAAAGGACTGCAACACAAGAATGCAGAGAAGGACGGAATAAGTGACCTGCTGGTTCTTGATGCAGTCTAACATGGCACAGATTCAGATTATTTAAGCATCTGGTTGATGATATCTTTTCCAAACAAACCCACAGCTTACCCAGAACTGAAACTCAAATTCCTACACTGAATCAGTTTTAATATGGACAACTAGCCAAAGTATTTTTATTTGGTTCAAGTTCAAGAAAGGTATCTATGTTCAGATGCTGTAGATTTAGTCAGAGGATATTTACTTGTACTATCTCTGGTTCAGGCTTGGCTTTACTTTTTGGACCGGATGGCTTCCAGATGGAAGCACCCTAGAACATGGTTTGTGCAAGTAATAAAGTATTATTAATAATCTACTGTTTCAAACTCTGCTAGTTATATTTCAAAACCTTCAGATTCAGAAATATGTAAAGAGTCTTTATTTGTTCAGGGTATATTTTGAAGGTTATCTAGGAAGCCATGGTAAGGCTTTGATTTTGCACTTGATGCATCTAAATTCCATAGCTTCAGCTCACTGCTGCTTGTGTCTGATACATCTGAAACACAAGAAACTGCCTTGCTATTCTTTAAGCCCTGTGACAGCTAACATATCTGTGATACCAGTGTACAATGACTGTAGCTTTGGTGATCTGAGTCTTTCTAGAGCTTGGTAGCTTTGGTTTCCCTCAAGATGAAAAAAAATTAGGATTTGCCATCATAGTACTTTGACTTGGTACAGTATTGTGACCGGTTGTGTAAATTGGATTTTGTGTTAAAACTGTTGTCTGAGACAGCTTCAGACAGATGCTTTAGACTATTGCAGGAGTGGTTGGGGTTTTTTCCTCTACCTGTGTAGCCTTCTTAGAATTTATTCTGGTCTGGTAGCCTTTTAGTGCAAGTTCCAAGAGTCTTTGATCCTGACTTAGCCACTAACTTAGGCAAAGGTATGCATGCATAAGTAAATCTATTTAGTAGTATTTAACTTGTATGTCCCCTTTGTGGATATATGGAACAGAAGAGTTACTGTATTATAAGGGTAAACTGCAAGCTAACAAGAAAGAAAATTCCTAACAAAAGAAATTTCCTAACAAAAACCTGTATATTTCTTCTTAACATCATTTTTGCAGTTCAGCATGGGTTTTCCTGTGACTTCTGGAGAAACTTAAAATTCTTTTTTATTCTAGATATAAGCGAGTCTTTTCAGTTGGAACCCATGCCATCACCACATACAACCCCAACACGCTGGAAGTTACAAATCAGGTAACTGTCATTTTTGAAGTAGCTTTTTGACTTATGTTGATTATCCAGAGTGAATAGTAGCATTCAGGTTTAAGAAACCATGTAGTCTGACAAGATCTCAGAAAAGCCAGAAGGTGTGGCAGCTGTGTACAAAAGCACACGTAACAGAAGGTCTGTGTTGCCTTCACTAACTCTACCCAGCAGGGTTTTGTACTTGTAGGCAATTTTTCTTTATTGGCCAACAAGTACTAGTTTGCCTTTGGCTGTGCTGTTCTGAAGGAACTGGGATAAGTTTGATCACTGATAAGCTGTGTCCCTGAAGGGAGTCAGGACACTCTAGTTACTTTGCATAGTATCAAATAGGAAGCTCAAGCTCACGCTGTCACGTAGCATACTAGCTGTCATCTTGTTACAGGGTTATTACAGGTTCTGAGAGGTTTTGATGGGGGGAGACGTAGCTTTAAAATTACTAACAGTATTACCTAATTACTTTCAATTGTCTAGTGGCCTTATGGAGATATCTGTAGTATTTCTCCTGTTGGAAAAGGACAAGGAACAGAATTTAATCTCACTTTTCGCAAAGGCAGTGGAAAAAAATCTGAGACACTTAAGTTTTCCACAGAGCATAGAACAGAGCTCCTTACAGAGGCACTGGTAAGATTTTTATTTTTATCTTCTTCAAGTAAGCAGTAAGTACTTAGTTACCATTTGTGGTAGCTCATTATGCTTTCTTTCCCTGCATAAAAAGTAGGAAAGCGAGTTTTTTGAGCTGTTATGTTAATGATCTAGTGTCAGTTGGAGGAGGTACTGCATGATTTGTAAAGAGTGAGTAAAGCTACAAATATTGAATATATTAAACTGCAGTGGAATGGTGAGCCTTCTGAGGATGCTTAATATGAGTCCATAAAACAGAGTCAGCTTAAATGTAGACTTTCTGGATAGATAGGTTGTAATATTTGCATTCATTCACTGTTAACTTTTTTAAAAACAGAGATTCAGGACAGACTTCTCAGAAGGAAAAATCACAGGACGGGTAAGTGTCTGGCTTATCTGCATCGTGTGTGGTTTAAAGAAATGATGTAAAGATTCAACTTCTACTTTGTTCATGTATTTTATGCTTGTGCTATATGTGCTGCCTAAAATAGCTTTTGTGATTTTGGATCTGAAGTCTTTGAGACGAGAAAATGGAGTTTGTTCAAAAGCGGTGGGAACCTCTTTACCAGTAGAATATTTGAGCTCTCTGTGATTGGCCTGAGCCTTTTACTTGTACATGGACAATGAATGTTAAAATACAGGGCTGTGCTATGTGGAGTTCTTATCTGCCAACGAGAAAAACATTGATTCATTAGTTAAGTTTAGTCAATATTTGCTTTACTTTCTAAATAAATATTTTCTGCATAACATCCTGAACATTTGATACTTTCTAGAAGGATTTCTGTAGGTCAGATTACAGACAAGATTGGCATTTACTGAATTGTGCTAATACAGCAATAAGCAATGCAGTCCACAGAGTTGAACTTTATATTTGACTTGTGGTCATAGAAGATAGCACTCAAGTGTTTAAAGTTACTTTGAAGTATTGCATAGAATAAATCTTCTGTCATGAGCATAGGAACAGTGCTGGAATATGGGGATCCCCTTTGTCTTATCATAGTTTAACTCTTACTTTTGCTGGTTTAAGTAAGCTTGTATTTGTAATGGAATGTGACTGCAGGAGGTGAAGAACTTTCACTGTGACAAACTCACTTCGACTTGATTTCATTAGCTGAATGACATTTACATTTGGTGTAAATGCTATTTCTTCATCTAACCACACTGTTCAGAAGTCTGTGAGTAGACCACCTTCTACAACAAGAGAGCTTACTTCCTTTGGGAGTGACTCTTTTGGGATTCTGTTCTTGGCTCAACATGCATTGCTGAGCTGTGACCTCCTTGTCAATGGACAGCTACAGCTACTTTCCTTTGCTTCATAGTGTTCTTAATATAGATAAGCATTAAGGGAAATTATATAATTTTTTGAACTTACTAGCTAAGTAGAGAACTACTGCTCTGTAGTAAAGGAGTGTGCATAGATGTCTGAGAGTGGCTCTCTCTGCAGAGGTATAACTGCTATAAGCATCACTGGAGTGATACAAGGAAACCTGTGATTCTGGAAGTGACTCCCGGAGGTATTGACCAAATTGATCCTGCAACAAATAAGGTCCTGTGCTCCTATGACTACAGAAATATTGAAGGCTTTGTTGATATTACTGGCTATCAGGGAGGCTTCTGTATCCTCTATGGAGGATTTAGTAGATTGGTGAGTATTAAATCAAAATATTTTGGTATGGTTCTTAGGATGTTTATAGCTAGCTGCATATTTAATAAAGAAGCTTCAGCATAGTTGGAGCATACAAGTAGGTGCATCTTTGGGACCCTGCTGTGGAGCATCAAGGCTTATGGACAGATCCTAAAAGGAAAGGAAATTAGTTAAAACATTTGAGAGTTATGTATGGATTTGGTTACAGTTTTTGGTGTGGGGGAGTTTTGTGTTTGTGTGTTGCATGTTTAAGAACTAGAAAGGATGAAATATCTAGTTTTTTTAGGTAGTGAATATGAATGTAATGTGGATGTGGAATTTCCTGTCATTTCTCAAATTTACAGAAGTGACAGGTAGTGTGTTACTGATCTGCCTGACTGATGGAGGAATTCAATTCAGAAATAGATTGATCAGTGATGCCCTTGCCTCTTTAGACCTGTGATCTGATTACGTGGCAGCTTTGCTTGGGAAATACTGCAGTGTAATATTGGTTCTAAAATCATGTACTGTACTTCAAAGCACCTGAAACGGATCTTTACATTATTAACCATAAATTAATTCCTAGATATAGCTACCTCAGTCTCTACTAACAAAATAGGACTAGATGAGGGTTTCCTTGTCTTTTGTCCTGCAGCATGCTTTTCTCTGGCATAAAGCTAGCAATATAGAATTGATCCTCTAGAGCTGCCCTAACCTTGAAGATCACGAGTGGTAGCCCCAGTTGCTTTCTCTGGGTCCTCACTCCTGCCAGGCTGTCAGGGTCTGTTGCCAAGGGTGGACAGGCAGGTCGTGCAGACCATAACTTGAATGGCACACTAATATGTAGCAGGGTATCCTTTAGGAATAGGTGCTATAAAGTTGGGTTTTTTTAAAATGCAAATGTAAAGTTGATAATAGATCTCTTGTGTAATAAATTGCTGTCTATACCATGCACTTAGCAAAGGCCAGTCCAGCCGCTGTGAACATTCCCTACTGTTAGATATATAGAGGGGGATTATTATAGAACTGTGATTTTCTTTGGCTGTGCTGTATTTTTCACCTGTTATTTTTTTTTTCTTGACAAAATTTGCAGCACCTATTTGCCTCTGAGCAGAGGGAGGAAATTATCAAGAGTGCTATAGAGCATGCTGGCAACTTCATAGGCATCTCTCTGCGGATAAGGAAAGAATCCCTAGAATTTGAGCAATACTTGAATCTTCGCTTTGGAAAGTACAGCAATGATGAATCTATAACATCTCTAGCAGAGTTTGTTGTTCAAAAAATAACACCTAGGCACTTGGTAAGGTTGTCAGGCTGAACATACTTGGTTCCTATTGAGTACTAAGTATTCTCTTTCCTAGCATGCCTCTCTCTTGTTTTACAAGGAACCTGTGAAAAGAGTACTAGCTCTTACAGAAGCTTGCTTAGTTGAGAGGGATCCAGCTACCTACAACATTGCAACTTTGAAACCTTTAGGCGAGGTAAGGGGCATTCTTTCTCAGTGCCACTTCTTCAAATAAAGGCTCTAAAAGAGGGGAATTGATAGTTTTAATAGTTTTAATACAAAAACCACCACATTATGTAAGCCTTAATTTGCAGAGTAGCTAAATAATACTGCTTCATGAATGTGATCCTTGCCACTTATTTTTAGGTATTTGCAATAGTGTGTGACTGTGAAAACCCCCAGCTTTTTACCATTGAATTCATCAAAGGACAAATTCGGAAATATTCTTCAACAGAAAGGTAACTGGAGCTTCTGTGTGTTATAGATTCAAATGGAAGTTGCTATTGTATTGCTTGTAGTTCCTCAGCTTCTGTAAACTCTGACCCTTGGAGGGGTTAACTCAAAGCCTTGCTGTTCTAGCAGTCTGCCACTTACAAATCAAGATTTGTTACAGGAACTGTACATGATTTACATGGGAGGAGTAAATCTCTCCCATTTACTTTCCAACTTTGGGCAAATCCCAGCTTTGAGCAAATCTCTGCAGAATTTTTATGATGAACATGAAAGGATGTTGGACAGTTGGATATAGCTCGTTTCTCCTAAGCAATATAGTTCTGTGTATGCTGTACTTGGTTAAGTAGTGTATCTGAAACAAGGGAAGAAAGCACAGTCTAAGTAATATGGAAATGTGAAGGCTGTGAACCCTTTGAACTCTCTGCTTGAGACAGTCTTAGTTGATTCTATTTAAAACAACCAACAGAACAGTCCCTGAATGCACTTGCAGTTGTAATACAGTCTAATCCTGCCAAGTGAGGTTTTGCAGAAAGCACAGGGATGAATTGGCTGACAATATGTGTCACTCATTAACAGATAATCTAGAACTGATCCCATTAGTGAAAGGCTGCAGCTGCCTCTACTGGGTGTAAGTCAGCTCTTTCCTTACAGTGAATAAAGGAACACTGAGAGTGGTTTCTTCCAGAGGCTGTTGGTAGTAGTGTTAGTAAGGGATTCCAAGTATTGCTGCCTTTCATGATGTGATTTTTTTTTCCCCCCGTTTTTCTTATAACTTTGTTCTTTGGCACTACTTCTCTGATATAAATTGAATTTGTGTGTCATTGTCCCAACCCAGAGATTCTCTCCTGGCTAGCTTGTTGGATGGAGTGAGAGCTTCTGGTAATAGAGATGTCTGTGTGAAAATGACCTCCACACACAAAGGCCAGCGTTGGGGATTACTCAGTATGCCTGTAGATGAAGAAGTAGAGAGCCTTCATCTGAAGTTTTTGGCTGCTCCTCCAAGTAAGCTAATGCTTCTTACATGGGTTTATAGTGCTCCTTAAAGCATTCAGATATTGAGTCAGGTACTGTACACTTAACTTTTGATATGTCTCTTTTCAGATGGTAACTTTGCAGATGCTGTGTTCAGGTTCAATGCTAATATTTCCTACAGTGGAGTCCTACATGCAGTTACACAAGATGTAAGAATAGAGCCTTTACCCATCCTTTTAAGATGTTGCTAATGCATAAAGAAATTAATGATTGTTATTTTTTAACCAGGGTCTCTTCTCAGAAAACAAAGAGAAGCTCATTAATAATGCCATAACAGCATTGCTCTCCCAAGAGGGAGATATTGCAGCATCTAATGCAGAGCTTGAAAGCCAATTCCAAGCAGTAAGACGACTAGTGGCTTCAAAAGCAGGCTTCCTTGCCTTTACTCAGCTTCCAAAGTAAGTGCAAAGTCTCTATGAGCTTGGAAGTAGCAGATGAAAATTGATCCCAAACTGTTGTTAGTAACTTATGACTAAAAGTGAGAAATGGAATTAGGACTCCCTTCTGAAAAGGATGTGTAAGACTCTGTAGATGATTGTTTTCAGTAGTGTGGGGCTGCCACCAGGCTTTTGTGCAAATTGAGAATCCCTGGTAATCATTTACAAGTAAAACTGATTCTTCCTGTGCTAAATATTCTACCTTGAGGCAAATATGGTTTAATGATTTGCCTAGTGGAAAAATTTTTAACATGTGCCTTCATCTGTACTTGAAGTAGGCAGTTCTTCATTCTCAAAGTATGCTGATGTCATTGCTAGCTTCAGTTCAACACAAGATAGAATGATGTTGGGAGGCTGTACTTCTGTAGTAAGTGCAGACTGCTTGGAGTTTATGTCTTAAATAACATAAGGAAGGAGAAAAACTGTCTGTTGTTCTGAAAATGAAAAATTCTTTGAAATATTTCTGACTAGGAAATATGGAGCAACCATAATATAGGGACTGATGAGAAGACTAACAAAAGCACTTAGTCTGAGACATTTATAAACTTCTGCTTCTCTGTAAATAGTATCCTGTAACTACACAGATAGGTCTTTACTTTGATGAATGTGCTTGGCATGTTGTTAACAGTGAAGTCAATATTTTCCTACCAAGAATCTCAAATTTATGAAAATATCAAGGTACTGGCTTGCTAAATGCAATAGGAGCAGACCCCTCTTGGCCACTGACTAGATTTCATCTTAAGATTTTAGTTTCTTTTCTGATCTTGGTGGTTTTGCTTCCCTTTCAAAAGATTTCGAGAACGATTAGGAGTGAAGGTTGTGAAAGCCCTCAAAAGGAACAATGATGGAGTAACCCATGCCTCTATTGACATGCTTTGTGCTCTTATGTGTGTAAGTATTAAATTTCAGGTTCTTTCACTTTGAGATATGTGAACTTCAGACTACTGAAAGATCTGGAAATAGGGACTGCCATTCAACTTGCAGTGTGTTCAGACATGGAATGAATTGTTATACGAGTGATTTCTTGCTGAACTTGAAGGAGGATGTGCTTGGGTAGAGAGAGTGGCTTTTGGATTACAGCTGTTAAGAACTGAGGGTTGAAATGGGGCTGTATAGTGAATACTTCTCTTTTTTTTTATAGCCCATGCATGATGACTATGACTTGAGGCAGGAGCAGTTGAACAAAGCTTCCCTTCTTTCTTCAAAGAAGTTCCTAGAAAATCTACTAGATAAATTTAATTCCCATGTGGTAAGTCAAAATTTGGAAACAGATTTAAGCTTCTTTAGGGGCCTTTCCTAATTGCAATGAAAATTCTTCTGTCATACTGAGATGTACCTTTGAATGTATATGCACCTGCAATTGAAAATACAGCTCTGTCTGGCACTGAAGTTTGTTCTAAGTAAGCTTGGATCTTGACAGGTTAGGACATAGCTGTCAATACTGCAGAATTTGAATGTCCTGCAACGAATGTTTGTATGTTTAATATGGAAGCTGGATGTTTCCTTTAAGTAAAAGAATAGTGTAGACTCGGATTTGTGGGATTAAACTAGATAAAAGTAGTTTGAGTCTCCGATATGCTTTAGAAACCAATTATTTACCAAAGTAATGGAGTATTTAAACTCATAGTTTTTGTTTACAGACTATTTTAATGCTATGACAGAGGAGAACACCTTCAGCATCATGAATACACTCGCACCACTGTATCTGAATTACACACCTGTCTTCCTAATTTCAGGATCATGGGACAGGTGCCCTAGTAATTAGTTCGCTTCTGGACTTCCTGACATTTGCCCTGTGTGCTCCATATAGTGAGACTACTGAGGGGCAGCAGTTTGACATGTTGTTGGAAATGGTGGCGTCTAATGGAAGAACACTATTTAAGCTCTTTCAGGTAAGGCTTACTTTTCAGGTAAGACTTACTATTATTAGAGGCTTCAGGTAATCCTTGAACATGACATTTTTCTTGTTTTCCTGAAAGCCAAGTCTGTCAGCTGGTTAGTGTGCCAAAATCTTTTCTATCTTGGTGAATGTTTTAGTGACCTATTATTTTGGCTTCAGATATCAGATTGAGGAGACAGGCCAAATCATTGTAGAATAGACTGCCTAAGACCTGTTTCCAGAAACATGGTAAGGTACCACTTGGACTTGAAGATAGATTCAACAGATGAACAGATCTTCCCCTGATTGGAAAGTCTTCTGCCTTTTTGTTTCTTTCTCAGTAAATGAGAGTTAAAAGAGATAGAAAACAAGAGTAACATCCTCTTCAGTAGTAAACCTGTAAGGATTGTAGCATTTCTGGGTAAAATGTCAATGCCTTCTTACTGTAAAAGCAGTATTTTCTTCTGCTTTTTGATTAGTGTCAGGTTGTGTCAGACAGTTTCCCCAGCATTATTCCAGCTCCTCTGATAAATACTGCTGTTCGGTGCCAGGAATTCTGTCTGGGAGTTGCAGGAGAGGTGCTTGTTCAAAGATATAGGGTAGGAACTCTTCTTAAGACTAGCTTTCACAAAACTGAATTGGGGGTAGAACAGCCATGTACATTAGTTAAGGAAACTGAATCACAGATGATCTAATCTTCAGGTTTTGCACTTGGATAATTTTTTTTGGTTAACATTCTGTTCTAGCACCCTTCCATGGCAATTGTGAAAGGAGCGGGTTTGGTGATGAAGGCAATAATAGAGGTGAGATTTTATCAGTGTTAGCTGGGACAGCATGCAAAATACGTATTGTCTATTTTGGAAGTGCAGTTGCTTACCAAGAGAAGTTTGTTATATTAGCTTCTCAGAGTGGGGAGGGGGAGGTTGGAAGGTGAGGAACAGAACACCTGCTTAATTGTGAGTGGTTTAATACAGCAACTTGCTTTATCTTACGCTTGGGGGTTTGGAAAGCATGTGAGTTGGGACATTAGGTAGTGCCTTGCATGTCTTCATACTGCAGTCAAGATTTGGCTGTAAATGTTGTATGTAGCTCAGCCATATACCTCAGAGCCACCAGACTTGTCCTGCATGTTAGAGGGTATGTCAAGGAGGAGAGGCCATATTTCCTGGGATGCACTGCCAGATGGAATGGGACTGGGATTAGCAAGCAGTAATGTCCCAGAGCAGACTAGTGATGTCAGCCTCTAGTCTTGTTTTGGCTCTGAGTTTCCATACCACATAATGTATGGACCAAGTCCATACTTCTCAAGGGTTGCTCATGATTGTTGCAGGGTGACCTTGCTAACTGACTCTTGACACTTCCTGGGTTGAAATTCAGGGCTTAAGTTAGTGGCTCATTGTATCACAATGGCTTATGCATCTGAAATTCATCTAGTACTTTCTTGGAATGGAAGTAAATGAACACTTGAAATAGAGAAATTCCAAATCTTCAAGTTTCCATCTATGTACCTGATAATGTTAGCTAAAAGTTCCTATGTTGTGTATTTAAGTCTGTCATTTAGATGAATAGAAGTGCTGCAAAAACTTTTTCTTATTCATTGCAGCTAGTGTATCTTGACTGAGTGGCAATCTTACCCATGTGACTGTCTAAACTGAACAGCAGCCATGAATCTTAAATGGTTACTATCGGCAAAATTCAAGAAATAAGAAATTATGTGTGGCTGCCATTCTTTGTTCAATCCTAATTTATAATTGCAGTGTGAAAATGGTATTTCTACTACAACCTCCTGATGTATGATGGGAGAACAGATATCCTGCCCTCTTCAGTTAGTGTCCTACAGGTGTAACTACCAGTTATCTGGTCCATGGCTTTACTACAGCATTGAGCAGTTGCTGTTGAGAACTTTCACTTCAAACCTATCATACTCCATCTTCTGGTTTTTGAATATTAGTTGGTAAAATTGATGGTCAAGAAGGCCTTGGAATTGTAGACTGAGATAAAAGCAGCTTAACTAAGATTCTTTCTTTAGTAATCATCTTGCCCTGTTTCCAAAGGAAGGAGACAAAGAGATTGCTACCAAAATGCAAGATCTTGCCCTCAGTGAAGGTGCCTTACCTCGTCACTTGCACACTGCTATGTTTACAGTAAGCACAGATCAGAGGATGCTTACAAATAGGTATGTCCATCTCACTTGATATATCTTGTTTAAAAAAATCTAAGTAATGGCCTAGTGAACAGTGAGAGGTCAGGGAAGAAAGCTGCAGTTCTTCAGGAGAATATTTTCTTTAGCAACTGGTATGTGTTAGTAGAGCAAGCTTCAGCCGAGACTGCAGCCACTTATGAAGCTCTTGATTATTTTTTTGTTAAGATGGGCTTGGGTTGGTTACTTGTTAATGGCTCAAGTTTTGATTTTCATTTCTTTTAATACAGCAAAAGAAAAGGCAAGTAGAATGTTTGGAACTTGCAAAAAGTTTCACCTTGCACTGTACAACTGTATAAAAATGAGTGTGCACATTTCAGACATCTTGCATACAGTTAGGGTTACCCATCCTATCTGAGAAAGAAGTTTCCTCACAGAAATGATTTCCTGAATCAACAGTCAGTAGAACTTGTGTTCTGAGATTATGCTGTGGAGGATGAGTGCAATAATTTCCACCCAAATGCAAGACTGTAGAAGCTTTAGCTGTGAATTCCTGAAGTGCTTAGAGTTGCTAAGGAATGTAGGGACAAGTGGAGGTTGTTGCCACTGTGTTTCGTCCATGAGAGAGCTGGTATGAAGCCATCTGTCATGCTGGTTCTATTCGGTGCTACTACTTATCATGTTCTTGTAGCAATGCTTCAGTTCAGTGCAGTAGAATCCCAGTGACAAATGTTGGCAGAAAGCGTCAGTTGCCATAGAAGGCAGGTTCCCAGAAAGGCTTTTCTAGTCAATAACTGGTATTAAGAATTTCAGGTAGAGCATGTAGCAATTCTTGATGGCTTCTAGCATCTTAACTTTAGCTGTAACTTAAGGTTGGCTGGATAAACTTACTCTTGGTTATTAGATGTTTCTGCTCTATTGCTCAAGTGTTCTTCAAGGTCTAGATCAAAAAGCATGTGCTGCTACTGTTCCACTAACTTCACTGGAACTTCTTAAAGGCAACACTTTAAAGCATGCTAAGCATATCCTTGAACAATGTAATGCTTTGTGCTCTTACTCACTCAAGAGCACGAAGCTCTTGCTCATCTTCATTTCATCAGCATTGTAAGGGTGACAGTTTAGTGGTTTAAAAATCCGTTTAAAGTACTAACTTGCAGTTTGTTAATTTCAATGGCTTTTTCAGGCAGTTAAGTAGACACTTGGTTGGCCTCTGGACAGCTGAGAACAAAACTGCTATGAATTTGTTGAAACGTATTTTGGTAAGTAAAAATGCAATATGGAATAGCAAAAGAATAAAACATGAAAGCTTGCAGTATCAAAGTTGGAACAGTCTATATAGTAAACATACTCCCTTTTCCCTTCAAGGGGAAGGTCTTGTCTGGGAGATCAGCAGTCTGGCATCTGCTAATTAGAGGATATTGATGTCTAGTTCAAAGCATCTCATACTCTAAAAATTATCTATTACTTCCCTGACACTTTTTAAAATACTTTATGACACAAAACTTAAAAATAAGGTGTCTTGACTTCTTTTTCTTGATTAAAAGGACAAAAATGTGGGAGACATGTCTCTAATGCTTTTTTATGCCAATAAGAAATTAAGGTATTAAGAGTTCTGTCTATGCTTTCGTGCCTTTCCTGTCCAACTTTGTTTGCTTGTAACTTGGTTAAATTTATATGTTGTTAGTTCATATGCTGATCGTTCATATGTTCTTTCACCCTTGCAGCCTCCTGAATGCTCCTTGCTTAAGTTACTTCAGTGAAGTTAGTTCGATGAATAGTGTTGTAAGAAATTATTTTATCTAGGAAATTACCAGCTTTTAATTTCAAAGTAGCAGTTCCTTCATTTTTGGCCAAGCAAACTGTCCTGATCTTGGTCACTTTCTTATGGAAAGCTTAGTCAAAAAACCACTATCTTGTCTCTAATGTCACATGTAACATTTAGATGTTACACATGTAACATTGGCTGCGCTAAAGCCAGTAATATGCCTCTGTTGAGAAATTCTGTCGAGGATGGTGGCATTTTACTGATCACAGCAAAAAAAAAATGCTGTAGCTTTACATACTTACTTTAGAGTAGAATATAAATTCTGTTTTGAAATCTCTGATTTAAAGAAATTACGTTATTACCTAATATGATGGTTTCTGTTCATTAGCATGTGTGTGTTTACATTGGTTTCAAATGTTTTTAGCCACCAGGTTTGCTGGCATACCTTGACAGTGCTGATCCTGTTCCTGAAAAAGATGCTGATAGAATGCATGTTAGAGATAACTTAAAAATTGCAACTGTAAGTAATTGTAGTTGTCTTACCTATTCCATTATATAGATGTACAGCCTTAGTGACTTTTCTAATACAGACGCTTGACTGCTGCATTGACCTGCAGCAAAGATAACCACAACTGTAAGTAATTGCTTTAATTCTGCAGGATCAGTATGGCAAGTTTAATAAAGTGCCAGAGTGGCAGAGACTGGCTGGAAAAGCTGCAAAGGAAGTTGAAAAATTTGCCAAAGAGAAGGTGGATTTGGTCTTGATGCACTGGAGAGATCGAATGGGCATAGCTCAGAAAGAGGTAAAAGTATTTGAAACTCTTTATTAGAGTAACTTGACTAAGTCACAGTTGGTGTCAGAACACACACACTCAAATTGTAAAGAAATATTCTGATGTGAGAGTTCTCCTTCTTTTAGCAAACTCTCTGCTTCTTACTCTTCTTGGGTTAGAAATGGGTTCCAGAGAGAATGTAAAGCAGGCAAATGAATTCCTTCAGCATATATGTTAAGCTTTATCCAAACTTTTGAAACTGCAGTGCAGCCTATATGCATTGCCTGTAGGATAATTATACAGGAGAAAATTCCTTGAAATGTGGCAAAACCAGTTTTTGAAATATATTTCAAAGAAATGGAATATTGTTTGCATTCAAAATTATGTACTTTACACCAGTGATATTTTAGTTATGGAACCTGCTTGAAGAATCATAGAGTAGCATGGGTTAGGAAGGACCTTAACATCATCTAGTTCTATTCCCCCTCCCATGGGCAGGGACACCACCTTAGGATTCACTTGAATATAGGTATCTTAGTCCTTAAAGGTCAGCACAGGACTGCACCTAAGTTCATGGCTGAGACTGAAGTCATAAATAAGTTGTTTTGATCTGATATTATAAGAGGAGAGCTTAAGTACTGCTTGAATTCTTACTGTTGGTCTCCTTTTTCTTTTAGTTTTCAGTGCCATGTTCTAAATGACAAACTCTTCCTCTTATTAGGTGTTAACTTTCCTTAGTATATTGACTAAGCTTGTTCTTAGCATGCTGGAAGTGAAACAATCTGTTGTACGTGCAAGGAAGGATGAAAAGCACAATGCAGAGTATTGAAAATGCGTGTCTTTCTATTTGTTCTGATGTAGCAATAAGCTTTAATTTAGGAAAATATAGCTCAAGTTTGATGTAGAACGTGGTGCAGCAGTTTGACAGTAATATTTCCAAAATAATGATGAATTAGGTTCAAAACAGGAGAGATGAAGAAATGTGAAAAACAATGGAAGGTCAAATTGCACTTGAAACAGCTTGTCTAGATACTGAGTTTAGAGAGTCATTTTTTATGTGTAGTTCTGAGCTGTATCATTTCACAGTAAGTGTGTGCAAGTGTAGCCTGGAAGAGGTAGTAGCAAGTTCGGTGTTACTGCTTTAAATTACTTAAGTTACTCTGGAGTGTTAAATGTATTTTTTCTTTTTCTTCCAATTTTTCTTCATAATCAGGACAGAAACAATATGGTGAGTCTGTACATCTCTGTCACTTGTGTGGACTCTGTTGTTCAGACTTCTGCTTGCATGTGATACCTCATGTAGATGATAACACTGATTTCATGCTTCATCAAAATAGGCAATCTTTCAATGACCAAGTCAGGCTTGGTTTTGTTTTTGTGACTTCCTCTAGTTCTTTCAAGAGCAAAACATTTTTCATGTGGGTTTTCACCTCCATCAGCTTTGGAGCTGATGAATGCCTATGGTGGTGGGAATTAAGCTTTTCTCAGGGATAACTTGCTTCTAAACAAATGATTTGTCAAACAGCTGAAAGTTTCTCTGGCATGACTTAACTTGGTACAAATAACACTTGTGAAAGCGTGTTGCTGCTACTCACTAGAAAAGGAGACATTATTAATGAGGCTTAACTTAGTATGGTTTTTGAAGGAGTGCAGAAAATTCAGTCTTTTATTTTAAAAGGGAAAAATGGGAGGTATCTGTCTCTACTAACTTGTGAAATTTGGTTCTTTTGCAGAACATTATTCAAAAACCAGTGATATTAAGGAAACGGCGCCAAAGAATAAAAATAGAAGCAAACTGGGATCTCTTCTATTACAGGTGAAAATACTAAAGTTAATATGGTGGTCTCAGATACAAGTTTTTATCTGGCTGTAAATTTTTTGTTAATATCTTCTGAGTTTCTGTGACTTCCAGTCTCTGCTTGCCTTGAAACAGTGCAACTGTTTTGTAACAGCTACTTACTAAAAACCCCTTAAGCTGTACTTAAGGATTTCACTTATGTTTAGGAAAAGGAGGAATTTAGAAAGCTTCTGAGATATTATCAGACTGCATAATTTTTTCCCTTGAACCAAAAGGAAGAGTAATTAACAAACTGCAGGTGCAAATCTGCATTGTAGTCAAGGCCAAGTGAAGTAGCACTGGAAGGCATTGTAGTTTGATGGTACGTCAACCTGTAAGTTACTCAAGGTGTAACTTGAATTGGAACTAACATGAGCTTAAAGCAGGGCAAGAGAAAGCACATGGATACTGGATTTCAAGTAGTGCCACAGGTCCTAAATGCAACTTGCTTACCTGTGAGTTCTTACAGCTGTGAAGTTTTCAAGGGAGGGGCTTCCAGCTGAAAGAGATACATTACTTTGGCTAGGACCATTGTGTGAGGTGGACTCATAAAGCTTGGCTTGGCTAAGAAACTATGTAAAAAAGCTTGAGGAATTTCCATCAACTTAACTGCTTGATGTTTCTAAATGTCAAATAAGTTTCATGAAAGGAAGATTTTCGTGCTCCTAAACCTATGCTGCTAAAGTCCATTCTCAATCTTTGGATGCAAAGGCTGTGTTGGTAGCTGCTACTAAAGAGTGTCTACTGACTGTTTTGTGGCACTTAAGACATCAACTTCTATTTTACTGCATGAGCTACGTTTTTATGTTGTTGTTGTTGGTTTAAAACACAGCTGGTATGTTCATGTCTGCTGCTCTGGATTGTTTACCTGTGGCCCTTACTGCCTTAGAGTGAATTGCTTGCATGTCTCCTGGTCATCAACTACATGCAGATGGCAAACTGAGCCCAAAGGGATGACACCAGCATGCTTTAGTCTAGGCTGGCCTCCATGGCTGTGAAAACAGTATACAAGTGAACCACTGTAATTGCTGAAACCAACTGGAGACCACTTCTCTCTGCCTACTAATTAAGGTCCATTAATGCTAACGATCTCCCCTAGCTTGCCAGCTAAATCTTGTCTGCTTTTCAGGTTATGTTTTGAGGGGTTTAAATTATGTAATTTCTTCCTTAGATTTGTTCAGGATCATGCTAGATCAAACTTGATTTGGAACTTCAAAACACGGGAAGAACTGAGAGATACTCTTGAGTCTGAAATGAGAGCATTTAATATCGACAGAGAACTTGGTAGTGCTAATGTTATCTCATGGAACCACCAGGAGTTTGAGGTAAAGGACCTACCATAGAACAAACTGCATCTGTAAAATATGTGTGCTTGAAATGTCACTTCTGTCCCTTATTCCACGAGTGAATTTTGTGTTGGTGATCCTTGACTGCAAGCTAGAATTTTTGAGGGGTTATGGAATCAACTGCTAGGGCTTGAATCAGTAAAAAGGTACTACTGTCCAGTGTCACTGTGCAAAACAGAAGCCTCTTTAACCTAACAAATGGTGCTGTAGAGATGGAACATTTGTCAGAACCCATGGTGTAGTCTTGCATTAAGACAAGAGTTGCTCCTTACACTCTTTTCCAGATAAGTCATACTTGTTTTTGAGTATGTTCTACCAGAATTGTTTTGAGTAGTTTCAGAAGTCACTTCTTCCTAATAACAAGTTTATTGACTTTATTTCCTCCATATTTCAGTAATCCTGTGTCTGTTAAATGCTGGGTTGCCAAATCATGAATGGGCCTAAAACACGCTGCATTGTAAATTATAGATAAAGGTCACTGTCATCCCATTCTAGGAACAGCAGTACCTAAAGTTAAAAAAAAAAAAAACAACCCACTTGGGTGCTTTGCAGAAGCAAAGCAATTTGTGTGGTCCTGATTGGCTTTCTCAAAACATCTTGCAAGATGTTTTCAAGTAATGTGCTAATAAACACTTCCTGTACTTTTCTCTTATCTCCGGTATTGTGATTCCACACAACAGTGTCGTTTTAATGTGTAATGCTTAAGCAAAGCAAGGCCACCCTTGAATTCAACTGCAAGATATTCCTTAGATATTCCCACTGCCATTCCTGTTAAAGTATGGCTTTCTAGTGACATCTGAGCTGAGAACTATTAGTGAAATGAGAGCAAACTTGGTTTGGGGAATTTCTCAGCTGACTACTCTGCAAATCAGGAAGAACTCCAAGACATCAGGTTAATGCTTTATGAGAGAGAACAATTCTCTGTATGCAGTTTGTCCCTATCACACAACTACAGGTTGGTTCTTACATTGATGCAATAAATAGCTAAGACTGGTATTTAGATTATTATTTCTTGCACTGGCATTTTTCTTTCAAAGTTTCCTTCAGGTATAGGTCAGGCACAAGACTTGTGGGTGTCACAGTGTCTGCTATCCCAACTTTTTAGCTCGCAAATTGGGACAGAGTCACTACAGATTTGAAACTTTGTAATACAGACTTTCCCTTAGTACTCTGCGCTCCTGTGTGGCTTTATGCTGCTGGAATGTATCAGTAGCATTCTTGCAGGTACAACCCAGGATACTTTGGGATTGGATTGTACAGCTGCTGTCTCACTGATTTGCTTTTAAGTAGTAATGGATGTGTTATTGGACTATAGGGGAAGTATTTGAGCTAGATAGTTGTGACAAAGGCTTTTCTCTCAACTGTGGAATCTGTCACTTTTCCAAGGGGGATGGTGGCTTGAGACTCCTCTGGAAACATACCAGTTAGTGGAATATCTTTGTATGATATGCTGTGATCAAATCTGTAGATTACTTTGTGGCTTCATGGCAGTAATCTGCAAATTATGGATGAGAAAAACCACTGTAGAGTGGTTTTTGTGGTATTTTAGAGGTACCTCTAATTGAAGTGCTTGCCAAATGCTTGTTACTACTGAACATTGAGGCTTTTGTTAAATGTAATGTAGTTGCTCTGAAGTTAATGATGCTTTTTATTGTGCAATTTCACTTCAGCTTCTTGTTTTGCGAACTGATGCCTCTAGGCTTTTATTATCCAGCACAATAGCAAGTATAACTAGTAATTAGGTCATGCTTGTGTTTCATACTTGCTGTAACATTAAGTGAAGTACTTTGCAGTGGAATAACTACTTATTAAAACTTGAGTCACTGAATGCATCATGTGTTATCCAAGTTTAGTTAATAAAACCAGCTGGTATTAGAAATGAGTTAGTTAAAGGCTGGAAATGAAGATTTCAGTAAGATGAGAAGCTTCATTTATTCAGGGGGGAAGCAATAGCCAGTGGCTTTTTATTTTTTTTGAGGATGTGTTTCTTTAACAGAAACCTTGCAGATTTCAGTTTTCCTATAATTTAGGAGAGGTTGCTAACCTTGTTGAGTTTTTAGATGCAATCGAGGTCAGATTGTTATGCCAGCAAAAGCTTACTGAAGGAGAAACAATGTATATTGTTAAGTAAGGTATTCTGTGTTACAGGTGAAATATGAGTGCCTTTCTGAGGAAATAAAAATAGGGGATTATTACCTAAGATTGCTGCTGGAAGAAGATGCAACTGAAGAGAGTGGAGCAATCAAAAGATCGTGAGACATTATTAAAAATTTATCTCATTCCTAAGGTCCGTGTTTGTTTTCTTTGCTAAAATCTCATTTCTTTTTTAGATATGAATTCTTCAATGAGCTCTACCATCGCTTCTTGCTTACCCCAAAAGTGAATATGAAATGCTTATGTCTGCAAGCATTGGCCATTGTTTATGGAAGGTGTCATGAAGAAATAGGACCATTTTCTGATACCAAGTACATTGTTGGAATGTTAGAAAGGGTGAGAATTATTTTAAATTACTGGATATAGTAGTTAACATACTGCTAGTCTAACATATATTCAAATTCTTCAAGTTACTGTGAAATCTAAGTTTTGGGTTTACAGATTGTGAATACTTGTTTCCATGCTGTCATCAGCTGTTCTTAGTATCTCCCTTTGTTTCAGTTTCTTCAAAGTTTAACTAAAAAACCTGCTGATCGTAGAGGTATTTTGAACTAGTCTCTTTAAAACCAACAAAATGCAGATATAACTTCAGCTTGCTTTTGAAAAATGCAGAAGCTTTATAAGAGGAGAATCTTGTTCCATATCATATTATTTCAAAGTACTGACTTCGAGTCGTAGCCCCATACCTAATGAAGTGATGGCTTTAGATGAGCACATGTGGTGGATTAGATTTGTATTAGTAGCTACTTTCTCTATTAAGTGTCTGTTAAGTTCTGTCTGACAACTGATTCAGCTTGCAAAAATAAATTTCCATGAAGTCTGAAGAAGGAGTTCTTTCCTTGCATCAGCATGGGTTTTGGCTGTTGCAAGTGAAACTGAACTAGTGCAATCTCTTGTTATTTTGCCTTGAGCCTTGATAATCTCACCAGGGATGTACTATCAGAGACCCTCTCTGTCTGCTGGCTAAAAGCATTCTTTTTCTCTTGTGCTTGTTTTAACTGGTTCACTGGGAATCCACTGTCCTGATAGAACAGTAGATTTAGCAGAATAGTGGGTTTGATCCAGGGCAACAGCAGTGTTGGAGGGCAACAAGGCCTTTGCTCCTCAGTGGCAGAAAACTACCTTTATTAGCTATCCATGAAACTGAACTCTTAATAGTCAGCAGTTTTTCTGGTCATGAAAAAGCAGTATCAGGTTTTGCAGCTGCAACTGTGTTGACTTTTGAAGGGAATTTCTAATATGTTCTATGAAATAGTAACTTGTTCTTTTCTGCTGCAACAGTGCACTGACAGGCTTGAGCGGGACAGATTGATCCTATTCCTCAACAAACTGATCCTCAATAAGGTAAGGTGCACACGTACACTTAACAGCAGTTTATCAGTCTTTTGACTGTGTAAAATAGCCTGAACTAGGGTTCAGGGTTAACTTGAACAAAAATACAAGTATTGAACGATGTTTGATACAACTTTCTGGAATGTGATAGCTGTTATTTACTGGTGAGAAAGCTGAAGGAAACATGGATATTGTGGTGATTGTACGATGCTAGTCACTTTAGAGAATGTTTTTTACTTTTTTGTGGTCACTTCTTACTTGAATAAAACTCTTCAATGCTTAATTGCAGCTGTGCTTATCTAGAAAATGCTTTTGGTAATTCAGTTCATTTGTTAACAGAGAAATGTGAAGGACCTTATGGATTCAAATGGTATCAGAATCCTTGTAGATCTTCTTACTCTAGCACATCTTCACACAAGCAGAGCTACAGTCCCTTTGCAGGTACGGGGCATTTGTTTCTTACCACTTATATGTTGCTCTGTGAAGGGGACAATTCTTAAAAAAATCAATGTACTTTTCACATTTTCTGTAGAAATGTGATATTTTCACTGTGCACTATGAAGCTAAAGTTATTCTTGTAAACATCAACTTTTAGAGCAACGTCATTGAGGCTGCACCTGATGCGAAGAGGGAGAGTGAGAAGGAATGGTACTTTGGCAATGCTGACAAAGAAAGGAGTGGTCCTTACAGCTTTCAAGAGGTACCTGTCAGCTTCAGACTTGCAACTTGACAAATGATTTCTGTCCTGGTGACTGGGTGTGTTTCAAAGTGAGAGGGACCATACACAATGCTGAAGAATGTTTTCCAAGTAACTCTTTAAATAAGGATTAAAGCTAGATAAGAGACTTGATGTAGTGCCAAGAGCCACAGCCTTTTTGGTAAGACTGCCTACCCCTCCATGCCTCAGTTAGTTGCAGGATAATCTGATACCTTCTACTTTGTGGTTCTATGACAGAGTTATAAACAGATTGAAGTCTCATGCAACTATAATAGTCTGCCATACAGGAGTTAACAGCTTGTCATAAGTGTGAGTGTTTAGAAGCAAATCTGAATCCTGAATAAACTAATTTCATCTCTAATCTTGCAATAGATGCAGGAACTATGGAACAATGGAAAGCTGACTTCAAAAACTCGTTGCTGGGCTCAGGGTATGGATGGCTGGCGACCCTTACAGGTCATCCCTCAGCTGAAGTGGTGCTTGCTAGCCAGTGGCCAGCCTGTGTTGAATGAGACTGACCTTGCCACACTTGTCCTCAACATGCTCATCACCATGTGTGGATATTTTCCCAGCAGGTAAACACTGATTTTTAGCAGAAGGGGTTAACTTTATCTGGCATGAATTCATAAATTCTGTCTTAAAGCTTTTCTTAGAAAGTAGTACTTTAAGGAACTCTATTAAAGAGCCTTTTACATGGTAGTAATTAATTCTGTGAGCAAATAGAGAGTTTGTAAATGAGACAATACTAATACTGTGAAAGGGACTGCAAGAATGAATGCACAAGCTTATGTGCATTTCTAATGCTATAGACAGGCTCTTGTTTAACTTAAACAAAACTGCTCTTATGCAGGACACTAAACCACACTTATCAAGTCTAACAAAAGCTTTGAAATTAACAAAAAAAAGAAGAAGAATATGGCTTCAATAGTCTAATACTTATGCTTAATAAAATTGTTTGTTCTTGAAAGAGGAAAGACCCGTGTGTGCTTACTCCTACTTGATTTTTTCAGGGATCAAGACAATGCTATTATAAGACCTCTGCCTAGAGTGAAAAGGCTGTTGTCAGACAGTACTTGCCTTCCTCATATCACTCAGGTAAGTAACTCTTCAAAAATGTACCTAAATGAGTGAAAGTTTGACTTACTTGACCATCTTCCCCGTGGGAATACTTCAGGTGGGGCAAACGCATCGAAGAACAATTGAAACACTGCGCAGATCTCTGACCAAGGAGTTGTTCATTCATAGGGTGTTGTTGCAAATTCTGTGCTTTTTCAGCCAATATCTCGTAATGAAATGTTTCTGTCTTTGGAGATAGTGAAAAGCCACCTGGATATGGTCTTTATCAACCAGATCTCAAAGACTGTGCTTTTAGCAGAGGGGTTTGACAAGATGATCTCCAGAGATGCCTTTCAACTTTAAATATTGTTTGATTGACACTTGCTGGTTTTAAGCTGAAGTATTCTTTAATTGTAATTCCTGTAAGTTTCTGAGTAGTCCAAATAATTAGTTAAAACTTCAGTTTTGGCAGGATAACTTGCACTACTTGCAGCTAATATAAATGCTTGTGTTTGATTTCAGCTATTACTGACTTTTGATCCTATCCTTGTGGAAAAAGTTGCTGTATTGCTCTCTCATGTCATGCAAGACAACCCTCAGTTACCTCGTTTTTATCTGAGTGGAGTATTCTTCTTCATCATGATGTACACAGGTTCCAATGTCCTTCCTATTGCAAGGTGAGGAAAAAGAACAGCCAAAAGTACCTCTTGACCAGTCATGCTCAGGACTGCTGCTCTACATCTCTGCATGCTCTGGGGAGTGTGGCTTGTTAGAACCAACATGAAATCCTTCTAGAAGAATTGCCTCCACGTGGTCTTGTCAGTTACTAAAATGTGAATTGCTTATGATCCTTCCAGAGAGAGAATGAGAACATGTCTGATGATGCAGATCTAACTGTACAACTGGGCATGCCTTATTGTGGAAGAAACCATTACAAGCACTAAAAAGCAGTAACACAGGCTACATATATGCTGATGTAGCTTTTGATAGTAGGCAGCTATTGAAATGGTTTAAAAAAATCTGATAGCCTTTTTCAATATTGAGGCCTAAAACAGTTAAATGAGTCTGTAGTGCCTGATTATGCCCTGCACATGCAGGTGGCTATTGCAGTTCATTTCAGTACTTTTCTTCTAAATGCGGTAGGAAAAAAGCTGTCCTACAATTCCAGTTAAGTCCCTTGTACAGTGAAATGCATTGGGAAAGGCTTGCATTGGTGTAATAGAACTGTCATCAGTTAGTCTAAAATAATATTGTTTCATCCCTGCAGTGATGATCTAACAGCAACAGAGGTTGTCTGTGTCTCTATCAGCATCTATTTTTTTTTGTGTGTAGAAAACAAGCTTTCAGGAACAAGACTTTCAAACTGAAATGATGAACATAAGGCAACATTAATAACATGGGAGTGCTTAGCTTGATGGAGTCTCCAAGGGTTTAATGAACTTAGTACAGGAATTCATACAGCTGTTGAAAGTAAATGTGTAATACCTGCCAGCTGGCCTGTGTTGGTCTGCTTACTATTCAAGGGTACCTAAGTATCAAACAAAAAGAAAATAACTGCTGTTTCTCTCCTAGGTTTTTGAAATACACACATACAAAACAAGCTTTCAAGTGCGAAGAAGTGAGTAGATTGCAACAGTAACTACCACTGTTTCCAAATAGTTTTGCAGACTACCTGTAGTTGTTTTAACTAGAATTTAAAAACTATAAGGGAAAAGTGGGACAGTTTTTAGGTCTCAAATTAGTTAACAAGACAGAATTCAATTACCTTTGTGATGACCATGTGATCTCTTCTGTAGACAAAAAGTCAAGATATAGTTCAAAGAAGTATACTTGGACATATTCTTCCTGAAGCAATGGTGTGTTATTTAGAAAACTATGAACCAGAAAAATTTTCTGAGATATTCCTTGGAGAATTTGACACTCCGGAAGCAATTTGGAGCAATGAAATGAGGTAACTGTTTTCTGTCAGAGGGACAAATAAATCTGAACTACAGGTTATTTTGAATAGGTATTTGACATTCTTAAAGAAAGCTGAACATACCTGGATTTCATGGTTTCTCCTTGTTTGCCTTCTGCAAGGGCAATGCCCTGCATTGCGCTCTGCTTCAACCAAAAGTAACCAGGGCAAAGGAGAGCAGAATTGGCAGTGAGAAAGGGAATATTTCCCTTAACATCTTGAGTGAGTTACTTTTGTGAATGGAGACTTGACTATGTGTGTGAAGTGCTTTATACTTACTCATTTATATGTACTTTTTTATTACCAGCACCTATCTCTGTGATATACCTCTGATATTTCCAATATTAGGGTCTTCCAGAAAGTAAAGAGGTGTTAAGAAAGCCAAAATATCACTTTTAATTGTTTTTGATAAACTGATTTTCATGGTGTTTAAATGGTGCTCTAATAGAATAGAATAGGACAGAATCCTATTCTGAATCCCTACTGAAATGTGGGAAACTTCTAAGGAACACCTTTTCAGAAGAAGTCATTGAGCAGGCTTGTACAGTGAGTGAGGATTGAGGACTGCTGGGCAAGTGTTAAACTAAACTTTGTAACTTTTAGGCGTCTAATGATAGAGAAGATTGCTGCTCATCTTGCTGACTTCACCCCTCGACTTCAAAGCAATACAAGAGCCCTCTACCAATACTGTCCCATCCCAGTTATCAACTATCCTCAACTGGAAAATGAGCTGTTCTGTAACATCTATTACCTCAAGCATCTTTGTGATACACTCAGATTCCCAGACTGGCCAATTAAAGATCCAGTAAGTAAGAAGTAGTTTAGGATTCATTTAGTTCTTGATCTTTCAGTCCTAAACGTTAATGAAAAGTCCTGAAATATTAACAAAATCAAATGCTAGATTTGTTGCAAATAACTCCTTTATTATGAATTTTGGTCCACAAGTAAATACATTAAACCCTACTTCATCTTGAAGCAGCATAAGTGTTCTTTCCACATAGCAACCCCAAAAGTTTATCCTTCTTGTGGTGACTACTTTAAAAACAAAATCAAGCATCCAAGAAACTTTCAGAGAGTGTTTCAGTGAATCTTATTTTGGGGGTGGCAAGGGGGAATGGAAATCATGACTTGGGGGTTCTTATTTGGCTGTGCTGCAGAAGAAACCAAGCTAACATTAACTGAAGAGATCTTTTTGGTACATGTCTGTGGACTAGATCTGTCTAAGCAGCTTTATGTATTCATGCAGCTTTGCAGTTTTAACAGTATTATGATGTGAGCTGAGTCTTATTTAAGTGATTCTTCATCTTCTAGTTTGACTGTTACATAGTCATTTTAATCTCAAGGTGCTTTTATCTTGAAAAAAATACAGGATTCATTAATAAAACAGCATTTTATTAAAAATTATGTATACTAGTGTCAGCATAAATGAAACACTAATAAATTGTAATTCTTGAGGTTAAACTGTTGAAAGATACCCTAGAAGCTTGGAAGAAGGAGGTGGAGAAGAAGCCCCCTACCATGTCAATAGATGATGCTTATGAAGTTCTTAACCTACCCAGAGGACAAGGCCAGTAAGTTGTCTTCAGGATTTAAAATTGTATAACTTCACTTTTATATAAACTCCATGCACTGAACAAACTGAAGTTTCTTATTTTGGTTCTTGGAACAAGTTAGTGGTACCAGTTCAGTCACATGTAGCACCAGCTTCTCTCACAGTGGAGGATTGCTTTGCTAAAAAGAAACAGAGCTTGGAAATACAATTCCAGTGTTTGAGAAAACAATTATTAAAGTGTTAAGCTGAAAATGGGGATAAGAATGCTTTGAGCTTTGCTCTTTTAAAGGACAAGCTTTAAACTCGACTATAGTGAGCAAAGAATAGAGCAGAACTTAAATATGTTCAAAGGAGCTTTTTTGTGTAATCATCCTTCTCCCTCCCCTATATTGCCCTTTTTCTTGGTGATTATATCCTTAGAATGTTTTGCATCCTTTTTGCAAGTCTTGCCACTGGTTTCTGATTTCAGGGCTCTAGAAGTGAACCAGCAGTAATTTGTGTTTATCCTTCAACAACAATGCATTTACTGCAAATGGTGAAATACTAACTTTTAACACTTGTAGTTCATTTAGATTCTTAATTTAAAATATTGAGGGACTTTGAGCGCCTTCTGGTTAGTATATTAGGTACAAGAGGTATTAAAATACTTTCAGTTGCTAAAATTTCTTCCTATTGTGACCACGTGATTGCCCCCATCATGTGGGGCAATGATGAAGCAAGGTTTTAAAAAGGAAATAGGAGAGCTTTGTAGTTTTCACTCAATTGCGGTTACTGTTAGTATGCTTTTAGAACCTCATGGGTTTTGCTGTGGTTGTTTTTCGTTTTTTGTTATTGAGTGTAATTGATGGAACTTGTTTTATTGTAGAAATGATGAAAGCAAGATCAGGAAAGCTTATTTCAGGCTGGCTCAAAAATATCACCCAGACAAGAATCCAGAAGGCAGGGTATGTACGGCACAAATTTATGGTCTTAATAAAATGGAGACATATTCAGCTATTATGTATGTTAAAAATTTTGAAATGCACACTTAAATTTTCTTTCTTCCTTTTAAGAGCTATGCCCTAGGTGAATGACAAAATATAGATTAATACTACAGATGAATAATTTAACTAATATCATTCAAGGGTTTAGGATTTCTACAGCAAACTGGTATAGTGAGATCTGACAAATCTCTTGTTTAGAGAGTTACACAGGACCTAAGCAAGCTATTTGTTCCCTTTCAGAGACTGACTGCATCCCCTGCCCCTTCTCACAATCCAGCTCTACTCACTGCTTTTCTCATAATATGATTGACTTAAAGTCTCTTGCCTAGGGCAGAGTTCAGGAGACAAAAGAAAACTCGTCTAGGAACCAGTGTTGTTTGCAGTATTTCCTGAAGTGCAGTGAGGCAACAAAGCTAGTGCTATTGCTAATAACCTGAAATGCTTTATTTTACTTGGTCTTAAACTGATGCTCCAGTAATTTAGAGGGTTCTTAACAACACTTCTGGCTGTTTCTCTCTATTTGCAGGACATGTTTGAAAAAGTTAATAAAGCATATGAGTTTCTATGCACAAAGTCTGCCAAGGTGATAGATGGGCCAGATCCAGAAAACATAATTTTGATTTTGAAAACTCAAAGCATCCTCTTCAACAGGCATAAGGAAGGTAAGCATGCTGCCTCAGTGTTTTATGTTCATTTCTTTAATGGTTGTTTCGTTAGCTTTAATCTCCTCTCTTCTTGAGTCTGTGCTCTGTTGATCTGGTTTCTGACTTGCCACAGCATTATGTAGCTATGGTATACAGCTTCAAAATAGGATTTTTTTCTTCTGTGAAATAAATTAATCTGCTGTAAGACTTAATTCAAAACAGCATGAATAGCTCTTTGATGTACTCTGCTCCAATGCTCATCAGTTTGAATCTTCTTCTGTGCGGAGAATTCTGTCTATGCAGAAAAATCCTCACTAGTACTCAGTCACCCAGATAGTGGTTACACATGAGATTACACTCATTTGGCTGTTAACAATGAACCATTCTTGCAGAATTTCTGACCAGTGTTAGTCCTGGGGCGAGTGTGCTGCAACACGACCTATCTCATTGCTCAGTTGGGAAAGAGGAATAGCTAGAGCACCCTAACACTTGGCTACAGTCCCAGGCTGGTAGCTGCCCTGGTGTCCAAGTTTGCAGAGCCAACAGCTTTTTGCTGTTTAAGTGTTACATTGTAATGGTAAACTGAGAGCCACATGTGCAGTCCTAGTCCTGTCAGTGATGTGGAGCTAGGGACAGCGTTGGCATAGACTTAAACATGTTGGCTTGCAGTTGTTGGCACCAGATGAAAAATGAAATTACTCTTTAGCACTGCTGAACTCTATAGGAATGAAAAATGCAATTTAAAACTTAAAATGGTTGTGTCAAATGGACAAAATCCATATAGACTTATTGTTAGTCAATCCTGGTCTAAGACAAAGACCAAGCTATACTTGAGTTTCTCTGGAGAGAGACAAGCAGCGTTGGGAAGGCTCTGAGCTTGGGGGCTTACTGAGCTGGAGATAAGGATTTTTGATCTTAAATCAGTTCTTCCTGTGATGCTCTGTTAGCTTCTAGCATGAACAGTTCTCTGTGATGAGGAGTTAGATTGTGTGGACTGCTCAGTCTTGTTCCAGGTTCCCCAGATGTTGGCTTCCTTTCCTAGTTCTTATATATCTGATATGTCTTCCGCCAATAATTTTGTGGTGCCTTAAATTGCTTAGACTCTGCATATACATAAACTTGGACTTTATTTCCTCTTTCAGATTTGAAACCTTACAAGTATGCAGGCTATCCGATGCTGATAAAGACCATTACCATTGAAACATCAGATGACCTTTTGTTTTCCAAAGAATCTCCACTGTTGCCTGCTGCTACAGAACTTGCTTTTCATACTGTCAGTTGTTCAGCATTAAATGCAGAAGAACTGAGGAGAGAAAGTGGAATTGAGGTAAATGTAAAGAAATATGAAATGCATGCTTTTAGTTTAATTCTTCCGTAGCTAGGAGTCTTAGATCCTCAATGCCTGAAAAATCAGATGTAATTGAGAATCACTTTTAGTCTTGAGACACCTGTTATTCTTATCATCTCAGATATTCTGGATACAGCAGGAGAAACATCTTGCAGAGTATACCCTTTTCTGGACCTAGGCTTGTCTATTGTACTGTGGATAAGCAAGCTGCATAAGAAGTTTCTCCACTCCTTTACAGAACTGCTGCATCTTTTATGTGAAAGAATAGATAAATATGAACAAATCACTTGAGCAGAAGGCCTTTTCATTGCACATATTACAATATTAGAACTATCTAGGTTGGAAAAGACATTGAAGATCATTGAGTCCAACTGTTAATCCCAACACTGACAAGTCCCACTAAATCATGTCTGCGTGCCTTTTTAAATGCCTTCAGGGATGGAACTCAGCCACTTCCTGTGGCAGCCTGTTCCAGAACTTGACCCTTTTGGTGAAGAAATTCATCCTAATATCCAATCTAAACCTTCCCTGGCACAACATGAGGCCATTTTCTCTTCTCCTGTCTATTGTTTTTGGGAGAAGACACCAATCCCCACCTTGCTACAGCCTCCTTTCAGGTGCTTGTAGAGAGTGATAAGGTCTCTCCTTAGCCTTCTTAAGGCTAAACAATCCCTACTGCCTCAGCTGCTCTTTACCAGGTTTCTACTCCAGACCCTTCCCCAGCTCTGTTGCCCTTCTCTGGACATGCTCCAGCACCTCAATGTCTTTCTTGTAGAGAGGGGCCCAAAAATGAAAACAGCAGTCAGTGGTGCTGAGTACAGAGGGGTGGACAATCACTTCCCCAGTCCTGCTGGCCACACACTGGTGCTGATCCAGGCCAGGATGCCATTGGCCTTCTTGGCCTCCTGCCTGGGTGCACCCTGGCTCATGTTCAGTGGCTGTTGAGCAGCACCCCCAGGTCCTTTTCTGCCAGGCAGCTCTCCTGCCACTCTGCCCCCAGCCTGTAGTACTGCATGGGGTTGTTGTGACCCAAGTGCCAGACCTGGCACTTGACCTTGTTGAACCTCATACAGATGGCCTTGGCCCATTGGTCCTGCCTGTCCAGATCCCTCTGCAGAGCCTTTCTGGCCCCTAGCAAATCAACACTCTGACACAACTTAGTGTCACCTGCACACTGACTGAGATATTAGCTCACATGTGAGAAGACTGTCAGCTCTTAAAGCATCAAAGGTTATTACTAGCACTTACAAAGAATTTTGCACTTTTGCACTTTTGAACCATTAATGCAAGCAGCAGAGTTTTGTCAAATGTTTCCTTTCAGCCATTAAAAATGACTTTACCAACTAATGTTTTGGTTTAGCTGGCTTTTACCTCTTTTTATTGTGACTGAACTTGTGTATCATCCAATCCTCCCAGGTATTGCAAGAAGCATTTAGTCGTTGTGTAGCAGTCTTGACTCGTTCTAGCAAGCCAGATGATATGTCTGTACAGGTGAGTTTAAAGCAGCAGCCTTAACTGAGTGTATTGAAGACTACATGGAGTATGTATATGTATAATATGATAACAAACAGAAATGTGTGTGTATATATAATAAAAACATTGATCTAGTATTGTATATATTAAAAATACAGTTGTAAACATGCATTTGTCGTCCACTTGGAACCAATAAGATACTGTGTTTTGTAGGTGTGTGGCTACATTAGTAAGTGTTACAGTGTAGCGGCTCAGTTTGAAGATTGCAGAGAGAAGATTACAGAAATGCCTAACATAATTAAGGACCTCTGTAGACTACTGTATTATGGCAAGGTGAGTACTCCTTTTCTTTGTCCAAATGGGTGTTTAACTGTTAAATGTTATGGGAAATATTCTGCTTTTAGGGCAGGTAAGGCGATTGTAGAATCACAGAATGGTTTGTGTGGAAGAGACCTTAAATTCATCTAATTCCAAGCCCTCTGCCATGGGCAGGGACACCAATCACTAGACCAGGTTGCCTAGACCTGCATCCAACCTGGCCTTGAAGACTTACAGTGATGGGGCATCTACAGTTTCTCTGGGCAAACTGTTTCAGTGCCTCACCACCCTCACAGAATACTTCCTAATACCTAATCCTAAGAATTCCAAAGAATTCCTAGGAATACTTCCTAATACCTAATCCAAACCTACCTTCTCTGTTTGAAGCCTTGTCCCCTTGTCCTGTCACTCCATTCAGTTGTAAATAGTCCCTCTCCTTCTTTTGTTCGGGTTCCTTTCAGGTACTTGAGGGCCACAATTAGGTCACCTTGAAGCCTTCTTTTGTCCAGGCTGAACAAACAATTCTCTCAGCCTTGCCTCATAGTTGCAGTGACTGGTCAAACCCTTCCAGCAAATCATGGGATACAGAACTCAACTGCCTTGTTTCAACACTTGTGTTTGAATCCATTTAAACTGTAGATTTAAACTGCAGCTACTCTAAAGATTCAGCTACTTTTGCCTTCTAACACATCAGGCAGCTTGGCTTACTGTACTAAATCAGCAGATAAAAGTACTACAACTAGACCATGCATAAACAGACAGACTCTAAAGTTAGCATAAACTCTGGGAACAGTATTCAAGAAGTTTTCTTGCCATTTAGCTCTTTTGAACTTGCCTCATGTTATGAAAGTGCTGAATTTTGTCTTAATTAAGAAAGGCTTATCTTTAACTTTTTATGTGGGGTGTGTGAAAACAGGAGACTAAAACCAGATTCTAGTAATTGGCTGTATATGCTTGTGTGTTCTTTAGTCCCTGCAGGACACATATATTGCCATAAAAAAACTCACCTGGGAATCTCTGCCACAGTTTTGCATTGTTTTTCCAAAAGTTCATCAATGCTTCTTTCCAATCATATGAAATAACTATTCAAGGACTCCTCCCTTCAAAAGATTTTGCCTAATTAACCATGTTGTTGGTTACCAAATACTTCAGCTGCAGAAATTATGTCTACTTCAGTTTTCATCTCTGGGCTGCTTAGATAGTACTGCAGAATTAGCAAGTTTAGGCTTTTAAATCTTTAGTGCGGAAACCAGTTGGCATTCTTAGGTTAAGGCAAACTTCTTTTTTCTCCCCTCAGACCATACCACGAGTAGCTGCTTTAGGAGTAGAGTGTGTTAGCTCCTTTGCCTTAGATTACTGGCTACAAACACATTTGTTCCAAGCTGGAGTTCTGTGGTACTTACTGGGTTACCTCTTCAATTATGACTATACGCTGGAGGAGAGCGGGATTCAGAAAAGTGAAGATTCAAACCACCAGGTAATGTTGCCAAGGTGCTTTCAACAGCCAGTGGCTGTTGTTTGCCATCTCTTACTAGGAGACCAAGTGTATTCAAATATTTGTTAGAATTATTGAATTGCATGAAGAGTAACATTAACAAAGTTTTGGAAGGGAATTTTTGTATAGTGATGAATACTCTCTGAGTTTGGTTTTTTTGCTTTTTAAAGCGTTCAACTGTTAAAGCTGCCAAAACCCATGGTTTCTGATGGACTTCATACAAGACAATTTTAAACTACAGCAAACAGTATAAAAGTAAATTTTTGCTATCAGAAGAAAGCTCTAGGATTTCTCAAACTGTCCCTGTATTTTTCAGGAGGTAGCAAATAGCCTTGCTAAGCTCAGTCTCCTGGCCTTGAGTCGCCTTGGAGGGTATCTTTCTGATGAACAAGCTACCCCTGAAAACCCAACAATCAGGAAAAGCTTGGCTGGAATGTTGACACCCTACATTGCAAGAAAGCTTGCTGTGGTCAGTCCTACTGAGGTAAGCATCTGTAGGCCAAAAGTTTCTCTAGTGATTTACAAAAGGATTAGCTAGTCACTTCTAAAACACTGAACTCTCTTAGACCAACTTGGTACTGAGAACAGTAGTGTGATTTTTGTTTGCAGTTGAGGTAACTGCAGGGAAAAGAAACTGGTTCAGCCTCAAACACTATGGATGGGAACAGTGCTTTATAGAATAATATTTGCAAAACAAATACAAGAACAAAAAAGTGGAGTTAATTGTTCAAGGCTTAAGGATATAATGATGATGGAGAGCAAAGGTTAAACTTAACTCTATAAGTAGTACCAAGGAAGTAATCTGTAAAGAGATACTGCAGGTAGTTGCTGCTCACTGTCAAAAGTGGATGGAGAATCTGAAGTAAGTGTCTCAGAGCAGAATAAAGAGAAAACTAAAATTTAGATTGTACTTTACCACGTAACTGGCACATACTGTTTTTCCTGTAAGGTTTTCCAATATGGGAAATTTCACTTTTAAGCTTGCTTGTGTAATTAGTCTAGCTGATAATGAGATGGGATTGACTGACACCATGAAGCATGCTGATTACTGTGCATAATGATCCAAACATCATGTAAATTCATTTTCTTAGACTCTGAAGATGCTTAATAGTAACACAGAGAACCCCTACTTGATCTGGAACAATGGGACACGAGCTGAATTACTTGAGTTTTTGGAATCTCAGCAAGAAAGCATGATTAAGAGAGTAAGACACTCTTTACTTTAAATTCCAGTACTATTTTTTAAAAAAACTGTTTTGTGTTTTCCTATATCCTCTTGGGATGCAATTGTATGGTTAATACAAGTATCCATTGTTGTCTACACCAAAGTCACTTTCTTCATTCTGTAGTTTTTAAAAGAAAACAAAAACCCTAAGATTTTGCTTGTTCATTTTGTGTTATGTTTCAGTCTGAGCTTCTGACTTGCTGAAGCATTAAGTTTTCTGTTCAAGTATTGCCCATTTCATTATGGGATTTATAGCTTTACACTTTCTGCAAGATTTTCTGTCTGAGCTTGTGCTGCTTATCTCTGCTTAAAGGGTGATTGTGACAAGAGCTATGGATCTGACTTTGTCTTCAGTGACCATGCAAAGGAACTTATTGTGGGAGAGATTTTTGTTAGAGTCTACAATGAGGTCCCTACCTTCCAACTAGAGGTGAGATGTAGCTAAAAATCTTCCTGTTAAAACTAGTATTTGGAATCCTACTTCTTCCTGTTTATCTATCTGTTAGTGCCAACAGAATGGAGAAAATACAAAATGTTATGGAAATTTCCTTGAAGATCAACATGTTATGAGAAAGCTCTTTACTGGAGCAGAATAAATTAAAAGAACAAATCTGTCATAAGATATGCTCTTCAGATGTCTTAATGACTGCTCTCTACGAGCTTGTGATACAGACACTTGGGTTGATTCAGTAATTCCAGGAGGTGGGGATTCTGCTTATTGGCTTTACAATTAATCTATATATATGGGCGAACTTGTTGGAGTAGTGGCAGCTTTTTAAGTGTATGTTTAGATGGAAATAGGGTTTAATGTGATCCAGATGTTATAGTGATCATAGAGTAGTGTTGCCTGTCTGGAAGAAAGGAATATGTGAAATGCAGACATTATTTGGATACATTTTCTTCTTCTGTGGGTACTGTTGCATCACACAGCTAATAATGCTGTCACCTCTACTTCAAAGCTTCCAAAAGCATTTGCTGCAAGCCTCTTGGATTACGTTGGCTCACAAGCACAGTACCTTCATACGCTCATGGCGATAACTCAGACTGGGAAAGTGGAGTCCAATCAACACGGAGATCGCTTACGGAGAGTTGAAATGGCCCTGGAGGCTCTGAGAAACGTCATAAAACACAACCCAGGTAGGCTTAAAACTGAACTTCCCCAGTATACTCTTCTGTGGACAACCTTGAAAACTCTGACCCTCTGGAGTCTTTATCTTACCGTGAGAAGGAAGCTTTTTTTGCTTGCTGACAGACTTTAACGTTGTTGGTAAGCCATATAAGTTTGCTAGTTTTTTCCTTACCTGGAGAACACTGTCAGTAGATGTAGCAAAATTTTGGGTTAAATTCAAGCCTTACCTGTTTTCATCTCTGAATCAGTAGGTTTTAGCTGTAATTCGATCCTGCTGTTGCTAGGAAGATTTAAACCTCTTGAAAGAAACTTTCTGAATCTTTCTGAAAGAATCTTCAAGTGATTTTTAAACTTCCTTGCATCAAAAAAATCCTCCCTGAACTGAGTACTGTGAACACCTAAATGGCACCTGTGTTAGGGCCATAGTAAGGCAAGAGGAGAAGAAGCTCATCATAGTGAGCAGCAAAGTTTAATGAGCAGACATCAATATACAGACTGGCAAAGCCTGAGACAGATGATTAGGATATTTTCCTACTGTATTATATGCTACTTCTAGAAGCAAATGTTACTATTGTGGCATCTAATCATAGCTGGTTGGGGTGTTCTCTGTGTTTGCAATTATAAACCTGAAGGCAGCTGTTCCTGCTGGAGACAGATACCCTGCTCTGAGCTGGGACGTTCTGAAAGGGCAGGTGTATTTGAAGACAATGGATTTTGATGGTCAATGATAAATAAAATTATGGAATTTGTTCAGTTGTTTTGTAAGAATGCAAGTAGCTAGATAGTCCAAGAATTACATCCGTTGCTTTCCTTAGAAAGAGGAGTTACCCTCTGTTTTTGAAATATTGCTGACCTGAAATTCTGTGGAAGCTACATTAATAGAGAGGAGTTCATAATTTTCTAACTCTGTGGCAGGTACTGTCCTGAATGAGCTGTTACAACTACTGTGGCAGACAACATACAGCTGTGTAGTCTTTAACACCTCTCTGTAGAGTGAAACATGGGCATGGGAATTGGCCTTCAGTGACTGCTTTGGCTAACATGGAGAGTAACTTATTTGGTCTCTTGCAGGTTCTGAGTGTGAATGCATAGGGCACTTTAAGTTGATATTCTCCCTTCTGCGTGTTCATGGAGCTGGCCTGGTGCAGCAGTTAGCCCTGGAGGTAAAAACCCCAACCAACCAAAAAGCAAACCAATCCCCACACGCTCCCAACCTCCCTGTCTGGATGCTTTACATAATCACCACAAACAAACCTGACTGTGTAGCTGTTAGAGTAGCATCTAAAAAATACTAAGATTGATGTTCCGAGGTGTCAGTTCCTCCTTGGAGGAACACGTGATACTTCATGCCTGTGTCTTTGCATCCTTCTTGCCTAAAGAGACAAAACAATTTGGTGGCAGGAATAAATGTTGTAAACATCAGCTCTGCTGGCCAGTGAGTTGGCTGACTTCATACACTGGGTTTCCTGAAAAGTGTCTGAATGGCTGATATATAATCAAGTGCTGTTTCTGATCTTTTGCAGGTAGTGAACATAGTAACAAGTAATCAAGAATGTGTTAATAACATTGCTGAGGCAATGGTTCTTTCTAACTTACTGGCACTCCTGCATTCCTTACCTTCAAGTAGGTACCGTGGGATTCTCCATCTTGCAAGGCAAAGGCTTTCTAACTCAGAAATTTATAAGAATGCAGCTGGCTCAAATTAGCACTGAGATTTAGGTTAAAATGATCTTGTTAGCTTTATAGGATAGAGAGCTTGGCTATGAAGAGGAACTACAGTAAGTAATAACTACTACCTATATGTTGGAACAAACCTTTCCTGAGGCTTCCCAGCTGTTGCTGTGCTCTATTCCAGTTGCTCAACTATTAATGAGAACAGTAAAGACAGTACTTCAATACATCCTTAGTGAAACATGATGTTCCTATGCCCAGTCCTAATAACATTCTTCAGCTATCAGTTATTCATTCCCCTGCTAGATAAGAAAAAGAAAGCTACCAAACAAGAATCACCATTTTTTTTAAAAGAAGGTGACAGGAAGCAGGAATAGAAATACAGTTTTTTAAACAAATGCAAAATTTAGATGCAAAATGCATCTCTGTCATCACACAGGCCCTGTGATATGCTGCTAAGTCACTTCTGTCTGCTGATTTAAACATTAGCAACTATCATATCCAAACCTAACAAGGATGGTTTACAAAAATGTTGTGTGTGACCAGTTTCTTGTCTTAAATGTGTGACCTGAAACATATAAATTGCAGGAACTCTGATTACTTCTGAATTGTGTAGTGTTCCATTGACAAATTATTCTATTTAGCTAATTTAGCATCTAATTTAAATCTATTAGGAATTTAGCTAATTAGCATCTAATTAAGAAGTTATGCTATATTAGAATGTGGGATTGATTTGACGTTCTATAACTAATGTAGTGTAGCTGGAAATCTCTAAGCTTGTAATTGTCCGAAGCTTTATTGCAGTTTTGATACAGTTTTACGTTAAGATCAGTTACATTTATCTTCACTTTTTCATTTTCTGTGACACAAAGTTCTTAATACTCTTTATTTTGGCAGGTCGGCAGCTTGTCCTTGAAACTTTGTATGCTTTGACATCTAGCACAAAAATAATTAAAGAGGCCATGGCAAAAGGTACAGTACTACACTGAAAGCAAATGTTTCTGCAACAATGGACTTAAAGTGCATAGAGTGGCCATTCTTCCCTTTAAAATGATGAGTGTGGAATTGGAGAATTTCTACCACTTGTGACCAAGAAGAAAAAATTGAATGCTTCCTTTCTCTTTGTTACAGGTGCTTTAATCTACTTACTAGATATGTTTTGCAACTCAACTCATCCACAGGTCCGAGCCCAAACGGCAGAGCTTTTTGCTAAAATGACTGCAGATAAGCTGGTGGGTCCAAAGGTAAGAATCTTAACAGCTCATGTTGGAGCTCTTTCTTGATATTACATGCATGTCTTTAAAGTTGAGCAAAAAAATGCTCTTCTGTATCTGAAATACTCGTGTTAGGAGCAATCAGGCTTTTTCAAAAATAATTTAACTTTTAATCTGTGAGCAGACTTCTAGAAGCTGTTGTATGTACAGTAACTTGTATAAGCAGTTTGGTTTCCATTTGTAATGACTTTAATAGTAGAGACCCAGATTTCAGTGTCCCTGGCTATTGCTATTTGAAATGATAGCAATATTTTATTTTGTGGTGTTGTGGTCTAGCACTTGACAGTTCTAGCATTAAAGGCAGTTGGAGATTGTGGAGTTTTCTATTTCTGTCAGTCTGTCCTGTCAGTTAGTTTGTTGTGGGATATGCTAAATGTCATGTATGTTCATCCCTTCTAGGTTAGAATCACACTAATGAAATTTTTACCTGGAGTCTTCATGGATGCCATGAGAGACAACCCTGAAGCTGCTGTTCATATCTTTGAGGGAACCCATGAAAATCCAGAATTAATTTGGAATGACAGCTCCAGGGAGAAAGTATCAACAACAGTTCGAGAAATGATGCTTGAGTATGTGGAAACCATCTGACTCAGTTGTCTTTAACTGAGGCTATCTCTTAGTGACAGAAAACCAGAGTTGCTGTAGAAGAACTGTGAGACAGAGCTGTGCCTGTAAAAAGTAGAATTCTTACAAGTCAGACTTCAGTAAAAGAAACTTGTTCATTGTTTCTGTACTGTAAATCAGTGATGCAGGTGCAGTTTGTGCACAGTCCAGGTATTTGCTCATTGCTGTAGTATTTGGAAGGATACAGTGGGGGTAGAATGGGGCTTAGAAACTGGAGCTGCTTCACAATGATGGAGGGAGACTGAGATGTCAAGTAGAGAAGACAACTGCTTCTTTTTACTGCTCATTAAAATTTACTTTCTTTTTAAAGGCACTTTAAACTTCAGAGGGACAACCCTGATGCTAACTGGAAGGTAAAAGTATACTGTTTCTGCTTTGAGTGTGTCCAGGGAGGCTGTAAGCCACATGATAATAGATGCATATGTTGGTCTCTAAGAGGCTTTTCTCTTAAAGTACCAACAGGAATTCACTGCTGTGCTGTGAACATAACTGTTCATAACTGGAAACATAACTGGTTTAATGTTGAATTCACGCTCTCGTTACTATTTGCACCTTGAAATTAGACACTGGTAAAACCACTGTCAGCATACTCTGAATGTTCTGATAGTTCAGGTCATTCTAAAACTCATCAAAAGTCAGCAAGAAAGGAGAATACTGGTTTGCTGGAAAAAGTGCTGTCACTACATAGCTGCGGTAAATTTGCTCTTGGTAAATGTGAAGTAACTTTAGTAAGTCACTGAGTCTCAAAAAATATTTGAATCCATAGCCATTCCCTCACATTAGGCCCGTCAATGAGGTGTTTCTGTATGTTGTGATTCCCAGTATCTGTGAAAAGCTAGGCATGACTTCCTCCCAACAGTCTTCTAGTTCAACATTAAACCAGTTTCTAAACACATCATGATGTCTATTTCGATCCAGATGAAAACTGGAAGCTTCCCTAGACTGATGGTGAGAAACCTTTCCTTGAAGTGTGCAAGGAGGGAAAGGGCTGTTGTATCATCAGCTTTGTTGCTGGTGCTTCTCTTGTACTAAGGCTTGCCACTGTTGCAGTTACTTGTGTTCTTTGAAAGAGAAGTTCACTGTAGTGATACTGTCTGCCCTGCACTGTTCTTTGTACTGTCACTTCTTACCTCATGTTCTTTCAAGATGGTCTTGCACAGCTCTGTTTCAGAGAATACAATTAGTGACCCTGACCACTTAGAGAAACAGTTTTAGATGTCTCAAATACCCTTGTCAATAACTTCTACTTTACAATTCAACAGCTGCCTGAAGACTTTGCTGTGGTGTATGGGGAGGCAGAAGGTGAACTTTCAGTGGGGGGAGTCTTCCTCAGGATTTTTATTGCCCAGCCGGCCTGGGTTTTACGTAAACCAAGAGAATTTCTCATTGCACTGTTGGAAAAGTTTACTGAACTACTGGAGAAAAATAACCCCCATGTAAGATGAATTTTTTTCTGGTTCTGTGCTTTGAATTTGTTTAGCATTGTTAAGTTTTCAGTCGTTTAGTGTCTGATTAACTTAGATTGTCACACTTTCTTCCCATCATAAATGGGATTTTCTCTCTGCTTTCTGACTCTCTGTAAAAGCGTGTTGGTATGTTTAGGCAACTTCTGAACATGACTCAAGGTTTTTAAAGTCCCTGAAGCCATAGAATTAGCTTCTTAGAGACTTATCTTGTGCTAGAGATGAGGTTTAACAAATGAAGTGTCTTTTAGTTATTCAATGACTGACCAACCTAAAAAATGGCACTTGTTTTGGTGGCACACCACCAAAAAATTTTCTGGGCTTGACATTTCTGTTGTTCTTCTGCAACAGAAGAAGACTGCCATCTAACAGTTAGCGTAATGAGTACAGCAAACGTGTTACAGTTTGAAATTAGTTTTTAAACAGTGTTCAGACAGATTCTGTGTTAGACTCGCAGGATGGAAACTAACTAGCATGTTGAATAAAATGGGCATCTTTATTACAAAGATGTGATAGCAGTTTGTAGAGACATGCAGAATACATGAGGCATGACGAGTGCTTCTGTACAGACTGCAGAATCCTGTGGGAATTCAGGTGGTCAGCTGAACATCCATGCTGTCAATGCTTCCACCAAGCAACTTAGTCAGATACTGGATTCTCAAGATGCTGGAAATAGTGCTTAGGAATTTCCCAAGGTGTGATCTGTCTTTGTGGAACTAGTGAATGTTTGACACTATTGGCGCTGATAATCATGTTCTTAACTTGTTGTTTTAACAGTTTGAGAGCAAAGTGATATAAAAGCATTAGGGAAAAAAAATCTATAATGCAAAGCAAGTGAGAAATGTTGTTATTATGACGATACATAAGGCTTTACTGAGTTACACGTTCTGTTGATTTTCAATTTTCTGCAGGGGGAAACTTTAGAAACCATTACCACAGCAACTGTGTGCCTGTTCAGTGCCCAGCCTCAGCTAGCTGATCAAGTTCCTCCTCTTGGTCATCTTCACAAGATAATCCAGGCTATGAATCACAAGAACAATGCCATTCCTAAAAGTGCCATTCGTGTCATGCACATACTGTCAGACAATGAGGTACTGAATCATCTAAGTGCTTGGTGGGGAGAAAAGCATAGCTGGAGTTATTTGTATTGTTTAGTAGTGTTTCTAAAATGGCATTATTTTAACTGTAAGTACTGTGTAGCAAGAGAACAGGGACCTATAATGGAGAATAGCTAGATTAAACATTGAGAAGTTTATGGTGTTGGCTGACCGTATCTGCAATAACCATTAATCTCGGCATAAAATAAAGTCCTCAGGATGTTTATCTCTCTTACAGCTTTGTGTTAGAGTGATGGCATCACTGGAGACCATTGGCCCTCTCATGAATGGAATGAAAAAGAGATCGGATGTAGTTGGGATAGCCTGTGAAACACTGAATCGAATGTTTCAAAAGGAACAAACTGACTTAGTAGCCCAAGTAAGTAGTACATTCTCAGACTGTAAAAATGTGGTATATTTAAACTGTTCCACTTAAATGGCATCTGAGAAGCCTCCTGGACACTTAAATAATGTGCTCTTCTTGTTGGAAAAGGTTTTTATTTAAAATGAAGATCTGTTCAAGGATGTTACCTGAGCATTGAAGCTTTTAATGCACGGGGTAGTGTCATGTCTACTGAGAAAGTGTTGTGGAATGCCAACTAATTCAACTGAGTTTACACCTAGATAGAGCAGAATTGCTGGACAGTATTTTTGCTTTCTCTTGTCTGTATTCATACAGCTCAGAAAAAATGGACTCATCTTGACACTTGTAGTATTAGCTGTTGGCACTTTTGGTTCACGCTAATGCTAGTGATATAGAAAAAATCTATATGGAACTTCCTGGTCCGTGTTAATACAACTCATTTGGGTATGTTTGCAGGCTTTGAAAGCAGATTTGGTCCCTTATCTTCTAAAGCTGCTTGAAGGTGTTGGTCTTGAGAACCTGGAAAGCCCATCTGCAACAAAAGCTCAGATTGTTAAGACTCTGAAATCCATGTCTCGCAGCCTGCAGTATGGGGAACAGGTGAGTACTCACAAGTCCTTACGTGGGCTTTGACACTTGGTAGGTCAAACTCCCAACATCCCTTGTTTGATCTTCTGGCTGTCATGTGCATCATTCCACCTACAGTGTTAACATTCTGCAACTGTAAAATGATTATGGTTTGGAATTTCTTCATCTCTTGCTTATGGAGAAGTCATTGGCTCAATGCATGTGAAGAGCACTAATAAAAAAAGACAAATCCCAAGTGCAGAAATGTTGTATGAGCTGGTTAGCTTTAATTGACACCTCCTCAGAACTTGTGTTATAAATGTAAATTTCTCTTCTGTTTTCTGAATAAATACATAAATGCAGCAGCTTTATGGCCAGATCTGTATCTAAGTAAATTTGTCCCAGTAACTGCACTAGGTCTTAACACTTTTCTCTTATGCTTTTGTTGAAAGCTTTCTCAAGGGGAGGAAACTTGGAATAGGTCTTTCTTCCAAGCAGTCCCTGTCTTGCTCTAGTACAGGAAAAGTCCTGTTCTCCCTCAGCTGTCAGTGAGTGGCAAGGGCTACTTCCCCTTGTCACCTTTTCAGGGAACAAAGGATAAAGTCAAGCTACTAAGTAACTTCTTTTGAGCATTATGTTTAGCTGCACAGTTCACATGGAAAAGCAAGTCTCCTTGGAAATGTGCACGAATTCCACATGGCAGCTTGAACTACTGCCATGTTCTTTGGTGTAATCCTTCAGAATGGTTTGGCAATAGAAAATGGGTTTGTTTGCCTAGAACATGACAAATGGCACTTGCTCACTGTGTCATCTCTTCAAATACTGTAGGTAAATGAAATTCTGTCCCGTTCTTCTGTGTGGAGTGCCTTCAAGGATCAGAAACACGACTTGTTCATTTCTGATACACAAACATCAGGATACCTCACAGGTTAGCAACTCTCTCCTTTTTATGTCCTGAATTGTACTGAACTGTTACTTAATTGTCACACTGGACTCTGGAGTTACTGTTTATCCCCAGGATCTAGTGCCATCACCTGGTCTGAACATTCAGTGCTGTAAAAATACAGTAAGTTTTTAAAACAGTTACTAAAAGGTAAACTTCTTGCTGGTTGAGAATGTATTTCTCTGCATAGTCTTTGCTGTACATACTCAGCATCAGAATCTGGACACTGGCAAGACTTGCAAAGTACTCTGTAGTGATAAAGCAGAGGTGTAATTGAAACTTATGAATGACAGTAGCTTTCCATGCTTTCTCAGGATTAGTCTACTTCAGTTCTAGAACACAACTTTGTCCACAGCTGGAGGGATGTGTAAACTGTCTTCAGAACTACCCAGACTGTCTGAATTAGTTGGCTGTGTGAATTAACACAACTTTAGTGTTAGACAGGTAGTTTTACTGTTGGAAAAGTTGGAATGTCAATAGGTTGGAGTATGAGGCTGTGTTCCAGCCAAAATCAGTAGCCTGCCAGGGTGGCCTTGTGCCTGTATTTGGAGCTTGCAGCATATACTTCACTGCAGCAGTGGTGCACCTTGGGTGGGTCCCCTGCTGGTGCCACCAGGATTGAAATGGCACCCCAGAGACACCCCAGTCCCAGTGGTAGTGAAGAAGAGCATTTTAGCTGTGTGTGTGTGCACACTAAGGTTAGCAACTGATGGGAACTTCCTTGCATGGTGCAGACATAATCCCAGATCAGTTATGTCACTGCAAATCAATTCCTGTTCTTCCTTCACTTGAGCAGCACTTGACAGACAGTATCACAGTCCAAAACATCACTGCCACATAAAATATTTTCAGGTGTAGCAACTAATGACATTGCAGCAAACATAAGGCAAACTTCTAACTCCTCAGGAGTCATCAACTGAACAAACACTTGGTCTTAAAAGCTTTGCCTCACAGGTGAGGTTTTAAAATCCTTTGTGACAAGACAGTGTGGACACAGCCAGGTACCACATGGAATTTTCTCATCTAACCCAATATAGGGATCTTGATAAAGCTTTTGAACATAAGTGAACTAATGGGGTATAAATCAGATGGCCAAAGCTTTTCTTGCAAGATACTAGCATGTATATTGAGAAAATTAAGCAAGAGCCTTTCAAGTCAGGAACTACACCTTCTAAAAGTAGTTGCTTGTATTTTGAGTGTAGGTTTTGCAACACTTGATGCATTTTTTCACGCAGGACTCTGTGCTTTAGCTCTGAACGGGGATTTTCTGGTTTTGTACTGTTTAAAGCCAGTTTGATAAAGAGCACTGGAACTGATTCAGTTTGCACTGAATTTCTTTGGTATTTCATGAATACTATAAATTTAGAAATAGGAAGAAAATGCTGACTGATTATTGGCCAAGAACTGAAACTATACCAGATGTGGTCAGGCTTGAGACTGGGGGCAATACAGTTTTCCAATTGCCTTAAGGCCCGTGCTGCTTTTAAATTGCCTAATGTTTAAGTGCTTGCCAATGTAGAATGAAGGTGCTGTACAAATGCGAAGTGTAGATGGAAACCAAGCTTTATTTTTAACCTCTCTTATCTTGTATTCTGCCTTATGTCTTGCTTCAAATTGCTTTGCTATTTGCACTTCCCTTGAAACTTCCCTTGCTTATTTCTCTTCCCTCAGGTGTCTCTTCTCCTTCCCTTCTAACTGGCAGCAGTCCCCTTCACCTGAGAAGTGGGCTTTAGATCTGCTGTGTCAGGCAGCTTGCTAACTTCTGTGTAGCTCTCTAAAGCAGGTAGATACCACCTCGCAGAACGCACGCTGCGCTCGCTGCATTCCGAGTTACAGATGCATGTCCTAGAGCTGTACAAAGTGCCCAACACCGACACACTTGCCTTCCTCGAGCACACAGGAGCACTACACTGCCAACTGCACTGGCTGGTACTTGCTGGTACTGCACAGGAATTCGGAGCTGTGTTAGGGATCCTCCAGGATGGAAAAGCTTGAGGCACAAGATAACTGTGGGGAGTCTTTGCACTAGGATGGGTAACAGCGGGTGTGACACTTGGCAGGTTCCACTGATGGGCTGGCAAGGAGAGGTCCCCTCCTGCACTCAGAGAGCTTTTTATTGCCAGAGGCACTGCTTGCTTTGCTCTCTGCCTCGCAGTAGTAGTGTGGGACTGTTCTCCAGGAGACAAACCACGCTCTGATGTTCTGGGCTGAAGTGTGAGAAAGGAGGGTGGGGCAGGAAGGAATAGTAACTTTGGGAGAACTCGCTGAGGATGGCTTAAAGGGGAAGAGTACAGGACCCAGCAGAACTTAGTATGTTGTATGTTGGCAGTGTGGGCTGGAGGTCTAAGATGGAGTTGATAGCTGTATTGCTGCAGGAATGTGTTGTGAGTGATCAGTTTTCTAGTCACTAGCATGATAAAAAAATACTGTTAAAACACCTCATGCTGCAACCTAAGTTTTTATTGCATTTGTTGTAAGTTTCTATATGACTACATTTTTAATTCCAGGCTTTGAGGGAGAGGGACTTTGCCTGCAGTGCAAAAGTGATTGCCCCTATAGTGATCAACAAGGAAACTTAGTAATGGTGCGAGTCCCGCATCTCCAGTATAGAATTTGTGTATCCCAAGAATGCTGTCACTTTATTCCAACTGAAGGCACAAAATGCTGGCTAGACAAGCTTTAGGCAGTTCTGCTTCTTCATGGGGCAGCCCACTGTGCTTTCTGGAACTATGCAGCTGGGAAAAAACTTTACACTGAAAAGATACACAAGGACCCCAGTAGTGGAACACATGCCTGAACTCACTTTGATTATTCCATGGCGGGGCCTTTCTTTAGCAAAGGAAGGCCATCCCCACTTTACTGCTGCTTCCATGATGGAAGGTGAGATGGGTAATGCAGGTGGTTGGGGTTCTTTTTAACTTACTTGACATATCAGAATAACAAAACAACTGAGCTAGCCCAAAAATGGCCCCCACAAGCTATTTCACTTTGTAGACTAAGAAGTCTTAGTTTCTAGTGTTCCTAGATTTTAAAGAATCTAAAGAAAAACTCTTAAATGTTCTTGTGTAAGGTGTCTGGTTGACTTAGATGATACATCTGAGTGTTACCAGAGGGAATAAAGCTGTTCAGTCACCCAGCAGAAGGAAGACTAATCACCAGTATTTGTTTTCCTCCCCAAAGGGCCTGGAGTTGCTGGGTACCTCACTGCAGGGACGACGTCATCCGTGATGCCCAATGTACCACCCCCGGTAGACAACGAAGTGGGAGATGTCAGCTAAGGACTGGAAATCCTTGTGGAAGAGACAAAGGCAGACTGGCCAGTGATGAGGAACAGCACTTTCCTCCAATACATTGAAGTGAACTTACTGCCTTGCCAGGTGTTTATGACAGTGTTATTCCTTTTTTCTATGACTTTTTTTTTCTAGGAAAAGTCAGTGATTCTAACTACCACACTGTAACACAAGAAAGCACTCTGTGGATCAGCTGAAATGGGTACACAAGAATTTTTTCTTGTTGTACATAAGCACATTTTGTTCCTTTATATTTGTTTACAAGACTGTGAATCAAACTTTCCTAGTTTTTATATTTTAAGAATTAGCATGACTGGAGTTGACCTACAGTCTAGAGGAATTGGGCTAAAATAACTTTGACCTCACCGACCCCACTAAAAGGGCATCCCTTCGTTTCTCAGTCTGATGTGATCACTTCCATTGAACATGACCTGAAAGGGTTTGTCCCTGCACCAGTTCACTCATGTCCTTAATCATTAACATTATCTTCTTCCTCGGATCAAACAGCATTAGACATTTGTATGTATAACTGGCTTGACCAAATTGACAGAGCTTCAGCAAAAAACCTTAAAAAGTTGACATGTTATGTAAGAAATTAGTGTAATTGTGAAATGTTCTATACATTATCCAGTATATAAAAACTTTCTATATTGAGTGTACATTATACAGATCATTCATATGTACATAGAATTTTAAAATAAAGGGAATTAAGAGCCTTGTTAATGAGATAAAATGGTGATGTTCTCGTCTAGCTGTTCTTTGAAAGTGTGAGAAACGAGGGCAGTCAGACACTCTAATTGGAATGTGGTAAATATGATCCAGGGCATTCTTGGTCGAAAAAACACTTTGTGCAGGTTTTGACAGCCTAGAGAAGAACTCCTGAACCACATGTAGGAGTATAGTGCAGGTGGTTTTGTGTTTGAAGTGCATTTCAGCCACTGACCTGCTGACACTCTCAACTTCCTAGAAAACATTCTTGGCAGGAAGCAAGAGGAAGCTAAGGTGGATGGAAATGTAAACAAGAATTACTGCTTTCTCAAAAGATGTCCTGAATTGTAATTGTAATAATTGGTTTTAAGTATAATGAGGTAAGGAACTTCATGGGATGCTTCCAATTTTAAGTACTCTGCCACTGTACCCCCGAGTGCCCACTGCAGCTGGCCACAGCGAGCACTTGGCTCTGGGCTCAAGGACAGAACTGGCACAGCCTCATCCTGAAGACTGAGCCAAGCAGAGTGTGTTCTCCCCAGGCTTCAACAGGAAGGAGCTTGGGGGGGGGCTTGTTTGTTCATGCAGACAGTGAACCCTTGTGTCCTTATCTTCATTGTCCTTAAGGTACCGGCCCTGTGTAAGTTGAAAAGTGATTATCCTAACTCCAGGAAGCCAGTTACCAGTGGTGCAGTGTGCTGTGATCTGCCTGGTTCTGTTCCTGCATGGGCAAGTTCTCTTGAAGCAGCTCAGGTCAAAGAGGATTGGTATAGGAGCAGAACTGAGCAACTCTGACCTTTGAGAACTTCATACAGGTGTATGGGGCATAAATGCCAGAGGCTGTGAACTGCACCCTGACACTGCTGCTGCCAGCCAAAACATCAGCTCCTTAGGGAGGAAGGTGCCACATGAGCTTAGGCATATTTAGGAAAGAGTGGGAGCAGCTGGCACCAGGAGGAGGCTTGTGAGGGTGCACAAAAGGAGAGACAGGAAGAAGGATGCAAGGCAAGACAAAAGGGACATCTGTAGGGGAAAAGGGGGGGAGATCCATTTGGAGAAGTGCTGCAGAGTAATAAGCAAGCAGTAGCAGACAAACTGCTACACGTCACCCCAGCCTTCTGTGCTGCCCTGAGCCTCACTTGAGGGGAACTGGGGGAAGGACTGAGTGTGGCCTCAGTGACACGGAAAGCAGCTGAGAGCAGGAACTGGGGAGCAGAGAGGGTTGGACTGCAGCTGAGCTTTGGAAAAGAAAAAGCAGGGTACTACCTCCAGTGTTTGTCATTTAACAAAATTAAAAGTTTAACCTAGCTTGCAATAAATTAAATTGTGTGGGACTTCTTACTCAAAACTGTTTTGTCTACAATAAAAGGATAAAGGGCTTTGATTCAGAACAAAGAAAACACTTTAGACCTGTTAGAAAATAGATTTTATTTAGTGTTATAAAGAACCCAGAGAAGTTATTTACATGGCATTCTGCAAATTCTTAAAAGGAAGCCTGTAATTATTCAGTGTAATAAGTGAAAATGGTGAGAGAATTGCTTCCAGTTAGAATCAAGTTTTTGTATTCATTCAGTTTTACCTTAGATACCATTATCACACTGAAACTTTTCCTAAATCTTCCCTCCATTTGAGAAAGCTTTGTGCTGACATTAGATTTTTGCAGTGAGCTTCTTAGACTGATCAAGGAGTTCCCACCTTGCAATTGTTGAGAGATGAACTTCATCGGGCCCATCTGCCAGGCGCAAGGTGCGGATGTAGGCGAACCTGAGGGGGAGAGCTGCGTCAGGGCTGGGCTCCGGACCTGCCACAGCAGCCACACAGGCTCACACGGCCCCTCTCAGCACTGCTTGTGCTGTCCTTATGACACTCCTTGCTTTGAAAAGTGCTATCACATGGGAGATACTGCAGCAAAATCTTCCTGGCACGATTGAGATGGGTGGGCTGGGAATCCAGAAGTTTTGCTTCTCCCCAAGGTCGTAAGGGATAACGTTAAGTTTTAGAAGCACATCCTCTTTACTGCTGATAAGAACTATTTTAGGTCCAGTGGCAGCTTTTATTTTTTCTAAGGCTAATTGCACTATAAAAATCTCTGTTTGAAATTTTATAACTTAAAGGGACACACACTATTATTTCATGTTGAGGTGAAACAGCATGTACTGGTGTTACAAATTATCAAAAAAAGAAATGCTTAGAATTTACAGGAAGTCTCCCTTTACTCACATGAATGCCAGAGGAAAATCCTGAGAGACTCCAGCTCCACCACACACTTGAACTGCACAGTCAATCACTTTAAGCACAGCTCGTGGAACAACCACTTTGGTCATGGCTACCTGTAGTTAAAAGAACTCACATTATCAGTAATAGTTTCATAAGCACGTGAAAATATTTACCCAACACTTCTGCTGAATATTGGTATCTCTCAGTACATTCCACCCTCTTGGGCTTGGATGAGAGCTCTGCTGTTCCCTTGCCCTGGGTATGGTAAAACTGTTTCCAGTCACCCAAAACTGTCTTACTGTGTTGAGACAAGCAAGCAATGCTTGAACAGGTTCAGCTGCGTTTCCGTCTGAGATCACTCCCCCATCTTCTGACAATTAAAAGCATATCTTAAGGCTGTTTTCAACATGGAGTTACACTCTACACTTAGAATAATAATGTTTAACAATAAGTTTTACCTTGTCTTTTAACCAGCTGAATGCACAGGCATTGCATCCAAGTCCTAGCTACCAAAAAATAGAACTTACCTCTTTCCTTGCTCTTCTGTTGCCCAGCCTGTCAATCTTGAGGGCTGTCTGCAGTGTGAGCAGGCGAGCCTGTTCTATGCTAAGGCGGCATTCCGCAATCCAGTGGGCAACAACTTCCTGCAGAAGCCAAAGCCAACACCAGGACAGCAGTTAATGCCTCTGAGCACACATGGAGCTGCCCCTCTTCCTCGGCACGTGCACGATCAGTCAACCTACTCACCCCACTCGGGTGCAAATTAAAGCATATCTAATATAAGGCATAATAAAGAAAACACGTGACTAACAGAAATATTAAAGATAGAGCAGATCTTCTCATGGCAGGAAACAGGAAAAAGGAAAACCTGTGGATTCTGGCACCTGATCAGAACCCACTCCATGCTGGCCATTTCCCTGAAGGCCTTCTATGCCTGCTTCTTCCTCCCTGCTTTCCTTTACCTCTTACCATCCCTCACAGCCTTCTCTTCATATATTAAGCCCCAGTATACAAAAATAAAGGGTTGAAAGGGGAGAAGAGTTCCTTGTTTTGCTTAAACTGGTGGTGGGTGGTGTGAGACACACAGAGGCGAACAGCTGCAGGGTGGTGCCTGCTGCCTCTGACTGATGATAAATTACTAACTCTCTGGATCCAAAATGAAGTTATGATCTTGGCAGCCCTTCCCTGCTCTTGGCTAATTCCCCCCTGCAGCCAACATACCGCAGAAGAAAAAAATACGTGATGCTTGTCAGTGCAAAAGCTGGTTGGAGCCTGAGCCAGCCTCAGGGACACACTTCTGAGGCTGTGGATTTTGTAGGACACACAAGCAAATGTGCAGCACTTGCTTCAGTGCAGTCTGGAAGCTCAGCTTGGCTGGTGCCAGCAAAGGTGATCTGAACCTGGGTTCTCTTCAGTTCCTTCAGCTCCTGGGGTCATAAATGATGGCCTGGGTGGGGACAGGCACCCTGGTACTCAAGGAAGCCACCAGCCTCACCTTGTCCTTAGCCATCCTCACTGTGGGGAACCTGCATGGGCTCTGCAGCTGCCTCCAGGTCAGGCCTGTGCCTTCATCAAACATCACTGTTACTTCAACAAGTTCTGAGTGTGCCTCATGCACCTCTTACTCATTCTGGGTTATGGTGGTGAAGAGAAGTTGGGCAATTACACGACTGGAAATACAGATGCGTAAAGCTGCTCCCTCTAGATCTGCACAAACAATTTGCTACAATCTGTGCCAGATACTAATTCAATTTCCTCTTTCCATTGCTTTTACTTGTTTTTTCCAAGGAAGCCATCCTAGCTGTTGGGTAAGATTAAGGAACTTGAAATGTATTTGAAATGTAACAGGCCAACTACCAAAGCCTGATGGTTCCTATGTAAAGCAGACTGTCATATTTTTATTATTTTAGCAAGCTCTTGCTCATGAAACAGTATTTCAATACTGAGCAAGATAAGAGCAAGGATCTTCAATCTGCCCTTGATGCAGTCTGTACTTTCATAAGCTACTACAAATCAAAGAAGTAAAGTTTTCAGTGAAATTTAGACCTCTGAGTGTCTCCAGTGATTGTGAATGGAGACAGCCAGGTGACAGCATGGATACACAAAAATTCAGGTGAATTCAGATTGTAACTACAGCAATATAAGGTGCATGCCTGAAAAAATACCTGTCTAAATTGATCAGGAAAAGCAGAGAACAACACACAGTGGCAAACTCCATATTCAAATCCAGCAAAGGATAAACAATTCATTGCACATTGCAAGTGGGAAAAAAAAAAAAAAAAAAGAGAGATGCTGTAGATTATGTGGGAAAATGGGAGCCTTGCAATACGGTTTGTGTTTTTTTTCCTTTTGCCACTCCAAGTTTTATGACTAGGAAGCCAAGGTTAGGGCACAGCTGTTGCCACGTCCATTATCGGAGCCACAAGGCTGTGTGTGGGCAAAACAAAGGTCAGTGTGTGCAGCGTGTGAGCCGGGCCGAAGAGGGGAGGTGCTTACGTGCTGGTAGAGCTTCTTGCCGAAGGTGTGGCGCTGAGCCGCTCGCCGGCACAGGATCTCCAGAGCAGCCTCGGCCGCGCCCAGCGAGCGCATGCAGTGGTGGATCCGGCCCGGCCCCAGCCGGCCCTGCGCTATCTCAAAGCCCCGGCCCTCACCTGGTGGGAAAGACAGACGGGCACTGCACACTCCGTCACTGCCTCCCGAAAGGGTCCAAGGCTCCAAGCAGAAGTGGCCCCAGAGCAAAATAAAAGAAGCAGAGGGGAAATTGAGGAAATCGGGATCTGTACCAAGTGAGAGAAGGGGAGCAGAGTTCTGCCTGCAGGGGGTCACAGCAGTGGCCTGCTCGTTAGTTCTTCTTCAGTTCTGCCAAGTACCGGCCATGGAGCGCAGCAGAACATTCTTTCTAAAAGTCTGTAAAGTCTACAAGAGCTGGTTTTGGGGGAAGAACACCACTTACAGACTTAGCTTTGCTCTACTTCAGGGCAATGATACTTGCATGACAGCCAGAGCTGCCCTGCTTCCTTCTGCTCTAAATAAGGTACATTCAAGCAGCAGGTAGGCTGCTAAAGGAAGAGGGGGTTCCCTCAACTGACCAGAGCTGTTTAAAATAACTGATGGCCATTCAGGACATAAACCTGGTCTCATAAAGCTTGGTTCATTGCTGTATATATTAAAAAGAAATCAGTGCTGAAACTCACCCAGTATTATATTGGAGACAGGTACTCTCACATCATTGAAGTGTATCTCAAAATGTCCTCCATGGATCTCATCTACAGAGACAGAAAACACAACAGCAGGGTGAAATGAAGGAGGATAACAATACAGGCCTCCAGTTCCTAACCCTTCTTTTATACATCCATTTTAGAGATTTATTTCATACACAGCATAACTAGTATAACTACACAATATATTAGTATAACTGCAGCTTCTGAGCCTGCTAATAAATTAATACACATATAGCTGATAAATATGATCACCTACCCATGTAGCCAAACACTGACAGAGGTCTTATCAGCTTCAGCCCTGGAGTGTCCATGGGAACAATAACCATACTGTGCTGCTTGTACCTGATCAAGACAAAAAGCACATTAAAATCTGAGCCTCCCTTCTGTCTGCCCCTTCTGCATTTTTTTAATTTTCCATCCTCAATTTAGGACTCACATAAAGCCAGTGCTGAGATTTACCTGTACCACCTGCACTATCCTGCCCACACAGTGTGGTTTCAACACTTCTTGACCCACCAGTCAACAAGTGCAAATGTATTAGTGGCACCTAATGCACCATGACTGAGAAACTGCTGCTGTCACTTCTGTGCACACAGTCCTGTATCACCCAGTCAGTTCCTCCCCTTCTACCTTTCTCTTTTGTTCTCAAAACCAGCTTATCAAAATCATTATCTTGGCTTGCCTACAGTTTAGGAAAAAGAAATCCATCCCTATGTTTACATTCCTTCAGAATATTTAAGGTCAGTTGTAAGTCACACAGAACTTAGGTGATGCCCCAAGTCTCTGAATTCAGTCTCCAGTTCCAGCAAGTGAAGTGTCACATAATCCCCTCCGTTAACTTCTCTTCAGCTTCTAAGAGCCCAACAGATGCCACTGTCTGTACAACTTCTAGGCAAATCTTCCTGGGTGCTGTGTGCAAGTTACTGATTGCTTCTTGGCAGAACCTAGCCAAACCTAAAAACTTCAGATTATTCATGGGATTCGAGCTAAAACCCATCTTAGATATAAATGTCACAATTCTTTTGCATTACAAGCTGTGTGATGTTAATAGCACCACACATGGAGCATTTTATTCATTACTTGTATAAGTTTTTGCAAAAGTTTGCAATTCCAGTTTGGAAACAAGAGTTGAACGTGTTTGTGTCAAAGAAGAGGAGGTAAGGATTATATTTACACGTACAGGAATAGAATGAGTAGGTCTGATTTAAGATGTGCAATGCTCTCTGCTTACACAGCTTCACCTTACCAACTCCCCATGTTTCAGACTTCACTTTCTGGATCTACAGATAACTTTGTGGAAAACTTAATCAGTAACTTCAGGTCTCTGATGTGCCACTGCACCCATTCTGTTCAGGGAAGCTCTGAAAGTTTCAGTTTTATTATTTAAGCATTATTATTTATTATTTAATTCTTCCTAGTTTTATATACTACACTTAAAAAGTAAATTGTAAGCCAGAGTTGTTGGTTGTTGATGAAGACTAAACAACTGATGCAGACTAAAATTTTTGTGACCAAGACGAAGCTAGTGAAGCCCCCAAAATTTTCTAATCCAATTCATCACACAGCTGCAGAAACACTAGAGCTGGTGCAATGTAGAGAGGTGGGAAGCAGGCCAGTGAAAGATGGTAACAGTGGAAAGGTTGGGAGGACAGTCAACAGCATCTGACAGCAAAACAGGAAGTCAGGCTACAACAGACAGGTGCTGAGGTTTAAAACATCTCTCTAATTTAGGAGCACATCCAACTGGTCATGGCAATTAATGGCATTTCACTTAACAAAATTTTCGCAAGCAGCGACTCCTCCAGGGAACAAGTTTTAGGGAATTCTGAGTCTCCTAGGAATTCTTACCTGGATGCTGATGAGTTTTTGGTTTTGCCCATTACAATTGCAACTTTGCAATTCGGGTTCCCAGCACCTTAAAAGAAGTGGCAAACACAAAAATTGTTTTTAGTATAAAATCTCAATGTCAAATCAAATGACGTTTCATAACAAGAAACCCTCCTCCCTTCCTTTTGTGATGCAGGAGATGCCATCTACTCCTGTGTTTATATTCTGAATATCACACTGAAACAAAATACATATTAGTACTTAACATGTAAAAGGGAGCTGACTTGCGGGAAAGGGAACATGAAAAGCCAAACATCCAAACCCTCCAGCTCCATCATCTATTCCTATGAAAAGGGAACGTGAAGGTACTTGAAATGGAATCTGATTATTCAGATTCAGAATCAGAATTCTGTCTCCATTAGAGCCAAGCAAATAACTGTGATGCAGCAGCACATCTATCAAGGTGAGATGCTGCCATTTCAAAAGTAAAACTTTTAAAAAAGCTTCTTCGACCTATAAAGGCTGAAGGGTCTACGTGGGAATGAAACACCAACCACATTAAAACCAAATTATGCAGATAAGGCTATCAGAGGGTTACCATGAGAACTTTGCTACTACTGCTTCAGCATAACTTCTCTGAAATGCAGAATTTCTCCCCCTGTACACAAATGACTTTAGATTGCTCTTTGAAGAAAGATCTGAGTAAAAATTGTTAAGTGAAAGTGGCCTGCCAGCATTTCAAGCCATTGATAACATTATTTGAGATGTTTCTTACATGGACATATTTATTAAGCCTTTGTAGCATAAAGACAGCACTTTAATGTACTAATCCCAAAGAAGATTCTATCATTGATTAAAATAACATTTCTATGACCCGTAATCTTCCCTGTCTTCTTCTTTAAAGGTTTGTTAGTACCAAAGCATGCTCTCATTCCTTTCAAAGCCTTCCACAAACAATAAAGCCAGGGAAAGTACGCAGTGGGTGTAGCAATCAGTAATTTTTTACTGCTATTTCAGTGCAGATGACAATCTTTGTAGAAATTCAATTCAAGACTTGATCTGTAGCAGTTTGGTTTTGTTCTGGAGTTAGAAGCAAACAAGACTTTATAACTTCTCTGGCAGCTGTTCTCACAAGGCCTGGGAGACTCTGGTGTGGACAATACAACCACCTGGCTTTGAGCTGAGCCACTTCCTCCTACAAACAGCCACTGTGATGGCCAGGAAGTGGGAGAGAGATTTATGTAATTGTGATAAACACTGTCTGTTTGGAGGGCCAGACTGCCAGCTGTTTACTTTAATCTTTTGCATTATGGTATTCAGTCATTGTTTCCAGAGGGGGCTTACAGAGTGGCCCATGAGCTGTACAATGTTAACAAGCTAAAAATCCCAGTGAAAAGCTTTGGGCAGGGACATAAATCAACTTGGTAAAAAAACCCAAACAAAAAAACCCCAAAACCTGGATCCCAAGCACTTGGCTCGCTTGGGCAACTGCACCAAGCAGGTGATCAATCCCAAATGACCCAACATATGCTTTGCAGGGTGCTACCCTGCACAGGGAAATGTCACTCCTGCATAAGGGATATTTGACTCTTCTCCTTTTCCACAGAAGATAAAGAATTGCACAAGTGCTATCTTCTAAACCAGACCGATTTTCAAGTGGGGTTTACAGCAAAAGATATTTTGACCTTCTGGAATCTCCTGAAAAAACTGTTTTGTAAATAATCCTCAAGTCACATCCCTGCTTCAAAACAAAGGGCAAATTCAACTATGTTGTATGAAAAAAAAAAGCCAAAACAAAAAACCTCAGAAGAAGTTTTGATGTTGAACTCAGCAAGGAGTTCACTGAGAGCTGGATATCTGGTTAGATGTTCTAAATCATTTGTACACATTTCTGGAAGGCAAATGAATACCTCTATCTCATATGTGCTTGTTCCTATCTAAGCACATCAAAGGATGGCAGATTCCTGGCCTTTCCACTCCTTAGTGTCTGAAGTCCTGAAAAACTAAACCAAATTTTATGTCACTTTGACCCATAAAAGACAGGAAAAAAGTTCTGGTCTAATGTAAGACTCTGAAAAACTCCAGTGCTTTGGACGGAATGCAAACAGTCTGGATGGAATAAACATCTCATTTGTAAATTAAATTTTCACATCACTTAGAGAATCCAAAGACATTGCTGGAAGATGGAGGGGAAGAGTCAGAGAAGCCTGTTATTTTGGTAGGAGTTAGAAGTAGTTTTGCAAGAAAACTCACAATTGAAGAAACACTGGATGTTTTAGAAGGTCAGTTTTAACCATATTTCCACACTGATGAGCTTTCAATAAAGTTTTCAATGATTATGACTGCACACCCTGTCCAAAACTTTCAGACCACAATGCTGCTTCACTGGCAAACATCTTCAGTTTAACAAACTTCTTATACTTTTGAACTCTTCATGGCACGCACTCACATAGGCAAAGACAGTATTTTAAAATGTGCTTCGAGTGTTGATCACAATCCCATTAGAAGCCTAATCTTTGCTCTCAGGGCTATAATATACTTAGGCTTACTGATCTTCACACATTCAACTTATACAGGTTCTTTCTGGTGGAGAGATTACTAAATGTGGTAACCATTGAGTACCACCTGTACTTGAAGAAGCTGCCATAAAGTCTGCTTTCAGAAGCCAGCAACACTTTAAGTCTTGCAATCTATTTATTTTTCAGTGTTCAGTCTTCAATCTCCTTTCTAAGATGACTAAGGCCAGATAAATTACTGCCTGAATCCTGAATACCTATGATTTTTGCCACATCGGCTGCTGCACCCCTCAACCCAGCAGGTTACTTTTCTCTGCTAAAGGTCAGGGTTCTGTGGTGGCTTACAGACCTGACAGCTTCCTAGACAGGCAAACACATGTTCTGGACTCTACTATAAGAAGCAACTGGTCTTAGTAGGGTGGATGGCAGCATGGTACTGATTGCTGGAATGTGGGAGTCTCCTAATGGAGAAAAGGGATACACACAGGCAAATCTCACCAAGAGCCTGCAGTAATTTTATCCACTAGCATATTGTATTCCACAGTTTTCTCTCATCTTCTCCACGTAACACTGCAGGGAGCTGGTTCATGGAGGGCAAAAACTACGCTGTAGCTGCAAGCAAAAGGCAGTGCTGGGGGCATGCAGCTGGCAAGGGCTTTGTAGTGCTGCCACTGAGTGTGGCTGCTGGTCATTCACACCTGGAGCTCACAGGCTCTGATGGTACCAGTGAGAACAGCTGCTCAGCTTAGGAATCTTTATTTCCTTGCCTTCATGCCACTTTCACACAGCCACAAGTGTTGTTACTTAAGTAACATACTGTCATATGTATATTTCAGTATTATTTCTTTACTCTGACTGGAAGGATCTGTTCTCCCTCACTCCTGGAAAGTTACAAGGAGCTGAGGAACTGCAATAAGCAAGGCAGGATTTACATGAACTGCCTTCCTACAGCCTGCCCACAGAACCTCTTGGGCACTTCTGCAGGCAACATACAATTCCCTGGGAGCATTCTCAGCTCTAGCCTGATTGTTCTGTCTTGTTGGAGACCCTTATTGAGATAAAGCCTATTCAGAACTGAAAGTTTCATTTTTCTTAAAGAGATATGGCTCAGGCCTCAAAGCCATGACATGACCTGTGAGGAGATGGCTGGGAAGGAGTCCAAACATCTTATCTGCCGCTGTGAAGAGCGCCACTGAAGTACTGTGGTAACTCAAGATGCAAGCATTGCAGAAATATGCACAAATATTGTGGCACTCTTCCTCTAGACTGCAATTCCTCTCCCAGCCCATTTTACTCCATCGTTCTGAAATAAAATATTGCATGTGAAAAACATCTGCCCATTACATTCTTAGCTGCCCATTTTTAAGAATCTTTCCTTTCACATATTTTGAAATAATTGAAGCACAGACAGAAGGTTAATCCAGTTGTGGCAGGTGCACCAGAGTGCCAAAACCCCCTAAAATATGACCTCTGGTCTACACAATATCTCTCTCTGTTGCTGGGCTTCAATACTGCATTTACTGAAGCTCACTGGATTGCTGTCTGATCCAGGATAATTCAAACAGGTCACTAATTTGATTATAAGGTTCACTGGCAACATTCAAGCGCCTCAGAACTTTCCCCTAGGATGCAGGTCTATCTGCTTGTACTCTGGTTGACAATTTGCCACTTGCCTTCCCATATTTTCCTCACCATCTTTCTGGTTTCACACACTGAAAGAACCCCTTTCCTCATCTCACAAAAAGCAACTCATCTTTCTATTGTATCCCCTAGAAAGTTACATAAGGAGAGGATGTAAGGATCCCTTAAAACCTTCCACATTCAGCCATCAAAAGCACAGCAATGCCCTGAGGAAAGAATGGAGTGACTCCCTGTGGTGTCTGGGGCAGTAACTCAGATGGACCTTCTTTCTATCCTTTTCACCTTTTTAATGTGTTGTTTGATAAAAGGCTCTTGATGATGCATAAAACATTTGGACTTCCAGGAATAAAACAACAAACAACAAAGAGAAGCAGTAAGAGTGCCCTGACCTTCCAAAGAGCAGTCACAGTCTGGTTGGAACAGGAAGGAATGTAGGAAGTATACATGTTAACACAAGAGGAGTCTCCAGGAAAGCACAATTTTTAAAAGGTTTTTTTTTTAAACTGTCAAGTCAAAATGAAAGTGCAACGGACTTCCACATGAGGGTGTGGTGTTTGAAGACAAAATGCAATGTGTCAGAGCAATTCAGATCACTTCACTGAGGCACATCTCAATTGCAGTACCTGCTACTCATCTGCTGACAAAAGGAGGTTAGTTTTGTTTTAATCCTTACTGCTCTGTATATTGTATGGGAGGTTAGTTTTGTTTTAATCCTTACTGCTCTGTATATTGTATGATATCTTCTTTGCATGCACTTACTCTTAGTTAAGTTGGCTTTACAGAGAGATATCATTTCACTAAGGCACATCTTTCCGGTATCAAAATTAGATTTGTTCAGTAGCAGGACAAAATACTGCCTAATTTATCAGAGGAAAAAAATTGTCTGTTTAAACTAGGGATATTAACTTAATTCACCATCATTCATACAATCCCACATCAAGTTTAAACACACAGAAACATTGAATTTCTATCTGACTGGAAGGCTGAAATAATTCTGCAGGTAAAATATGATATGCAGTTGCAGACTTAACGTATTTATTAGTATACCTCCTAGAAAACTATTTAAAGAAGTTACTGTTTGAAAAAAACAGCAGCTTCTGAGCTGTTTGGGTACTTGTGGGCAGTTTGTATTTTATCACAGATAAAATTCTGTCATAACATCCTGAGAAGCTCCAGGTGGAAGATGCAGTGTACCCACAGCAATCTGCTTCTGTAAGAAATTCCACGTGAGCATGGCTCACTGTGTAGGCTGGAGACTAAATTAAGCTTTTCCACCACTCCTCAGTGCCCGACTCCCACGGGACTGCTTGGCTGTTTGCAACAGGCACATGCACGTGTGCCTGAGAAACAGCATTACCAGGAAAGACAAACCTGAACAGGCATGGGAGCAAAAATATCACTGTGCTTTTAAGGGAGAAATGTCAACTCTTGCATTTTAGATAACTTTGTTTCTGTCACAAACTCGGGGCCGGCAAAAGCTTATCAGGCAGCCGAGCACGGAGTTGCAGCCAAACTGCTTTGTCATACAGACTTTTAAAGTTTGCCCTGGAACGTTTACTGGTCTGCTTTCAAGTAAATTTGCCAGTGATCCAATTTGATTAAATGTTCCTTGATGGGTTCTGTATATAGTGTTTAAAGATGACAACCGAATCTTTTCATTTAACTTCTAATTTTCCTCAAATCTCAGCTAAGGCGATAAAACTCTCCTTGCTGCAGTTTCTCCTCTATTACAAAAAAAAAATAATAAAAAAAGGCTCTTTTGCTGCTGATAACTAAATCTCTCCTCAAAGTACTATAAAACTGCAAAAGATTACTGCTTCTGGAGAATCCTGCTAACATAGCTTATTAAGCATAGAACAGACATCCCTTTGCCAAAGTATTAAGTAGAGTGACTGTACTTTTCCATTCTGCACATCTCATTAAGGCAACAATAAAGAACAAACTGTGAGACTTAAAACAGGAGTACTCATTTTTTAAAGTTTGCTGTGGAGTGTTTTGAAATTTTAACAGAATAATACAACAAAGTCATTAAAGATGGAGCCAAACCAGATAGTTAATTTCAAACTAATACACTTAAAAAAAAAATTTGGCTAGGAGAATCACTGAAAAAAAATCAAACAAAAATAAAAATTATTAATGTCTCTGTTTAATTGGTCTGCATCCCTTATTATGAGATCAGTCAGTAACTTATTTTTTCCTAGTAGACAGATATATTAAAAAAACTTTAGGAGACATTTGAAAACCCTTCATTTAAACAACTGTCTAAGAAACAGAAATGGTATTTGCATTTTTCTTTCAGGCTTTAAAAAGCCAAATTATAGCTCTGGGGCAGAATATCAGGTAACAGTTTGCTTTCTGCAACATTGACCTCAAATTCTGAACATTGCATAGGATGACAAAAGGATATGTTTTAATTCTCAGCTGATTTTTGCTACTGCTGCTAAGAAACCTTAATCCCATTTATTTCAAGAAAACAGGGTACTTGCAGGACTGTATTTTACAACAGACAGAATTCCAGCACATTATTCAATGAATACAGTTACAGGAAAAGAAGAAAATAATGCAGGACATGAACTTGCTTAAGACACAATCTGAAGATATGAATACTTAAACTTCAACCCTAAGCTAGCAGTGGGAAGCCAGCCTCAGTGTTTACAGAGTAAATTTGTCATGAGATGGTACTTGGAAAACCAGCAGAGTTTCTGAGCTGTTTGGGTACTCGTGGGCAGTTTATATGTGATAAAATTCCTTTTTGTCATAACATCCTGAGAAGCCTCCAGCTGTAAGATGCAGTGTACCCACAGCAATCTGCTGCTGTCAGAAATTCCACATGGACATGGCTCGCTGTGTGGGATGGAGACTAAATTAAGCTTGTTCTGCTGCTGTTCAGCAACTGACCCCCCTCACTGTGCTTTTTCTAATAGGTAGGAAGAGTATGCCTGAGAAACAGACAAAAACACTCTCCTTGTACTATACTCGTATCCAAAATCTGTCAAAATGTATGACAGCAGGCACTGAATAGTCATAACAGCAGGCAGCTGCTTGCCTCAGGAGCAATCTGCTTGTATTCCTTGTAAAACTGACTGTAACAGCATTTACAGCCCTCAGCCACTATTCCTTCGTTTTGCAGAGGCTGGAGAGGGGAAGGTGTCATTCCAACCCTATAAAGGCACAGGCAGAGTTATGTGCAATGGAATATTGTCAAACAGAGCACAGTCAGAGCAGTCAAAGCAATGACAGCTCCTCGACTCAAATGCAGGAATCAGTAAGGGGCACTCCAAGCATTTTACAGTCTCAAATGCTAAGCGTAAGGAAAGCATTCCAATTGAATCCATTTTACATGTGTTGCCCACATAGATGTTGTCAGTTACCCTACTTCAGGTGAGAACTTGAGATGGTCTGCTCTGCCTCTGTTACTGTCTAGCTTCACTTTGATTATTCACAAATGTTTTCTGAATATCCAAGTTCTTTAAATTTGAGATGTATAAGCAGCCCTGAAGAAGGGGTTTCGGTTTCAATAGAAATTTTAGAACTTAAAGCCAATATTATTTCTTTGGTGTTCCCTCCTCCCCACTTTTTTGTGTCTTGCAGCTTTGCCACGGTCTGAGATATGAATAACTCAGCTGATGACTGGATTGAGGACGAGGAGGATGATCTCAACCCTTTTATCGATTACAATTCCTATGAGCTTCTCTGCGAAAAAAGTGATGTGAGAAATTTCAGAAAATTATTCCTCCCAGTGTTCTATGCACTGGCTTTCACGGTCGGAGTGGCTGGGAACTCATTAGTGGTTGCAATTTACGCCTACTGCAAGAAACCCAAGACCAAGACTGACGTGTACATCATGCACCTCGCCATCGCCGACCTGCTCCTGCTCTTCACCCTCCCCTTTTGGGCTGCAAATGCAGTGCAGGGATGGGAACTTGGAAACCCGATGTGCAAGCTCACTTCCTCTCTGTACACCATGAATTTTAGCTCCAGCATGCTGTTCCTGGCTTGTATCAGTGTGGATAGACACAGGGCCACTTCTGAATCCCAGGGCCGTAGAAGAGTTGGCAAACACTGTAGTGTTACCTGCACCTGTGTCTGGCTGGCTGCCATTTTTCTCAGCATCCCCGAGCTGATATTTAATCAGGTCAAGAAACACAATGAGAGGAATGAATGCCTTCCCATATTTCCGATGAACATGGAAACACTCTTAAAATCAACCATCCAAATCCTGGAAATTATCCTGGAATTTGTGCTTCCTTTCCTGGTAATGCTGATCTGCTATTCTGCTACTGCTCGGGCAATCTTTAGGTCTGCAAATGTTAAGAAGTCCAGGCCTTTCATGGTTCTGCTGGCAGTAGTGGCAACTTTCATTGTCACCCAGCTACCCTACAACATCGTGAAGCTGTGGCGAGCCATAGACATCATCTATATGCTGGTTACGGACTGCGACGCCAGTAAAACCATGGACGTGGCGCTCCAGGTCACCAAGAGCATCGCTTTGTTCCACACCTGCCTCAACCCTCTCCTCTACGCCTTCCTGGGCGCCTCTTTCAAAGCGCACATCATGAAAATCGCAAAAAATTATGGGTACTGGAGAAGACAGCAGCAGAATGGAAGACCTGAAGAAATTTCTATGAACTATGAAGACCCTACTGAAGAAACAATCAGTTTCACTATATAGGCCCTGCATTGCTTCCATCATCTTAACATAACCAAGAGAACTGTTTACTAATTCCAGGGGGTATTGCTTCTGCAGCTGTTTCTCTGCAAGTCAACTTTAAGGAGAATTTCTGAACCTGCCAAGACACTACAGCACACTTCAGAATGGAATGTCTTTATCAGAATCAAGCAAGAACTGAATGCTGAAACCCCTAGAAACAACCCAAAGTATTTACTAAACAACATCAAAGAACTCAAACAAAAAAATCCCTCCACAACAAACCCCAAACACCTAAAAACACCCCCAAGATTTAAATTTCGAAGTGTAAAAGTACTAGGCAATTAATGTAATGTAATGAACAACTTGTACACATCTAAGCATGTAATTAAAACAGAGAAAAAAAACATCAGCAATCAAACAACAGGAACCTTTGTACTAGAAGTTAATAATCTTGTGTTTCTCCAACTATTCTCTAAAGCTTCAAAACATTTGCCTAACAGTTCAGTTCCATTTCTCAACTCAACTATCATTCCATAGAAACCCTTGCAGATTAAAATGAAGCAGAAGCCCATGGCTGAGAATTGAGAGGGAGAAAGAGGGGGAAAAGCCATTCTCTGTGTGTTTCTACAAATGTATAGCAGCAACAACATCCTCCACAAAAACACCCCAGCATCTCCTTTTCTATAACTACAGAAAAATGACCTTTCATGTCTTCTTTTCCGCTCACCCTAAACTTCAACAAGACCAGTGCTCTAAGGGTGGCACATTCTAGATTTTTGTAAATGTAATACAAATTTCAGGTAATCTTCAGATACAAGGCCTAGATTTTCTATTCAGAATTTTAAAATAATCAAGCACTGCAATAACTGTATCTGCTAAAATATATGGACAAACAATAAAATCAAAGACTAGAAAAAGTGCATTGGCTTTTGTTTTTTTCTTATCTTTATTTTTGTTTTGTTTTAGTAGGTACTGATATCTCTCATCATAGGCATTTACCAACCAGCAAAATGGGAGAGGCCTTGCTTGACAAAAGAGAGAGGTTCCCATTCCATATGGAACTCATAGATTCACAGTTTTTACACAGAAAGGTACAAAAACCTGTGCTGGCACACAGTGTTGGCAGGGATTCCAGGAAAACAGCAGTTTTCCATGAGTCACTGGAAGCATTTCAAATGTACTGACATACTAGCTGAGCTTTCAAAATGAAGAAGTGGTGTTACAGCATACTGTCCTTGTCTTCAAACTTCCTGTGGGCTCTGACAGAATGTCTCATCCACAGATTAGGAAAGTCAACAAGAATCTCTCATTTTTACATACTGTTCCTAGTTACACAATTATGGACTGGAGCAAAAAGCTCTAAAATGACAGACAAGAAACAACAGTAGCATAAACAAGACATGAGCCTCTTCTCCCTGTTTGGATGACAAAAGCTTACAGAATATCTGCCCAGTGTTTTGGGAAATACTAGAGCGTGAACAGATTAAGTCAGAAGTGCTTGACCAGTTTTCTACACATACACCACAAATCTGACATATTTAAGCCATACTGGATTTACCATACACATGCAGAGCATAATAAGAAACCCCATTTCTTCCATGAATTAACTGACTCCTTGCATGTGTGATTTATGACTTGTCTTCACAAATACAGAGTGACATTCTGACCAGGCTCTCAGGAATTCTGGAATTCCCACACATCCAAGGTTTTAATGTCCTAACAGTCAAAAAAACCCAATGAAAAACCAAAATAAGCAAAAAACCACCTTCCCAGCCAGGCATAAACAAAGACTGAATAATACAGAGCTGAATGAACGCATTTCTCAAACTTCTTGGAACTGCAGTGCCTTCTATGCACCTGTCTTTATGAAAATCTGATTGCCCTAATTGTATTAGTTAGAAATAAGACAAACCAAATCATGCTGTCATGTGTTTTCTCTCCTTTTTATAATTCCCATAACTCATTTTATGCATGTTATTTTGTGTGCGTAACCTCCTAAAACTTTCTCATTACTTCCCCAAGGACTGCAATGCACAGCTGGGAGACACTGACCCAGAGCAAAGGCTAAGCAGCCAGCAGTTAAGCAACACTCTTGGGTCAGGAGACAAGATTCCATGCCTCTTTTTGCTGCTAGTTTTACAGGAGTAGAAAAGAGAGAGGGATCTACCTTCTGGTGAATCCAGGTATTGCACAAGCATGTATCAGCAGCTAGCTGTTGCAATTGTGTACATAAATGAAAAAAATTCAAGTTTAACAACTCTGTTTATTTACTTGGATTCCAAACTCTCAGGGAATGAGGGTTTTCAAGTTGCTGTCACATGTTTTGGCAAAAAAGTAACAGTACTACAATATTAGGGGCAGTTGCCACTTACAGTACAATGCATTGATTTTACTGGGAATTATAATATAAGAAAATCTCCTGTAATAGTCAGTCCAACAGCACCACAGGCTACTTTAAAAGCAGACACATTTTACTGTAGTTACACAGTACTCTCAAGCCTCTCATGCAAGCTGCCAAAGATAGCTTCATGAAAACAAAGTCATAAATGTGTAAGTTAACTGATAGAAAGTGGTAATGTTTTAAAAAAATAACAGCATTCACTCTATGAACAAAATTCAGAGGTTCCAAAGAGGCCCCAAATCCCCAAACTGGGTTTGAATCTTGGACTTTGGCTCATAGAACAAAAGCTTAATTCAGCTCCTTCTGCTGTTTTACATTCTATTGCCTTTACTCAAGAGAAGACTAATTTTTGTCTCAGAAATGGAGCACAAATACTTTTGTTTTAATAGTTCTTGGAAAAAGTTCTAGCCTTAGCTGTTCTTATTTAGGTTTCCACACTTACCACTGCTCCACCACTTCTTGCCATTGATCACGTAGCTGTTCCCATCTCGCTCAATGGTGCATTGCATATTGGTGGCATCACTTGAAGCCACATCAGGTTCTATGTTAAAGGAAAAAAAAACAAACCACCTGATCAAATAAAAAGGTAATACAACCTCCACAAATATAGGGCTCTAGATATAATCTATTAAAAGTACACTGTTTTGCTACCAGTAGAAAAACTCTTTGAAGAACCTCGCTGCTGGTGGTCAAAAGGCTTCCTGTTTTCCAATAATCTGTTATTCATATCCAGTTTAAATGTACTTGTTCTTGGGCTTGGACCACCCTTTGCAATCAGCCTTCTTCCTTTCCTTGTGTTTTTAAATCCTTTATCCTTCCATTGTACTTACAGGTAACAGTCATATTTCTCTTCAGCCTGTTTTCTCCTCCTGGGTTCTTCTCAAGCGAAAATAGAGATTGAAAATCGTTTTGTGGTTGTATATGAAAGTCTGCATGAGTTGTCAGCAAAACATCATCAATGATTTTTTGGAACAGGAAAGATTCTTCCTCTCTCCTTTCACCATTACCTCTTTTTATAAGCTATCCCCTTTAAAACAAAAGTATCTATTTCCTCTTGGGAAACACAGTGAAATGGAATTTGCAAAGTAACTGTCTGTAAGGCTGAGTTCTCTCGATTCCATCTGACACAGGAGGATCAAGATTTTGACATCACGTATTCCAAAAGCTACCTTCCTAGAGCAAGAGCCAGACTTTCCAGAGGAAAGGAAAACTAAAGCTTTCAGGAGCAAAACTAAATACAGTGCTGAGCTATGGACATAAAACAAGTTATTTCTGGGTTATATATTAAAAAAATATATATGACGCTGCAAAACCACACAACTTTAATCACAATAATCATACTTGGACCCAACTGTGCATGTCTAGAGAACTCCACAGCACACTACAAGGAAGGGTAAGCTCTACTGTAAACCTGTTTGGTACGATAAATTGCATTTTACTAATACAAAAATTAAACTAAAAATATATAGAAAGCACATACTCATTATTGTAACCATGAAAATTGGCAACTATCAGGAAAGGCAGCATGGCTGCTCCAGTTTGTAATCATGCCTCATGTGTTTGATTTTATATTCAAACATATTCTCTGATACTAAATTAGTACAGAAGTGTCCACTGTGACACACAACTTGCAGTTTTTTACTTTTCCATGCACACACCATGTGAAGCTTCAACCAACTGGCTCTAACTTTCCTCTGGAGAAAAATGTACCTGTCATGCAGAAGCAAGAACTAATCTTCCCTTCTAGGAGAGGCTCCAGCCACTCTCTCTTTTGCTCTTCAGTGCCATACATGTGGAGGACCTCCATGTTCCCCGTGTCTGAAAGAAATCAGCACTCATGCCTACTGCTCGAGACACATGGCCCATAAGGTGTAGGATGCCCAGCTTTTTCATGCTCCCAGTGCTGTAGTTTTGGGAGCGGGTTGCTGACCTGGTGCGTGACAGTTGAAAACCTCAGGAGCAATAAGGCATCTCCCTGTCTCCTCAGCTATTAGGGCATAGTCAAGCTGGCTGAGACCACTGACATCTGGGAGGAAAAGGTTCCAGAGACCTTCTGCTTTGGCCAATTCCTATCAAAAGGATCAACAGAAAAAATATCAGCAATAAGTCTTAAAAAAGAAATTTGAATTCTGGCTAGTAACACATTTTCTTTGCTTCTGCCTACCCTACTGTCCAATATATCTGATGCTTTTTTTCAATAGCTATTCTGAAATGGTAGGTTCAGTCATTGCCTTAAATATCAGATATACCCCTCCAGATCTCATTTATCTTCTTTCTTATCTGTTTTCTCACTTTTTCCATACTGCTCTCTTCCTTTCTTTTAATTGTTCCTTACATTATCTCTTTCCATGCAGAGTAACTACTCCAGCAGGATATACCAATCACTCTTATGCCCTATGTCTGTGCTCTTTTACTGCTAGAGTGCTAAAAATATTGTTATCCCATACCTTCAGTCTCTCCAGCAGTGGTGGTTTCTTCCATTTGTTCTCAGTATTTCTGTGTTCAGTATAATATTTTACTATTTCCTTAGAGAAACAATATAAAAGATGCTGTTTCAAATAAGAACACATGTAACACACAAATAATACTACATCTCTTCCAGATCTATGACCCAAGAAACCAAGTAAAAAATATTCAACACAGGTTTACATTATATAGTTGGTTGCATTAAAAAATTAAATATATAATTGAAAGTTCAACTGCAATCTATTAATTTTGCAAGACTTTAAATATCAGATTACCCCAAACTACCCCTTAGCCACTATTTGAGATGGTTTAAAGTATGTGATGATGGCACTAGGAGGTCAGTATTTTCTGGAGATAAAAGTACCTGTTACCAACAGTACACACAAGAGGCACAAACCCAAAAGTAAAACAACAAATAAAAGCCTGATGTACTGACACTTAAAATTCAGACAGATAACCCAGTTAATCATTTGTTAAACGTGAGAAAAAACAAAAACAAAAAAACCCAAACACAAAAATACATTTTCTCTTCCTGTCAAAGTAATTCCTTAACAGATAATGTAAGCAGTCATTCCAAGCACCAGTCATTAGTTTTAAGTGAACCTCTACTTTGAGTAATTTTAGTATTTTCACAAGCATGTTTTAGTGAGGCACAGAACTTCAAACCTGGCCCAGACCTAGTTATAAAATGAACAAAAGCAGTGCCCAATTCTGAAAATGACACAATAAAGACAAATGGCCAAGTAGAATTTACAAGTCCTGATTCATTATCCCCGTTACCAGAAATAACTCGCAAGCATAACACGACTCATCTGAAAAACTTGTGTGGCTATTTGTGGTTCATTCCTTTTTTAAAGCAAATACTTTAATTATTGCAAGGCTTTCTTGGACAATCCAAACTTAATCACAGGCATACTTTTTAAGAAAGTTTGCATATAAAGAGTTACTGCCCTCGACTCCTCCTTGTTATGGGTAGATGTATTCATAAATCTTTTAGATTAAGATGTTTTCTGCATTTCTGCCTGACTTGGAAAAACAAAATTCAGAAAGCCAAAATAACAAATTCTGCAACAAAAGCCACCTGTACTTCCATGAGGCTAAAAGCTGAACCAACTTTTTAAGTGGAAATTCCTAACCTTCGTAGGATAAGAAGTAAACTACCTCATCTAATCTGCCCTTCCTCTAACTTTGGATTTTATGTATATTTCATTATCTAATTTCAAACCTTCATTGGTATTAGATGTATTCAGGAATGAGGCTACTCTGATACACTATGCAATCCCATTTTTTGTCACAGCCTAAAAAGCAAGAAACAGTAACATTCTGTATCCTATTCATATTTCACATTCTGTTTCAAGAGCTTCATATGGTTAAAATCAGCAGTTTCTATTTTTAAATAGGTGTCTTTTGGTTCAGTATCTAAGAGTTCTAGGTTGTTGTAGTCTAACAAGTACAAATTCCTTTAAAAAGTAACTCTTTCTAAAAAGTTTTTACACTTCAAAAGTTTTAAAATAACTCTTTCTTTAACAATGCATACAACATTTTAATCATGAAAAAAATGCATTCTAGAATGATTTCCACTAATATTTTGTAATGCCCCAATCATTACTGCATGAAAATAAGGCTGTTTTGGGGAAAAAAAAAAAAAAAACACAAACTGGAAGACATGACTTCTATACACATTTTTTACATTTTTATAAAGTCTCATCAGAAAATGTTCCTTTACAAACAGGTTAATGAAAAGCTTTTACCTTCTCAGCTGGATAAATGTGCTGCTTCATGAACTGCTTAACCTTCACCAAAATTTCTTGGCCTTTCCTACTTTGATGGAAGAGCTCTCCAGAAGTGCTGTGCTGTGTGCTGCTGAAGGATGACCTAGGGAAGAACATTCAATGCAGTAGCAAGATCAGATTTTCCCTCATAATAAGCTGCCTTAGACAGGCATTTAAATAAATGAGACGTTGGAAAAGCTTTGCCCTGCCTTGGACCAGTAGTTTAGACTGCTCTTACCTTTTTGAGAGCTCTAATCCTCTTTCTGCCAAAGGCTTCACAAGCTTTGCAAATTCATGACTATTCTCTGCAGAAGCATTTCCAATAAGATACCTGGCATATACACCCTAAAACCAAAAGAAAGCCGTATATGTTATAGTTATGCACTCAAAATTGTCTCTTCAACACACTGGTGATTTCTTCAAATATAAAGGTAACACTTAAATGCACATAGTCTTAAAAGGAAAAAACTTACTGGGATATGCTAATACTGGTTTTGGTACATTTCTGATATAATGGAGATGCTTGCTGCTCAAGAGTTAAAGCCATATCTCGGCTAAACCAAACAAAAGGCAAATCACAAAAAGTAGCAGTGGAAAAACAAAAAATAAAAAACAAAAGACAAATGTCTGCACTTGATACAGCAAACGAGCCCAGCCTGTCCCTCAAGCCAACTGACAACAGCATAGACATAGGATTCTTACCCATGACTAAATCAACTACCCACAAACAAACAAAGATATGTGACATTTCAGCAAATGTGAGGGTATTACCTGGGCTATTGCTGCCATTTTAAAATAGGACAAAGCAAGAAAAAAGTTAAAGCTGGATAAAGTAGTGGAAATACGCCGGCAGCGACAGTAAATGGAAATCAGTTCTTCAAAGGAAGGAGTTTCTACAAAAAAAAAAAAAAAAAAAAAAAAA
>VXBQ01003872.1:1131782-1248554 GCA_013400175.1 Phainopepla nitens
GGCCCGCCCCGGCGGACACCGCCCCTCAGCCCCCTCCGCTGCCGCCTGTGAGGGGTCGGCCTCGGGAAGGGCCCGCCCCGGCGCTTCCCGGAAGCTCCCGGGGCCGGGCACCGACGTGTCGCTGCCATGGCGGATGCCGGGCGGCTGGAGCGGCTGGAGCGGCGTGTGCGGGAGCTGGAGGAGGAGCTGGCCCGGGAGAAGCGCGGGCGGGGAGCGGCGCGGGCCCGCATCGGCACCATGAGCGCCGAGGTGACCGACTCCAACCCCTACAGGTGCGCTGCGGGGCTGCGGAGGGCTCTGCCAGGGTACGGAGGGTGGGCAGGAGGGAGGGCCGAGGGTTGGCACGGTGGGTCTGGGTGAAGCGGGAGAGGCGCCTGGAGGTGCAGGAGGCTCGGACGGGTGGGAATGTCAGGGATAGGCTGGGCGTGCTCAGGAGGCAATGCAGGAGGCAGGGGCTCCGTGCGGAGCAGGGGAGAGATGCTCTCGGATTTCCCACCTGGCTGGGCTGGCAGGGGTGGTTTCAGGGATAATACTTTGTATTATCTGGCTTTACAATACAGCGGGAGAGAGAGAGTAAGATAGAAGCCTTGTGAGTTTTTCAGATAGGTTGCTCGTAAATGGGACAGGTGTGGGTATTACATGAGGTCTTATTCTCATTCCTCCAAACTGCCTATTTTAGAAGTTGAATTCTTGAGTTGTGGAGATCCCTTCCCTTCTAGAAATCTGACGATTTGTTGGTTTGGGGTTGTTTTGATTTTTCCTTAATACAAGGTAATACTTGTACTTTCATGAAAAATGCAATAGAGGGATAAAATGTTGCTTTAAAATCCTCTCAGTTATCCTCAAACCCTGATAGTCTCTATTTATTTTTTTGATGTTGTGTTAATCTAATGAAGTTGTTCAGAAAACAGTGCAAGTCTTCACTAGTTTGCTGCCATATGGTTCATTACCAAAAAAGAAAAGTGTTGCCTTTCAATCTGTAAATCAGCTTTCATTTACACAAACAGCTGTGTCCTCCTGATTTTATCGATATTGCGTATACCAGAGGAATAGCTGCATGAGTTTCTGCAGGGTTAAGACTCTGGTGTAGATAGGAAATTATCTACTCTGTCACTCAGACTGTAGCTAGCTGGCAATCACAACTGCAGTGGAAACAGAAGGCTTGGGTTTATTGCTTGGTGAGGTTATTTCTAAAGCAAAAGTGGTTTTAAATACCTGAAAAGCAGAATTGTTGTTACAAACATAAAGAACATTTTCTTTATGCATTTTTTTTCTTCGTAGTCGCTTGATGGCGTTAAAAAGAATGGGAATTGTCAAAGACTATGAGGTAGGATTCTATCTGTAATGACACAGTGCTTGCAATTTTTCCCTGGGAGGACCACTTTTGAGATGCTGATCTGTATATTATTTCTTTCTACAGAAAATCCGTACCTTCACAGTTGCAGTAGTAGGTGTAGGAGGCGTTGGCAGTGTGACTGCTGAAATGCTGACAAGATGTGGCATTGGTAAGGTAATGAGAGTTTTTTTATTCTTCTATATCTTTATAGTAGATGGACCAGTCCTCTTCATAAAGAATTTGATTTGATTTCACTCTGTTGATTTTACCCAAATAAAAAAATGTTGTGAAGAAAGCACTCAAGAGCAGCACTTGTGTAAACATCACACATGAAGAGCCTGTAGTTTTATTATGCCAGTAAAATTGATTTATTTAGGGCTTAATCCTGTATCGTGTGGATGATTCTTGTTTGGATGTTTGTCATCTCCATATTCTTATATGAACCCATCTCTCTAATCTTCATGCTGGATTACTGCAAAAGGAAAATAAAATAAAGGGAAAGGAGGGGGTATTTCACATAAAAGATAAAGTCTTATAAGAGCCAAGTTTATAGCATGCAATTGAAATGTAGATGACAAACAGGTATCTTTATCACAAACATTAGTTTGTCACGTGGCAGCAAGTAAGAATGTGATAATAGAGGGGATACTGTTCATGTAGGTTAATCTGTTGAATATTCTTAGTTTAGATCAAATAAAGATTTAACTTTTTATTGAGTAATTTTAGTGACTTAACAGATCGGTTCAGTTTTTCCACATCCTTATGATGTTGGTACCTCTTGTGTGTGAACTGAATGGGCCTCTGAGGGAGGGAGTTTGATTGGGGGAGTTTTCTATGGCTTTGGTTTTAGAATTAGTTGTTTTGTTGTTCAAAATGCCTTGCCACAGTGCTCTGTTTGCAGAGTCTCTGGAGATTCACACATGTTAAAACAATCTTTATTGTAGCTGCTTCTGTTTGATTATGACAAAGTGGAACTGGCAAACATGAACAGACTCTTCTTCCAACCTCATCAAGCCGGATTAAGTAAAGTGCAAGCAGCAGAACATACTTTGAGGTATAACCTGGAGAAGTGGGTATCAAAATGTATTTAGCCAGGATGCTGCTGCAGAAAACCAATGCTTCACCCTTAATCATTTGCAAAGGAGCATGATCTAATTTGGGAATTTGAGTATGAAATATTTGTGGGGATGATGGATACTTCAAAGACATTTTTGTACTGGCTAAAACCTTAATGTGAGTCCACTTTTTAAGGATAGCCATTTTTGCTCAGAAGTTTGGTATAAACGATGCCACTTCCATATATTGCGGGGTTTTTTTCTTACCTAATCTGAAGTATTGACAAATAGGGGTGAATTGTAGAGTTCAGATTGGAAACTTAAGACTGTAGCAACACTCGTGAAGTTAGGGAGTAGAATGCAAATTATCATTGTATTCTTTACTACTGACTCCTGTTATTTCATCCATAAGGGATATTAATCCTGATGTTCAGTTTGAAGTACATAACTACAACATCACAACACTGGACAACTTTGAGCACTTCATGGATAGAATAAGGTAAAATCCCCCAACTTCAGCATATTGCTAACTTCTGCTGATGTGTTGTTCTACACAGCCTCACGTTTTTCAATTTAATAACTTGCAATTGAAAACCTCTGGGAAATACATGTATATGAAGACATTCCTGCCTTGATGTGTTCTATACAGCTGGCATTTATTTCTACTGTTACATAGTTATTTTATATATGAATGCATTTTTAGAGTTCCAGCAAAAACTCTAGGTTTTCCATTATGGAAGACAGATCAGATCATATCTTGAGTGCTCTGTAGTAGTTTCAGGTATGATTTATGGAATGAAGAAGAAAATGATTATTAGTGGATCTCAGAGATCTGCAATAACTTACACCATTTGCAATTCTGTTGTACAAAGATACAATTCTCCACCACTTTGTGCTGTGAGTGCATACTATATAAAACAGTCTAAAATGCCCATATATTTAAATCCCAGCTTCAGCATGTTTCTACTGCAGATCTAAGATGCTGGTTGTATCCTGTACTGCATTTGCACAAGTTTTGTTAGAAACTCACTTTTCTTGGGCTTCTGTGCTCTAAAGCAGCATGTTGGTTGCCATGTTGGTGTTTTGTTTTGCCAGTAGTTTCGTGTAAACCTCTGATGCTTGTTTCAGTAACGGTGCACTGGAGGAAGGGAAGCCTGTGGATCTGGTTCTGAGCTGCGTGGACAACTTTGAAGCTCGCATGGCAATTAACACGGTAAGGCCACCACAGGCACAAGCTTGTGGAAGTTCTGTTTTCTCCTATAAGTAATGCTAGGAATTGTGGAACTCTAGAAAAGAAAGGAACTTAAAAACAATCTCCTAAGAAATGTCCACCTTGACTTGAGGAATCTGAGCTTTTACCCAGTTCTTATAAACCCATTTTATGTGTGTAAATATCACTGAAGATTTTAAAGTTTCTATCAGCTAATGGTTAGTAAAAGATCGAGGTATCATAAACTCTGTCTTTTCAAATTACTCTGTTTATATAATGGTATTTTCAAAGGCTGGTATGTTAACTCTGAGAAACTTGTAAAGATTTTCTATAGCTAATTGTATACTTTACATGACATTTTGTATACTAAAAATGCTGTATATTTAATCAAACTGTTTTTCTTTATGGTAGTAGCCAATGTAGGATGTATTCCAAATGTATGTTTTCTGTTACCCTTCAGCTGACTTGATCCATAAATTGCAGGCAGGGAAGGTGCACAGATACACTGTACCAAAACCTCTAAAGGTAGTTTGTGGAATTTTATTCTGTAGTGTGCTGTAACTGGGTCGCTAATGTCTGTCTTTGTTAAAACATCTCAGGTGCTCAGGAAAGCACCAAGGGCTGGCTTCATGAGGGCAGCTTTAATTTCCTGTTTGATTTGTCCTTTGATAAATAATTTTTCTTCTATCTCTTCATGTCCCTTCTTCTGACCATAGCCTTTTTGCCTGAAAGCAGGGAGACAAATGTGTTTCACCACTCCTAATTTATCACATTGTTTGGGTTCCTTTTCTTTTCATTAAACTTCTGCATTGCTGATGTGTGTGTTACTATGTTTATAAGGCCTGCAATGAACTTGGACAAATCTGGATGGAGTCTGGAGTGAGTGAAAATGCAGTGTCAGGACACATCCAGCTGATCATACCTGGTGAATCCGCTTGTTTTGCGGTACGTGGTGCTCCGCTGAATCGCTCCCTTGCCTTTTAGAGTGGGACTGGGAATGTGAAGATTAGCTGGCCTAGTGAGCGTCATCCTGGCACAGCTGATGCAGTACCTTAAAATTCTGTGTGATCTGTGGGACGCCTTGAATGCTGTTTTACAGCTTAATTTCTCTATTGCCCCTCAGTGTGCTCCTCCACTGGTAGTAGCTGCAAATATTGACGAGAAGACATTGAAACGAGAAGGAGTTTGTGCAGCCAGTCTTCCTACAACCATGGGTGTTGTGGCAGGAATGCTTGTACAAAATGTTCTCAAGTAAGTGACTGAGTTGTTGCTATTTGATGTGTATGGCAAAATATGAAGGAAAAAAAGTCTGAAAGAACATTTCATAATGACATGCTCATGTTTTACATGTTCATGGCTCGTTTCCTAATGGTATTGGCAACACTGAACAGGGCTGAAATACACATTGCTTGAATTTTAATTAGAACTTTTCAGGGGTAGGAAACAGTTTCAGTGTTTTCCAAAGAATTCCTGTTACTGCATACACACATGCACATTTTTTTCTTAGTTGTCCATTAAACATGCTCTGATTTGACATCATTAAGTTATACGTAAAAAATGCTACAGTGCTGACTTGTGTTTGAAATTTTGTACAAGAAGATGGGATTCTATATTGATCCAGCTATTCTGTTGCCAGCTCACTACAGCATAACTAGATTTAAGGCAATTACAGTAACTCTACAACTTCATGAGTCTAAACGTGTATTCTAGGAGTTCTTTGAGGAAAAATTATTCCTTGAGCAACTGAAGTTTGCACCTGTATTACAAGCTCCTTCTTTCTCTGTGTTTCCAGATACCTGTTGAATTTTGGTACTGTGAGTTATTATCTTGGTTACAATGCAATGCAGGATTTCTTCCCGACTATGTCTATGAAGCCAAACCCCCAGTGTAGTGACCACAATTGCAGAAAACAGCAAGAAAATTATAAGGTAAAAACAGTTTGGGTTTGTGGGTTAATTTTTTATTTCCCTTTTCTTAGAGAACAAAACAAGCTGCAAATCTGTAGTAAAAGAAAATGTTCATTGCTACTCCAGTTTGCAGCAGTCGTCTTCAGGTGGTTGCGCACGTTTCTAAATATACAGTACATACAGTTACCTTCAAGTAAAGGGTAGGAAGAAAGGTTGAGCAATTATGTAGAAGAAAATATTACTGAACTGAATGCAAGCTTTTCTGGCAGTCATATGTTTCTGAGTGATAATGGATTTGGTGGTTTTTTGAAATTGCAGGTATTCTGCCTTTTTGCTCTTAAGCAGTCACCATTTAGAACATTTTATCTTACATATTGAAAGAAATGTGAATATTAGGCTTGATCTTCTTTGCTGTTGTTGGAAATTGGACTGTTAAATTTTGGTTATTGAGGGGTTTATCTTTTTGTGTTTTCCCTCCAGAAAAAAGAAGCTGTGAGACCAAAAGAAGAAGTAATTGAAAAGGAAGAAGAAGTAGTACATGAAGACAATGACTGGGGTAAGTCATCACCTGGAGACTGAATGATATTTTCAATACTGAGATTCAATTTGGGTGAACACAGTTTAGGGTACATAGAATTCTTATAGTTCCTACTTTCTGTAACTTAGGCTGTGTAATTACTGTTAGCTTTTCACAGGTTTTGAAAGTAATTTTACTACAACTTGATGATATATTTTTAGTGAAATGTGCATGTTTCAGGCTCAAAATGTAACTGCTGCTTGAATAAAAAACTTTCTCAGAAGATGGTCTGAAGATAAAAGAGATATGAGGAGATATATTAACTGCATATTCCTTTCAAATTTACTAAAGAGCAGTTGTGACTTCCATAACCACTGTGCTGAGGCATCCCATGGATTTTTACATTCCTCTGAGGGTGTTAAATTAGAAAGAATTATCTTAAGGAATGGTAAATGTGTTTTATATAATCATTTTAGGAATGGAGATATATGTGTTCTCTTTATAACATGCTATAGAAAATAATCTTATCTTACAACTGGGAGAAGTGTCCTTGTGGTAAAGTTTAAATGCTAAGGACAAGGAAAAGATGCCATTCTAGTTCATAAATTGCCTATACTGAATTATTTCATATATTGTAAAGGGAAAATATTTTGTATTGACAATGGAATGAAGTTGTTGAAATCAGAGGTGTTTCTGCTTTAATTTTATTCTGTTTTGGGAAAGTAGCTGCAGCTTTCCTCTTACTATGATAACTTGGTGATTAAAAAACTTTTTCTTCCAACTTCTAATGGAGTTCTTGTTTCCTTTTAATGCAAAGGTATTGAATTAGTATCAGAAATTTCAGAAGATGAGCTGAAGGCTGCATCTGGCCCAGTACCTGAGCTTCCTGAGGGAATTAGTGTAGCATATACTATCCCAGATAAGGTATGTATTTATTCTTTATGAATTTTTGAAATACATATTGTAGATTAAATTTATAATACCAGCCAGCTTGGTTACCCTTTAAACCTAAACCAGAATTCTATCTTGAACAATTCCAGTGAAACTTGACCTCAGTTCATTTGATTATTCCTTTTTATGGTCCAGTTTTGTGTCCCTAGGAAAGATACTTCTTTAAGTGTGGATGCTAGTGTCAGTGTACTGCTGAGATGATAGGAATGAATGCATTTGGAGGCTAGGGGAAGGACAGCAAATGTGAATTTCTCAGTTGATATTTTGGTGACTAACTAATTTTTACCATATCTTGTAGAAGCCGTGTGTAGTCAAAGAGCAATGAGTACACCTGGGGAACATAGAATTTGAATGTATTGCAGAAATTGAATGTATTGCAGTATCCTAATTCCTAACCAAAATAGTTTACAATTGAAGCTTATAGTCACTTAGGCCTAATCTCACAACTGAGTGCCTAGTTCTAGGAAAATGGTGTACCAGCAATAAAGCTGATCTGTGGGGGCTTTTTGTTTACATTTTTGTTGATTACTTTTTCTTCCTGTTCCAAACAGGAAGAGAATTTAATAACGGGGGAGACAGTAGCAGAGTCTGAAGAAAGCCTAGAAGAACTCATGGCCAAAATGAGAAATATGTAGAAAAACAAATATTAAGTACAACTTCCATGAGTTTGGATGGACACTGGATTTTGAGAAGACCAGACTTCTTACTTTGTTCTTTTTTTTTTACCTCCACTGAAGCTTACCTTTACTTTGCTGATGGAACAGAACTGTTACAGGGACAGGAAGGACACAGACTTACATTGTTTATATTCTGTTTTCTCATCATATCTTTATTAACTCATAGAGCTGTGCTACTGTAAATTTTAGTTTCTCAGCATTGCTAGTGGCAAATAAAAGGACCAGGATAAACTAAAAAAGCAGGCAGAGCACATTATATACCCTATCATGTGATGAGAATAGCACATAGAACAGGCCAAGGGAAAGCTGAAAACTGCTGGAGTGGACTGAGCAGGTGAAGGGCAGATGACAATGTCTCTCTCATGTTGCTGCTCCTGATTTTCCAGGCACTTGTACTTGGCTGTTGTTCACTGGTCCAAAGTCTTGGCATGAATCATGCTGTGGCTACTTTTTCTGAGTAATGAGAACATCTAAGCCTTTTCATCTGCCTTAAATATCCCTGGAATGGAATTTTCTTTATCAGTGTCTTACTACTGCTTGTCCTTAAGCATCTGCCTATGTTTTGTATGTGATGTTTTGAGTATACTGCCAGAAGGTGAAGTCTTTTATTGGTGTTACACTAGCAGACTACATATCAGCATGCCACTATTTTGGCTGGCAGATGCTTTTCATGACAAAATTATGAGCAACACTGGAAAGAACCAGAGATTTTGTCTACCTTTTCAAAAGTCTAAATATTATATTTTTGTTGGTTACTGAAAGTTCAGCTATAATTCTGATCACTCCCAATCACAGGGGCTATATTAAGGAATATAAATCTGAGTTTGCATAGAGAGTCTTCTAAAATTAGATGCTATAAATTTTTAGTTTTGCAAATATCTTCATTGGAATAGCTCACCTGTTATATTTATCTTGTACACGACATTAGTACAGTCATATAACCTTTCAAAAGGCTGTGTGTTAAACTGACCTGTAAATATTTGCATCCTGGAGTGCCAGTACCCTGCAGAACTGGAAGGATCAGTTTCAAATATTTTAACTACAGTGGGCATCTGATCCAGAACTTGGTAAGTATAATTCAGCCTTGGCAGTATCATACAAATATTTCCAAGTTGGGCTCTTCAAAAAACTTAGCCATAACGTGGTGCAGCCAACACAGAGCCAGCTAGTAATGGCAGTAGTAGCAAATGTAAAGAGCCAGCAATACCATGGTGGTGGTTCTGTTTCTTAGGGCAGCTGAATGAATACCTGTTAGTTATACTAATAATTAGTTTAAAAAGCGTTTCATTTCCAAGTAATGGTTACAAAATTCAAAACCAGTTTCCTCCACAGCTGACATCAAATTATATTATACACAGAAAAACCATTTCTGAAACCAGTGAGGGAGATTTTGGGTGGGTTTTGAGTGTGGGGCATTATACTGTAAAATTGAAGTGGCTTTCTGGATTGAGTTCTGTTTTGGAGAAACCAGGTTTTAGAAATGAACTGTAAAGAAAGATAGGAAATAGAATAGTGAGACCATTGAAAAGGTAGATACTTGAATCTGTCTCACTAAGTTTATGTTAGCTTGATCCAGTGTCTGTTTACGTGCTGCTTACATTTCAGTGTGACTTTCACCTTTTTGTTGGGAACAATAGAAGTCAGGCACACAGCTGGCTCTGGAGATCCTGAGGCAAGTGGCTGATTCATTTCTAGAAGGAGATCAGTTCATCCTGACTCTTAACTATGTGGCTGACATGGCTGCTATCACAGGATTGACAGCTTTACAAGAGGCAACTTCAAGTACACTTTTATGAGGGAATTAATACACTTCGTATGCCCTGTTAGACAGTACACAAAATGGTTCCTGTGTTTCATCTGGACTTTCAACTTGTATATACAAGAAGAATTTGAAATAATCAGAAAATAAACAAAAGATTGTATGTGTCAATGGTTAAAATTATTTAAAAATAAACAGCATCCAAAAAAGCAGCATTAAGGATTTTTTTTTAATTAAAAAGATATTTACAAGTATAATGTACTCTAACTGTAAAACATAATAGAATATTTATTGCTTCCTTGATTATGAGCTAACAAGTCAAAGTACATAGCCATAATTAAGTCCAGCTTTCTTTATTTGGCAGTCTTATAAAAGTCTTCAGTTTTTACAGTGTCTCATGAATGTTATTAAGATGTTGATATTCTGACAGTGTAATTAAATCTCCATTGAAACTGGTGACCCTCTGCCTTGAGGTGGAGTTCTCCTACACAGAAGTATTGTCTGGCATATCCCATATATACAGATGACTTTTCCTTGCTGTCCATGAGGTACAGCTCCATGGAAGTTGTCTCGTAAGCTTTCTTTGGATTCACAGGGTAGGCACATGGATTCCTCACCCTCTTTGCTAAAGGATCATGGATGGTCGGGATCTGCTGCTTTTTAGGGACCAATTTTTTATTTTAATATTTTTCTTATTCCAAAACCAACACTGCAACCTGTGAGGAAGTTGTAGAGAAGTTGCTCCATGGAAGAACAGTAACAGTTCAGCAACAGTAACACCGAGGATCTAGAAAGTAACTTCTTATTTAAACTAGTAACAATAAGTGAAACTATTTAGGAAAGGAAGATGTACCACCATACACGTTAAAATCAGAACAGACATGACAAGCTAGAGCAGACATCTGATAATTCTTTAGAGGAGAGAATTACCAGGTCTGAGAACATCAGGCATCATAAACACACACAAGCTGAGTAGGCTGAGGTTTTGGGGGTGGGGGGGGTATTATTGTTTAGGTTTTTTTGCTTTTGTTTTTTTGCATGTGTATTCGACTGTCTTTCCTTTTGCCCCTCTTCTTAGTTGGTGACAATCCTGCAAAGAACTTTCCAATTTTCAAAACATTTCAAAGTGAAATAGAGTGGTGAAAGCCTTGCTTTTCTTACAAACCCATTTTCTGGATTAGAGAATATCCAGAGAGCTATTACAAAGTGTCAGCTCTTAGTGCTTTATCGTAACACCTTCAAGAGCTATTGTTGATTTTTGTTTTCAACTAAACCTTAATCTTAAAAATCAAATTTGAGTTGTATATTTGTGCTGTCAGTATGTAAAAATTTCTTTTGCCAAGTTACTGCATTACCAAAATACCAAATTGCTCCTAAGCGGAACAAAGGCTGAAATGAGTAATATTTAATTCTACTCTAAAAGAGAAAAAACACTGTGGAAGGTAAGTACTCCTTTGAAGTGAAAGGCCATTTGCATTTTTCAGACTGCATCAAATTAGCATTAATTGCCTCTGAAATATTATAGTAGGGTTTCAATTAATTTTCCATTTAGAGTCTGTTTTTTATAAAAAGTCTTTTCTTAGTATGTATTTAAATTGATGCATGCATTTATGGACTGAATGAGAATAGAACTCAGACTGATTCTTTCACAACACTTGGGTGTTAACAGGCAGGTAGATTTGATTAACATTTCTTTATCTGATGGCAGACTACTTTGCATCACTAGGTTTTCCCAGCCAATACAAACATTTGTGTATTTTAAGGTATTCACTAAGATTAAATAGTGAAAATATTGCTAAAAGTTTAAGAATAGGAAATCTGGCCATAATAATTTTCATTCTGATTGCTCACTGGAAGTAGTTTTATTGAACAGAGTGGAATCTTAAAACAGCTTTAACTGTAGATGATGATATATTTAGATACACCAGCTTCCCAAGGAAACCAATTAATTTTGCACAAGTCCCTTGAATGAAAGTTTGCGTAAGGCTGAAGTGACCCTGCAGGTAAAACTTAAGGTTAAATAGTATATTCAAAGATTTCTCTAAATTACCATTTCTTTAGAAACAACTTGAAAGGCTTGTAAAAAGGCAGGAAGGATTGATGATACAAAAATACACAAATCCTCTAAGCCAAGCTATTACAACACAGAAATAAGAACTGCCCCTTAGAGTTTATACAATTTGTTATAATCCTGGCACTTAGGCTAAGAGGCATCAAGTGCATGTTTTTGGTGTTAGCTACAACTTGAGCTAGTAACTAATGTGTGTACCTATATAAAATGAAAGAAGCTCACTTCGTACCATACAGTCCACAAAGTTAAGGCAGAAGGATTTCAAGCTGAAACATTTGCTTCCATGTCACTCATGAAGACAGGTGTCAGTCCCAAAACAGTACATAATCCTTGGAAAAATGCATTTGTCTTAGTAATTTTTTGCCTACTTGAAAATATCAGTGAGACTGCCTTTTCTTGGAGTGGGTTTATATCACCTCTGTCCATGTTCCAGGAAAGCGTTTGGTGATAATGCACTTTTTAAGCTGAATGTGTCTCCACTTGATGAGTGTCGAGAAGTTGCTTTTCCACCTATCAACAAAGTCTCTGCTTCTTTTATTTCCATAGCTCTCTTGTAAAGTTCAGCTGCCTTCTCAAAGTCTCCCCTTTCATAGCTTTGGAAAAGAGCAAAACAAAGTTGAAACAAGCAAATAAAACAAGTCTCTCAATTCGTTTAAATTGAAATATACACCATTCTATCAACTTAGTGTACTTAAACTCCTCTCTACTTTTCTAGAAAGTACACAAGCCCAGATGTTTTGTTTCATGCAATAATTTGCATCTGCAGGACTGAAGCAAATAATCTTACCTTAGCACAGCCAAGTTTTTCAGTGTTTCCCCCACACGAGGATGCATTTGGCCAAAGCTGTCTTCATAAATCTTTAGTGCGCGTTCATAGAGAGGCAAAGCTTCCATCTGCTTTTTCTTTGGGTAGCAGAAAGTTTCTTTGTTACAGATGTGTATTTCTTTGTTACAGATATATATTATTTGTGCTTTTTTTCTTTTTGCCAGCATAGTATCAATGCATCCTAGATGCAATGTGGTGCCTACCAGTCACATCAATTATCTTTTCCCTGCGTACATTTTCCTTGCCAAATATGCTTTTAGCATTTAAAATGGAACCCAAGAATTTGCAAGTACTATAAGGAATTTCCCTTTTAAATATGGTCAAGTTTATTTTGTTTTGCTTAGGTACAAATCATAAAAAAGCCTAAGACAGGAAAAATAAACATTAGGCATGGAGAACTTACCATCTGGCAGTAAAGGACAGCCAGGTTTACCAGAGCAGTTGCTACACTCGGGTGTTTTGGGCCAAATGACTTCTGTCGAATTTCAACTGCTAGCTCATACAGAGGAACAGCCTTGTCAAGCTTTCCCTAGAAATGACAAGGAAAAGTATTATTCAGTTCTCTTGTATCAAGATGGTGACAGTAAAATGTATTTTAAACAAAAGCCTTAGAGAAGATCTGTTTCTAGAATAAGCGGTTAACCTTGGTTAATGAATAGGTATTTTCTGCGTAGATTATTTATAGTGAATATTTATTAGAACCTAATTTTCCAAAATACTGGGCATATTCAACTCCCAGTTAATGTGTTTCTCAGCTAGGTCTATTTCTTCCTTTCTTAATTTTATTTTTCACCCACAAGTGTCTCATTGAGAAGAATATAAAAAGAATTTTCAGTTGTTTACACTTTAATTGAAATAGTTTTCTCCAGTGACTTTTAATTCGTGCTCCTTCAAACTAGCAAGGAGGTTTTTGATGCAAATATTGACTGGTGTTGCAGCCTCTAGCAGCATGAAAATCAGAAGCTAAAGTGAGCAGAAAATATCGTGACCCAAAACCATTTAATGCACACAATAGCAGGTAATAATTATTTAGCAAAAACACGAGGAAATTTGATCCAAGAGATTATCTTCAAAGTCTTTTTTTCTCTTTGAAGAATAGCAAAGTGTGTAAATATGAAATAGATAAAATTCTTATAATCCACTGAACTTGATCTTGGTTCAACAGTTGGAAAGAGTATATCACTATTACACTAATAATAGCAAATGGTTAGAACAACCATCTACAAATACAAATATTCAGAACACATTTTGAAATTATGAAATGGAGAGGTTTATACTCTGGTTAATTTTACTCCTCACAGTGCATTTTGCACAGGAGTAATGCTCATCTTTCACTGAGTCAACATAAGCTGAAGGTGGCTCAGCCAGACAGTTTATTTGTGAAGTGCTATCTCCCTCATAATTCTAAAAGTTGCCCTTAAATTGACTGTAAACTTCAAGGTCATTGTGTAAAAAGAACTATTCCTACCCCCTAAACCATGATTTTTTTCTGTTAAGACAAAGACATTACAGTTAATTTAGGTGATCAGAAGAGGTAAAAGGTGTGTGCTCACCATCTTTTTGTACAGCACTGCCAGGTGTTTCACAGTATAAGCCAAGGAGGGATGATCTGGAGCCAAGGCTCTCCTCCTGATGTCCAAAGCTTTCTCATAGAGCTCCTCAGCCTTGTCATAGTGCTTCTTTTCATTGTACAGGGCTGCCAGGTTGTTCAGAGACTGCGCGCAGTCCGGGTGGTCGGATCCCAGGACTCGCTCCCGCATTTCCAAGGAGCGCTTCAGGAAGAGCTCTGCCGTCCTGCACAACATATTTGCTCATCAGTATTTTAAAGCTGGTGTCATCTGTACAGGCTGAAGTGCATGTTTGAAACAACAAACTCAGCCTTGGAAACTCATAGAACTCGTAGAATCTGTTCAGAACTGACAAAGTAGAGAAGACTCTGTGTAATGTCACCACTGAAGTAAAAGGCATGTTTTGTCTCACTACAGTAGGGTCCTACTATTCCATTACAGCTTTACAGCAGTACCTCTATCAAAACTACAGATGACCCCCAATAAGACTGATTATTTCTAGGCAGCTCCTCATCATGACATCCACACAAACCCTGTCCTGCTATTTTCAAGAGGTCAACTTAGTAAATCAGAAAAATCCATTTTACATTAGAGAAGAAAAAGACAATTTACACACAGAGCCATAGGTTCAATTCTGGAGCTCTTAGACAAGTGTCAAAACGTGTTCACTCTACGCAAGGGCTGGAGGATGATGTGTGACAAATAATTATTCATTAAGTGACATACCCTTCTGCCACTGATTTCATTTTAACTACATGAAGTCTTGGACTTGCTGGTTCACAGCAGGGATATCCATTTTAAAAAGTTCCTTAGCACTCCACTAGAACAAAGTTTATACCTTTTCTCCCCTATGAAAGAGTGGAGATACAGCTACTCTTCAGGTAGGTTGCATTTAACAGGAACGACATATAAATAACATGGAATATTAAACAATGTTGTATGAGATTAGATAAAATATTGCTCCTCTATAATCAGTCACTTCATGAGGGTAAACTGATGAAACCCCACGTGTCCAACAACTATTATAAATCAATTCCTTCACTGCAGATATCGTGATTCTGTATGCAGATCCTAAATAATTATACACTTCTGTAATTATCCAAAAGCTCCATGTGCCTTAAACATCAGGTACAGAAAGAACTGGAAGTAAAAATACTTCCAGAACTCACTCTGTGCTTTTTTGCTGGGCACTTTTGTTCTTCTCTGAAAAGATTCAGTTCAGTAGAGTGGGATTTAGATGACCTTACAATTCCCTCACAACACACAGTTTCGATTCCTGTCAGCTAAAGAAGTTGATGTGAAGAGTGGCTAAACATACAATCAGAAGTATCTTGCACCTTTTATTCCCCTTCTTCAACACCCTTCCTTATATCTGTCTGCTTTTAGAACACCTTTGTGCTGTTCTGGCCCTTTTTGGCTTTAAACAGGACATCAGGGTAAAACCTGAAGGATTACAAGCACAATGAATATTTAGGTCATGACTTCTTGTAATACTGTCATAGAAAAGCAACAGTCCTGTTGTTCAAAGATGAGCACTGCAAATGAGAGTCACAAAACAGTGAAGCTGAGTAGAGGAGGCACAAATTTGAGAGAGAACTGATAGCTGCAGCAAAGGCTAATTAACTGTGGAACATCAATTCTGAATGCAGGAAGTGCACTGACTTGGTAAAAACCCACATGCCAGCAGCACTAAATAGAGAATAGGAGTGAATTTCACAGTGAACAAAACCCAGTAGAATGAATAAGGGACAGTACTACAACAAGTATTTGACCATATGTCTGCATTTAGTGGTAGACCTCCATGCTCTGCCTCCATTCAGACATCTGAGAACACTCAGTGGATGAGTCACAATCAGTACAACTCACTCAAGATTATTCTGCAGGTAGTACAGGACTCCAAGCTCATTGAGGGTTCGAGCATTGTCTGGTGTATCCTTGCCTAACGTGAGCTCTTCCAGCTGCAGGGCTCTTTGACGTAGGAGAGCAAAGCCACACTACAGCCAAGAGAAGGAAATGTAAGCCAGTCACCAGTACTTTTAATATTTAACACAAAAGATAGAAAAGCAAAAGACTTAGTTTGGTGCCAAAGTAGCACAATAACCCTCCTTAAGTTCTGTTTTTGAGCTACAGGCAGTGAAAGTTACTGTGCTGTCACACTGCTCTCCCTGTATCAGACATGCTAATTTGCTTAAACTCCACAGTTCAAATAACCAGATCAAACTCTTAGGTTTATAAGCTCAAAATTTAAAATCAACAAAATCTCCAATCCTAAACACCACATACAAACATATATAAAATATTACTCAAGGCTTCACATCAATATTTTTAAAGGGCAGACAAGTTAATGCTTACAAATAAAATAAGTAAAAAGTGCAGCTGTTTTTATACACTGCCTATTTTTGATCTTTGCAGTCTTGATAAAAATATTTTTGCAGAAGAACTCATTATAGAAATAGACCAAATCTTCATGAACCAAATTCATTCTTATTTAATCACAGTGGAAACAGCAACTTGTTTATGGGTCTTTACTACTTTCATTAGAGCTACAACTTGAGCTCTGGGGTTACTAGATGGGCTCTTACAGTACAGGCATTACATGATAAACCCTTAGCTCAAAATGACAAGAGAAACCCTCTAGCTGAAAAATAACACAGAAGAAAACAGGGGAAAACTGTATATCACCTAATATTTTTATTGGGATTTTCCATTGCAGTAAGCACTGTATTCACTAGTAGGATAAATGCCTCAGCTATTCTGGAGAACACCTTCTTCCATTGTCACTTTGACACACAATCCTATCAGCTGTTAATTCTGCACCTCTGAAATGTATATATCCACTTCTTTCCTTCCCACCTCTCTCAACTCCTTTCCAGTTGTACGGATACATCTCCACTTTCAGCAGACCTGAAAGGGCAGTTACCAAAGCTGCTGCTAAAGTACTTCACTACCTATGCCCACAATTATCAAAAGCCCTGGAGCATCGTCAGCTCAGCAGACATAATTTATCATCTGGTTAGCACAGCTATAACATGCCCTGCACCTCTTTTTAAATATCAAGCACTTCCTTACCAGACTGCCTTTCTGCCTTGCTGCTTTCTGGCGTATTTTGAAGGACTTTTTCCTCAGTTGCTCAGCTTGTTCATATCTGAAAGTAGTTATTTGTAGTGTGAGAAGAATGTCAAGTGTTGCATCAATAAGTACGCTGAAAAGATTCTAAGTTACTTATGTGTACAGATTTGATTATAAGACTCTTGAGAATAATCCCACTTTTTTTCAAATATAAAATTTAAAAAATTATTAAGGACAGACAATGTTTCTCCTTTATCTCTACAAGTTTTTTTTTAAAACTAAGCACAAAAGTTGGCCCCTTCTATGTGATCTGCTACAAGAATAGAGAGGGGATGCTCATAGCTGCATTTGAATGTACAAAACTCAAAAAAAAGTACCAAAGAAAATTTCTGGCTTCAGGAAGAAAACTTCTGCTGTTCATTTTTTTTTTTTTTGTAATACCTCCACATAAAATAAAACCAGCAGTGTAATAATTAAGCTTACTTGTTCTGCTTTTGGTACAAGGTTGCAAGCGCGTCAAGTTCGCGGGCCACCCGTGGGTGTTCGGCTCCATAGGCGTTTTCAGAGATTTCCAGTGCCTGTTTATACAGCTGCTCAGCATTTCCAAACTTCTTCCACTGGACATACACTCCTGCCAGCTGGTGGAGTGACTGTGCCACCCTCGGGTGGTCTGGATCCAGCGCAGTCTCTCGGATCTCCAGAGAGCGCTGCAGAGGAGCTACAGCCTGTAACAGCCAAGTGCAGAGCGTGAGGGCAGCAGGCAGCATCCTCTGTGCTGCAATAACTTAACTACTGCCATAGAAAGCACACACTGAGCTCTGCTTCATTTGCCTTCTTGCTGTTACAACAATCTCTAAATGTACTTACCTGACTGAGAAGACCTAGGTCCTTAAGAAACCGTCCCAGGGTCTCATAAAGATCAGCCAGGCAGATCATACTTTCCTCTCCCTCACTGCTTTTTTCATATTCTTTCAGAGAGTCAAAATACTCAGCTGCCATAGAGCTCTTATCTTTCCCAACCAGCTGCCAGTAACTCAGCAATTCTGCAAAATGTCCCCTGTTTTAACAAGGAAAAGAATCTTATCTCTGATACCCCTCTATTCAGACCGATGCTAGCTTAGGAAGAAAGGCCTACATGCACAAATGTTGCTGTTATGCTACAGCATCTACAGACACAATCCATGGAGACTAACACTATTCAACAGCAATATTTATTCCTTTACCACCCCCCAGGGTGTAACACAAGAGAAAAAATACATTATTTATATGGAAATAGCATTTAGCACTTCAGCCTCCACTATTTAAATATTTGAATCTGTCACTTTCTGATTTATATTGACAAAAAATTACTATGAAATGTTTACAATGGTCAAAGCAGTTTCTACCTTTGTACCTTTTGTAAAGATTTTGGGACACAAAGAGATTCAATAGACACTTGTGTAGCTTTTGCTTTTCACCCTGTTGTTGGAAGAGCCAGGGAAGTTCATCTGCACTTCTCCAAGTCACTCGGTCTTGACTATTGAAAGAAAAACAAATGAAAATTAAAACTCTGACAAGCCTAACATCTTGTCAATCTGATGTGAAAACCAGGCAAGCATAAAATTTCCAGACCTGAATGTCTGAACAGACAGATTACTGTAAGACCTATGTACTCCATTTTCTTATATGTTCATTTTGATTTCACCTCAGAAGACACTGGAACCCCCAGGCACTCCACAGGAAGCTGCTTCTCCATCCCATATGGGCTAATTGGGGCCTGCCAGCAGGACTGCAGCCCTGCAGCAGCTCACTGTCCCTTTGTCACTCCTTTGTCTGGCACACTGTGGCACTCTTGGCATCCTGCTACCCAGCAGTGGATGCTTGGAGGAGCAATAAACAGCAGCCCACAGCTGGGACACAGTAACTCAGGATGTAAATGCAAATCAGTTTTCAAGCAGGATATGAACTTGTAGATGTTCAGCTGTCTTATTGGACCTCCTCTTATCTATGTGCTAATTGCTTGGTGAGCACAAGTGGTTTTCTGCTTCAAGTCCCAAGCAAAGTCAAATTTTCTAGCATCTACTGGGAGTTAAAAATCCATGGGGAGTTGGAGACCACAAAATAACTGATAGGGTATAAATTCATGCCCTACATTTCCCCACGATCACTTTATCATATGCCCATTTCCCTTCACAGACCTCATTTTTTTCCAAGATTAAAAAGCAACATATCAATAAATAAACTTCTAAACTGAAATTTAACATATTTATTTTGCCATAATAATTTACTAAACTCAAAGAAGATGTCTGAAGAAAACAAAAATATCTATGAGGCATGAAATCTGCAATTTAGCACTTCTTCAAGAACTCTGACCTACCTTAACTGTGTGGTGAAATATTCCACTAGTTTTTGTCTATAGGCAGAAATAACATTTTCACCTGCTGCCATATACTCTAGTTTTACCACCTCCCAGGCCTAAAAGAGAGAATAATTAAAAGAAAGAGAATGCATTTAATTTGTTTAAGTGCTGATACACAGGGTGATGAAACACATCTCATGTTGTAGAACTGAAAATCTTTCAATGACAAAGGCACTACAGACAAATTGTCTTCTATTAGACCACAGCCCTGGTTATTCAAGGAATATTCCTTTCTATTTCAATTCTTCTTGGTTTTTTTGGGAAGCCAATGTCTTCTAGGATACATGGAGTTAACAATAAATAGATTAGAAATTTATGAAGGTTTGAAAGACCAGATTTTCAGCAATACTGGTTTATCACAGCTCTGGTAGTTGCCAAGGTGTTTCTAAATCACACCAGATGTTGAGGAGAATGGATGAGCAAACATCAATATTTCAAGGCCTACCTAGCTAATAACAGAACAGAACTAAAAAACGGGGTGGAGTTAGAGGTTGAGGCTTCACTTGCACATGTTTAGAATTACAAACTTTACCTGGAGGTGCTGGAACTTCAGCAAACCACAGCCATATGTCAGCAGACACATTTTGTGCAGGCTATGAAGGAGTGAGGCCAGCACTGCAGAAGTCAGCTCAGGATAAAGCTCCATCAGCTCTGACTCACTCACCCCATTGTGGCTGACACCAATGACACACAGTATCTGCATGAAGCAGAAAACAAGATTTCACACAGTTAGCTGTATTTTCTGAAGAGCTGAGTTACACTGGAATCTCAAGAAATATATTGTTTATCACTGTGGTAACTTTATAGCCAGAGGAAAAAAACCCTGCCTATACAAGCCCTTTTCCTCTTCACGGAGAAGAGACCTCAGTGTTAATGGCTTAATATTCTAATAGATAAAGCACCAAATGGGACACTCTGGGACAAACAAATGGCTCCTCAAACTTTCCTCTAAAACACTGGGAGAGAGTAACTCCATTATCATGAGGAACTTTCATCTAAGTAAAATATGCTGAGGGTCTTCATGCTGCCAGAACCAAAAAAGTAGTAAGTAGGAGTATTTTGTCCTAATTAAAAAAATGTCTTGCACAAGAGGGAAATCCTGCAAAGGTAGGAAAGGAGTCAGAAATGTAATAAGCAATGCCTGTATTCACAAGAAACCATGTTTTGAGTGCATTTACTATGCTCATTGTAGTTAATCACTTGATCATAGTAGTGATCAGCAAGGAAATGCCAATTCTGGAAGTGCTAATCACATCACAATGAAAAAGACCTGCTTTATTCTGTGATACAACAGCTCAGTTGATATTTAACACAAAGCAGTCATCCATTCTATAGTTATGCAACAGATGTAACTACATTAATTAAATTGTCCCTTCTATACTAATAATACACAATAATCTCTGAATCATACATATGAACTAATATGAATTTGTATTTACTTTTAAGTTAAGAAAAACTCTTTGCAGGGAAGACTACTCATTTCCTGTAGAAATAGTGATGCATTCTCTGCTTACCTCTCTCAAAAGACTTTTCTCTTTATCACTCTGCAATGATTCCTGAATTGATCTCAGAACAAGCCTGTACAGTGACACTGTGTCTTGACACTGACAACACTGCTGAAGAATCTCATCAATATTTCCTGTATTTCCAACACTGAGCAGAAGGACAAAAAGGGTAAGGTTTAGCATATTAAATTTGGCTGAGTAAGATTGATTTGAAACTACAGTAGAGTTCTATCTCAAATATTCTCTGGATTCCTACTGGGTTCAAAAGGTGCACAGCACCTGGTGAGATTTAAACAAAGAAGAGGTGAGTTCTTCCAAGCCAATTTCTGTCATATTGTCTGATTTTTCTAAATAGTTGCAACAGTTTTATTAAAAAAACCTACGCTGCAGTGTTCTCTTCTCCAGCAGGAGTGCAAGTAAGAACATCAGGATGGATAAAGATAAAACCACATGCTGCTATTTCATTTAATGCATTTACAAAGCATGTTTTCAGGAGCAATTAAGTCTTCTAGAACATAAAACGTGAACAAAAATAATGAAATCAGTCACCCGGAGTAAATTACCAATTAGTGTATCATCTTCTGGGAGTCTCTTAACTAAAAATGCGTCTTTCTCAACAAGATGAAGTCTAGGTTAATAAGAAGCCAATGCACTTATTAGGTATTCTCTTGCACAACAGGGAAGATTAATTTTCTCCACAGCAGGAATTACAAGGCTAAGGACCATAAGCAGGATGGTAAACTAAACAGTTGTTGAAGTTCTCTGTAGCCTTAAAAATCTATGGGGCAAACTCTCTGGTACATCAAAAAATACAACACACCTGAATTTAACTGTTTAACAACACAATACCAACATTCTCCAATTATCTTTAAAAACCACTGAAGCAACTGATATACCCATAAAGAAGAACAAAATAAAATAAAATAGAAACAGAAGAGCTGAAAACCAATAGATACAACTATCTGGATTCACTTGGTATCAAACTGGTGACTGTAAACTCTCTGACTTCTGTTCCTATTGCATTCGGTAAAGAGCAAAACTTCTCCATAATTTTTTCTTAACAAGATTTAGTCTGTGTTAAATGAAAGTTTTTCAAAAGGCTAACCTGCTTTAAGTCTTCTAATCTAGTGATGACCATAGTAATTTCCAAAACACCTCAACTTACCAAGCAATGGTTTTGCCCAAGAGAGTGACATACAAAGCATTGCAAGTTGCGGCGGAACGACAATGTCTCTCAAGCTTCTTCTCCTACAACATTTTAAATAAAATCTGTGAACTGAGATGAAACTAACCATACAAATAAAAAGTTCACTGTTTGATAAAAAAAACAGAAGTTACTGTTTACAGTAGATATTCTATCTGTAACATCTGAAGGCTATAACATGGTAAGCAGTGCACAAAATACTGCACACGTTTCCAGGTATAGGAGCTTATGAGTGAAAATTCTCACTTCAATTTAAGATGAAGAGTTAGGATCTAATCTTATATCTCAACATGAAGGTTACCTTACAGAATCAGTCTCAAGGGCAAAGGTAAACTACTGTTCTTTCCACTCTGTCAATCATTGTTACAGTATTATGTAACAATAATTAATTAAAACATAATTAAACCTTCTGGTATTCTAAAATAAAATAACATATTTACAGCAGTATGTGCATCTGCACAGTTTTTCTGTTAAAAGTTTATGTTGTTCCATCTGTTTTCAGTGCTATGAGCTATGTTTTAAAAATAATCAAATTTCATGCTATCTTGAGCTATCGTATTTAATTAGCTAAATATAATCCTTTATTTTGGCAGCTAGGCATATTTAATCTTTCCCTGTTTTCATTAAAAGTTATACTAGAGTAAGGTATTTTAGAAAAACTGCAACAGACATACCTGCTCTTTAGTCAATTTAACATTTGCAGAGTTACATTCTGCACTAATGAGAGATTTAACATCTTTGGAATTCAGTGGATCAAGATGAAGAGTGGGCCATAACCTTTGGTAAGAGAGAACAAAGTCATATTTGAACCTTATTAAATAGTAGACAAAAGGGAAAAAAATGACATCAGAGTTCCAGGGCTTTTTAAAGATTTATATCAAAGTAGTAATTGGAGCTGTTCCTGATACTATGAAGTTCTAGTCATCTGAAGTAAAATTTCCACTTTTAGCCTTATCCTGAATCTACATCGTGGTACTGCAGTTCTTGATGTGCATCTGACTGTATTTAATATTGTCTTTCATACAGTCATGTGGATAGATCTATCACAGTAAAATAAAAATCTGGCTTTCCAACAGCCAAAATCTGTCATTGCAGCTACAATAGAGAAGCTTTCATTTTCTTCATAGGTTGCAAAATCTTATCCTATTAAATCTCCACATCTTGACAAATCTGTCTGCTCTTCAATGAGTAACTGCAATTTAAAATAATAATTCTAAGCCAGGATACTTTGACACATCACAGAAATATAACATACCTCCACGCCTGCGGACACGTTTCTACATTCACTGATACAATCACTCTCACGTTCACTGGCAGAGGATCTATCAACCACTTCATATGCTTCTCAGCTTGCTTAAAAAGAAATTTTCATTTCTTAACACAGAGGTTGTTCCAAACAATGCCAGAAGTTGCTATGCTTCATTAACTGTGCAACCTAATGAAAGGAGTCTTAAATTCTCTGGTGTCCTTTAAAATCTTTCATGACCTGGTCCTCTACACAGTACTAAATGACTCATTTATATGTATCAGCACAACTGTACACTAAATAAAGCAAATAGAATACTACTGCTGAAATTTTCACCTCATAAAAAGCATGCTATTTACATGCCCAATAAGTCAGCTCACAATATTGAATCTTTGGATAAGTAATGTCTGGATAATCAGACTGCTCAAAAAATAAGGTGTAAAGATAAAATTTGCAAGCAAAAAACCAAAACAACCCCAAAAAATTTATCTACAAAAATAACTCAACTGCACTTTTTACAAAACTATTTTCTATACGTTCTCTTCAGAGCAAAGCCAACACTAATATTTTTGTTACACAGCTATGGCTGAACCTATTACAATAGTCAAAATTCCCGTCCGACTGATAAATGGCAAAGATTTTGAAAACATACCTGGATTTGGTCAATAGAGTCAATAATTATAATAATGCTGCCTTGATGGCGTGCAGAAAGCTTTTCCAGCCAACGGGGAAACTCTTCCAGAAGTTTAGCTGGATCGAAAGTCAGAGGTGATACTAACCAAGAGTGTTGCATAAGCTGCAGAATTATAAACATGTACAAGAAATTCTACCTTAAAAATCAGGTAAGATGGTTGAAAGAAGTCCTATAGACACAAAAGGGAAAAAAAACCCAAAACAGTTCTCCCCTCCTACTTCACCCTCCTCTCCAAAAAAATCCATGTGATTTGGGGGCAATTTTTCTAATCAAGTTCACAGAGTTCTTTCCTTCCACTATATGCATAAAGCTGGCATATGCAGAACAAAGAATATTTCTTGAACTCAAGTGTGTAAATTCTAGAGACATAACCTTTACACAGCAGAATAGAAACATGGAGACTTAAAGGACTTTAAGTTGCACAGATTAAACAGGTAAACATCTAAGATAGATGACAAGATTGCAAGGACAGCACAACTGAATTCATTTTTCTACAGGTTTTAGTACTGTAAGGCCCTTAGTGCCACTCTGTGATGGAAAAAGCAAGTTCAGACCTTGGCACAGAAATGATCATTCTTATTCCCTATGTATTTAGCACACAGTTAGAAATAAATTAATATAGGAGAGAGCCCAGTCTAGGAACAAGATGGTGCCAAGTGGCCAATACAGCCTCAGGTTTCTAAGCACAAGACACCTGCCTCTCTCATTGGCCAGATGGCAGGGAGTTTTGGAAGGAGTTTATGTGATTTTATAAGTCATCAATATGGGTCACTGGAAACATAACTGCAAATGCTGATTTATTATGAATATCCCAGAGATGCTATTTAATTGAGTTAATTGAGTTAAGTGTATAGGATCAGATTCCCCTCCTTCCATAATGCCTTAGATTTCACAGACTCACAGAAGAGTTTGGATTGGAAGGAGCTTTAAAGGCCACCTATTCAAACCCTGCAATGAGCAGGGACATCTTCAACCAGACCAGGTTGCCCAGAGCCCTGACCAACCTGAACCTGAATGTTTTCCTATGACATTTGTATTATTTCTCACTGATGCTGAAAAATTTGTAGAAAATGTTATCTTTGCACACACACAGACACACAAAGAAAGATGTAATGCAGGGCATGTAATACAGCATTACCTTTAGAGTAAGGCGCTTGATTATCAATGCAGATTCTGAACTGGTAGACATGGGCCTCCCAACAAAGTGGTAAAGAATTAGAGTGTTTGGTGAATGCTTCTGCTGTAATTGAATCCTAATGAAAGAAGAGAAGAAAAAAAAAAGACTCAACAGACTGTAATTTTGCAGATAGATCTCAAACAAAAAGTTTTGCCAAAAGAGACAAAGTATCTTGGCTACATGTGTTCCATATTTATCTTACAAAACAGGATAGACATTTCCTGAGCTATAACTGAACTTTTAATATCAGATTCCATTTTTGCTCTCACCATTACTGACAGCAATTAGGAAGTGCCCTTCCTGGCACAGAACAGTCACGTGCCACTAAGCTTTTAAAAAGCAATGGCACCATCGATTTACTTTTATGACAGCAAATTTTGTCATAGCATACAAGTGACCATAAAATTTTATGGTGTATGATAAATTTTGAGGATTCTTTCTTTTTTCAGACCCTTCTTGTGTATCAGAAAAGGGTAATACTATTGAGCTATCAAAACCACATCGTAATGCTGTGTAAAGACAAATAGGTAAGTGATGCCTTATCATCAGGTGTTGCAGCTGGAGCCAGGGAGCTGTTAAAGGCAGTCCAGATGAAATCAGCTACTCAAATATCACAAACCTTTCCAGGATGCTTCAATAACTTCAGCGCTTTGTAAATGTCCTCATTTTACCTCTTATTACTGACAACAGTGTTTGAAATGTAATGGAAACGTTTTCCTTAGATTTCATTCATATTAAAAAAAAATAAAATTAAACTACCATTTTGACAGAAGAAGAGATTTCCCAGAGCCTGGTCCTCCTGATACAAGCAATGGTGGAATTGGTGCAGGTGCTGCTACTAGGTCATTCAGACGTTCAAAATACTATTAAAAAAAAAAAGAAGCAATCATTATAAATATTCCAGTGTTTAAGGAAGGACTATAGTGCCTGGTATTGTAAACCATTAAGATTCAAAATGCATGTACCAATTTATTAAGGTAAAGGAGAAACTACTGAAATGCAATTCAATACAAGGGTAAATAGATGTTGCAAGGAAACACTTACACCACAGAATTTATTATCTCTTTTTTAAAAAGTGTAGAATTATTAACACTTTCTTCAAAACTCTATTTAAATTGGAATCTTCATTGCTAATAAACTGAATTAGTGTTATAATAAAAGCAACTGTGTTCTGTGTTTGTTCAGGCTTCCTTGTCCCCCCTGCTTTCCCCAAACTATTCCACTGCACTGGATATGGTTGCCAGGAAAAAGTTGGCATCTGCCATGAATGACTATTTTGAGCACACAAGCATACAAAATCATACAAAAAAGGGCTTTCTTTCAGTATGTGAATGTCCAAAAATGTTGCAGCAGATGACAAAATAAACCAAAGCAAAACACCCTTCACCTGCTTGGGAGAAATATTTTGTCTTCAAAATAAGAGGTGCATTTAGATACATGCTGGTATTCTTTCTTTAATGTTCTATTATTCTATTGCTCTAGAATGTAGTAAAGATGGTACAATCCTCCAAACCATTACCAATATAGTAGTAATGCAGAAGCATTCACCAACATATTGTGCTAGTAAAATAGGGGTACTAAGAATTTAAATACAGTAACAGAAACTGCATGCTTACATTACATGGCCCAAATAAACTACTGCACCACATTCTGTGATGACTTTAATGTTTATCTTCCTACATTCAGTAAATTTTGCCAACATATAACTGTTCCTGATACTAACAACTTGAAATGTTTTAAAAAAATTATTTCCAGTAATGAGTAAGTACTGAGTTATTCAGCAGCTTTCCACTATAAAGTTTCCTTTGTTCTTCTTTTATGGCTGCGTGAGGAGATGAAATCTTTTCATTAACCATCTCCTAAAGACCTAACTCCAGGTGTCAAGAAAGAGATTGGATTTCCTTGTGGAAAAATAAAAGAGAAATAAAAAAAATAGAAGAAGGAAAAATAGATCCTCAGAGTGCTTTCTATTGATGACCAACATCTAAGAGGACGCTCTGCTTCTGGCACACTGTTAAAGTGCTTTTCTCCTGTGCCGGCACAACAACTACTTCTTCATCAATGTCATTCAAAAACACACCAACTGGCATCTCTCCCAGAAAAGAAATATGCCATCTCTATCAGACATATGGCTTCTTCCAGCATAAGGAGTGATAGCCTTAAGGATGCTCTCAGACACAGCTTCTTCTGTAGAAGTGCATCTTGCCCAGCGAGGGATGGAAGTGAAGGATGACATTCTCTTCATCCATATACCTTTATAATGTACTCACTTTCTCAAATCCCAGCTCACATGTTGAATTAGAGGCCTGCTGAAAAGCTTCCATCTGTTCTTGTTCATCGTGTGCATCCCACAGTACATCACCAAAAACTTCTTCTTCAGGAGCAGTGGATTCTTCCTTATTACCCAAATCCTTGCCTTCTAGGTCTGTCATTTCACACCCCAATATATCCTAAGTAAAAAGAAATTACATGGTGTTGATGTGCGGTGAGAGGAGACAAGCAACAACCAATGTGATTGACAAGCAAGCTCCAACTTTATTAGGATTTCATGAGGCTTATATCCTATTTCTTACAGGCTGCTATTGTTCATCTAAAAGTTACATATTCCTGCTTGCAGTTACAGTAATAGTTACATTTATAGCTTAGCTCCTCATATTCTTGCTAACTCAGATCCTGTCTCACAGCTTATGATTGTTTTACACAAAGCTCCAAAGATACTGTGTCCTTGCTGACTGCCGCTTAATGTTTCCCATCAAGTGTGGTCTGTTACACTGGTGAGTCCTGAGACAATGGACCCATACAATGGACCCAGACAATGGTCTCATAGACCCATGTCCTTGTTCTTGTAACCAATTATCAATAATTCCCCCTTTTTCTTTATAAGCAAGAAAAACCTTTGATGTTGCAGTGTGAGCAATTTCTTCTAAGCCTTTCTTAATACATGAAAAAGCACAACCTACAACGATTATTGCAATAAAAATAGTGATTAGAATGTGCAACCCTTCTATAAGTAATGTTTTCAGCCATCATGTGATTCTCAATTGAGACAACCATAGACCCAGACAATGGTCTCATAGACCCATGTCCTTATTCTTGTAACCAATTCTCAATAACATGGAGAAAACTGCAACTATAGTGCAAGCACATTTGCTGTTAGTCTCAGTATGGGCACGGCTCTACCAACACCAATATGCTCATTTCCTTGTAGGGTAGCAGAGAACATAAATAAATAAGCAATTAAATTAAACTAAGTTAACTCTCAATGCACAGGTCTCAAGACATTGATTTTAAATATCTCATAGTGGAAACAACTCACCACAAGAATAAGGAGAGGATGTATCTATGATATGGATAAAGAGAAATTAAAAGCTAATTTAGGCCCATAAATAGAACCCTTTCTCATGGTCCTGTGCTTCTGTCCATAAAAGCACTGCTCAGTCTGGGTTTTTTTTATTTTCCAGTTGCATATTTCCTTGCTTGTCAGATATTAATGATAAAACAGAGACATACTTTGAATCACATCTAAGTACCACATAATAATCACACTGACATAATTTAAGATCATAAATCAGGGGAGACATAAAAAGCTAAAATGCATCATGTACTTTACCTGTTTAATTATTTTTTCCACACAATTATAGATTTCATATGCTCCTTCCTCCACACCTCCAACATGGTCAATCATCTGAGAAAGTAAATGGCAAAGTATGACACAACTTTGAATCCAACTGAGAACAGTGTTTAGGACTTCCAACAAAAACATTCTGGAATGCATTCAAATTCCATTCTGTCGCCTTCATTAGGTAAGATTCACTTTGCCTAAGAACTTTAAAAGTTGGGCATCTAGTTTCAGCTGTTCTCAACTGTTGTGTCTGTAGAGGAAAATAAATCCTAAAAGATCGATTTTTAGGCAGCAGGAATCTCTCTAGAGGTACACATCATTCCCTTTAGGGGCTACAGAGGGACCTCAGATAACAATTTTGCCATTTAAATGCCTAAACACAGGTAAGAAATTCTAACTGTATAGCAGAGCCATTTTTTTCAGTGAAAATGCAGTGGACTTTTTTTCTCCCCTGCTAATGAAAATTTCATCACATTCAAAAATTTCAGCTTCATTGATCTGCTCACAGAATGAGCAGCCAGAGCAATGAGTGCAATACAATTTCTTCTAAAATCTGTGACTATTAGCATGCAGTGTTGTTTATAGCAATTTTTAAATGCCATACCTTTGCTTTGTTCATACAAGAAATTTGCTCAATTAACTGTTGCACTGAGACTGAACTGACTCTGCCATCCTCCCTTCTGTGGTAAATTAACCGGGGCTTTTCTTCTGGATTTCTCAAGAAGGCTTCTTCACAGTCCTCCAGCAAACAACTAAATTGGAAATCAGCATTCTTGTGCTATATTACACTGCTGTAGTAAACAGTTCAATCAACACAAGCTCCAAAGATGGGTTTCACTGCAAAATCTAATTCAAAAGTCATATCTATTTATAGCAAAAAGCAATCAAATACTTCAACAGAGAATCTGAGAAAAATTCTGAAGCAAGAAAAAGCTAAGAGAGAGAGAGATTTATGCTATTTGTACCACAACCAGTTAAACCATTTATTAATGTTTATGATTATTGATTTGTAAATTTAAAGCTGTTTTTTCTGTCATACCAATATGCAGAGTGAAAGGTAATTGCCTTGCAAGGAAAGAACATGGTTTCACATACGATTAATAACCATCATATATATGCTTTGCTATCAGTTTTCTGAAGGCTCTGTTCTATCTTTGATCTGTTTAGGAAGAGTCCTTTAGTATTTGTCAGATGTCTTGGGGGACAGTCTTTCAATTTATAGTATTTTAAAAAGAGAATTTAACACCTCCAAATTGAAAAGCACTTTGTATTTATATATGTGAATGACATCCATGGATATCTATTGCTGCTCCACAGCAGGAACTATATTACTTGGGGATGCTGACAATAGCAGACAGGATTGCTCAAATATTACCATCTTTAAACAAATGATGCATTGGGTTTTATATTTTTCAGATTCTCTGCTGCCTGGTATGTAACTCGGAAACTTCATATTAAGTGTTAGTAAGTTCTCTTCACAGGGTAGTTAGACAGCTAGAGAATCGAGGACAATTTTTGTTACCCAAAAAGCATAAACAGTTGCAAAGAGAAGGGGGCAAGCCAGGGGGTTGAGACTTCATAACCTGGAGCTGTAATTGGATAATTGAACCCAATATGTAGCTGAACCAAAACTTATAAAAATGAAAAAACTCGTGACCAGAATCCATCTTAGATTCAATCTGGGTGTAGCCCTGGTCAGGCTCTTGTGCTGCCCAAGGTATATCCTTTTAAGGCCTTTCAATAAATACCTATTTTTTTCATTTAACTCTGTCTAGTCTCTGTTCCAGATCAGCCTCTCTAGGCATCACAAGCACTACAATTTTCATCCAAGTTTTTCTAAGAGAAATTCTCTAAATTAATACTTTTGGGGGTTTTTTTCCCCTGCATATTTTGTTCTTACACATTTGTGCGCCACATACATAAAACTGGGTTATTTGGCAACAGCATTTAACACGTAACAGTAACATTCCCAATACAATTCAAAAAATATCCCTCCTTTGGTGTATTTTTTTTTAGTGAATCATGCTTCTTCTAGAAGGTTAGGAAATTACTCACTGAACAAACAGACCACATTCCATCACTCTTTGTCATGAAACATCATGACTTCAGTAAATCAAAGCTGTCAAAAGCTAGCATAAGGTAACACACAAGAGAGCCATGAAATTAGTCTGAAAGACAGCCAAAACCAGGAACGAATATGCGATAGAATAAACCACAAATACTACGGACAGGTGTAAGGCTAGATAAGCAAATTAAAAAACACTGAGGACATTCACATCAGCCACCCTGAATTCCTAAGACACAGCTACATGCACAACAGAGAGCTGCTCTTGGAAAGCAAAACATTTCTGTATGTTATTAAGACATCATTCAAGCTGTATTTTAAGAGAATTTGTAGCTACAAGAAAAAGAAAATGGTACAAAGCTGATTTATTCTTTTAAGTGTCTGCACTAGCAAACCTAAAGTTTGAAGGAGTATCACTTTGAAGTTACTAGCTTAAGAAACATACCGAGCAAAGCATCCCATACATTTTAATAAGCTATGCACTCTGCATAAATTACCAGTTGTCATTTGTTTCACCAGCCTGGAAAATACTCACCTTGGCAAAGTTATATGCAGGAGCAAAATGACTAATGAACTTTTTTCTATTTCCCATTTTCTTACATCCTGAGGAGGCCTTTCATTCTCTGTTGAAAAATTAACAACTTGAAAGAAGTACCCCATTGTTTCACAGACTCTCTGAAGTTTTGGAGAGTAGTTCTGAAAGCAAATGGGAGCAACAGTGCTTTATTACTAAACATGTATAGCACCAAGGACCTACTAAACAAATCTCAGTTTCATTTCTCTAAGCAGTTTGTTCCCCTGAAGCCCTGGACAATACTTTCACTGATTTCCCTGAAATCAGACTACACCTACTGAAGATTTTAAGAAGTTTTAGACAAATTTTTGAACCAGCATCCCACTGGAAACAAGACAGCATATAAGTGAGCATAGGTTTGCAAGGTACTCACTCTAATGAAGATGGTCACTTCTGGCTGAGTCTCATCAGTACTGATAATATAACATCTTACTGTGCTACTCCACAGAGAGTGAGAAAACAGAGGAGTAACCTGCAATAAACTGGCAACAGCAGCATCCCAATCATCTGCCAATGGAAAGAAACCCCAAAATGAAGTCTCAGAGATCTTCACATATCATTACACAGCATAACAGACAAGTCATCACCTCTTAACATCATGAATACTACATTTAAAATAGTAGTAGTGTTTTTACTCAATTATTTAAATTTTACAAATTTTGAGAGCTCATACCATTTGATAATGTCACACAATTTGATAATGTGGCAAAATAAAAGTGTTAAATATATTTATATTATCATCTCAATGATATTTCCTTTAAAAAGGATTGATGAAATGTTTCCACAAAGTCAAGCTGATAGTTGTAAAATAAATTCACTCATAACCAAACGCTTTTTTTTTCCTTCAGATCTACATGTATTTCAATTAGACCATATGAATAAATGACAGCAAAACACTGTGTGAACTTTCTCTTCTGGAGAAAAAAATTCATTGCTTTCTGTAGCACTGTATGTTTACTCCTACAGAAGCAATCAGTTTTAAAACTGTCTTAGGCTCTTCATTTTGTGCCTGGTCATTCTTTCAAGATAAGAATAAGATCTTGTCTCAGGACCACACAGGTTGATGAAAGGCTTAAGTGTATGAAGCTGAAGCCATCACAGGAAAGACCCACTCCTCCCACTTTGCAGGTGCAGACTTCTGAATCAGACAGAGCCTGAAGGATTGAACTAGCAAGGGAAAAACTGCCAGCAAAGTCAACTATATGCAGGAGAACTTCCAGAGCCAGGACAACAGTGAAGGAAACCAGAGTATCAGAAGCCAATTTACAAGAGGTCACTTGGGGAACAAAGTTCAAAAGCAGTAATTATTGACAAGAAAAAAATCAAGCACTGATTTACATAAGAACACGTACATCCTGGTCTTGCAATCAGATTCCCATAAGTGCCCCTCTAGGCAGAGTCAAAACCCATGCAAAATCAATGAATACAACAGGGGTATAATTTATTCTAATACAAATGTGATGCTCATACTCAAGAAGTAGAGAATCTGAACACAAATAGAAGAAAAGAACACCAGCAGATATTGAAAGAAGGAGCCACAATCTTTCATTGTCAACATGAGGAACATACAACAAAGCACTGGTAACTGCTGTTTGCTAAAATCACTGCTGCACCTAGCATAGTCATCACGTATATTAAACATAACCTAGCTACATTTCCTTTTATTTTTACAAAGAATTCCAAATAATCCTTTAGTTAAATTACCCAAGAGTGGACAGAAAAGGATCCAAGAAGGAACAGAGTTACTTAAGCATAGTTGGAAAAATTCTGTAGACACCTACAATCCCAGCAAAATGAATTACCATTACTCACCTCTGTTTATATTTGCAAATGGTCCCTCGACATCTATGGAGCTATGAGCAAATTCAGGCCCTCTGAAAGACTGCTGAAGTTGCATCATGCTGCCCATGGATGGCTCACTTCCCAATGCTCCTCCATTCCAGTATTCAGATTGTGCCCCAGTAGCTAAGAATTGGAACACAAACAAACAAAACCACTTCATTGTCACTACACAAGGTAAATTATCACTCCTACATACTCCAGCTGAAACCCACAGCTACATGCCACTGACCATAATTTTTTCTCCTTCAGCAGATTTCCTCACACCTCTTGTGTGCTGTAGTTCTAAATGGTTGCTTGTCCAAAGTTAATGAGAATACATGACACCAAAGGCTGAGGGTATTTCCTCATATTTGCTATTACATAGATTGCTCGCATACCCATCTGAACCCTTTCCATGTCATTAAATTCCTCATACAGCATATACAAGGCTTTTTACCTACTTCTTCTTTGTTAAAGATCTAACTCTGCTGTTCTGGAACACACTGCAGCTGACACTGGCATATGTCATCATCTAAAGTGTTTATCTAAAGACTCCCTCTAGTTTCAGGTGTGATTTTTGGATATGCTGGAGCATCATGTCTCAGATCCAGAATAAGAAAACTCAGAAAAGACTAGAAAACTCAGAACAGTTCATGGAACAATTTTTAAAAAGTGTTCAAGCAACTGTGTCTAGACAGTACTCTGTCTTCATTTATTCATTTCTAACACCAGAAATGTGAGGTTCCCACAATCTAAACCAAGTTGGCAAGGTTTGTTGCTTTTGCCCTTCAAACTACTTTAGGTTGCTTTTCATGTGGATTAATAAAACTTTTTCTCCAAAACAACATAAGTATCTGTTTTCTGCTCTACTATTTGGAGACTTCAGTCATGTTCCAACATAAAGTGTTGGGGATGAAATTCTCACCTGTAACATCTGTACAATTATCATCAGAATCAGACTCTTCAGGATCAAACACTTGGATTCCCTGGGCCTGGAGTCTCTGGAGTTTTGCTTCTAACTCTCGTTTGGCCCTCAGTAAGTCTTGAATCTCATTCTCTTTAGTTTCTCTAAAAATCTATCAGCAGGAAGGAAAAAATCTTTTAAAAAGGAAAAAATCTTTGAAGGGAACCAATCTGTTTTTGAGTTCATGTAATCTACTTTCATTTGGAAAAGTAAGTTTCTAGCATTCATTTACCACACAAAGGCATGAAAATATGAACCTGAAACCATCATGAATCAGAAATGAGCAGGAAACCATAGTTTAAAATTATCTATTTTTAAAATTGTGCCATTATAAACCTTAGCATACCATTCTGAAAGAAGCCTGCATTTGTATGTTCATTAAAAATGAAAACAATTATTTTTACTTTTTAAACTTTATTGTCTTCTAAAATTGCTACATGTAACATCTTTCTCAAAGGTTCCATTTATTCTTCCATGTATTTATTTACAATTACATATAGTCTTGTGTTTATGTTTTATTGTTGCAGAAATGTAAATTTCCTATTACAGAAATTGACCAAGCATCTCCAGCTGTTCTGTTTGTAACTTATTACCATCATGAGGGAAAGAAAACACAAATCTAGTCTTAAATTCAAAGAAATGAAGTGGTCTTGAAGTCTCACTTCTTAAATAAGGTCAGAACCAATCCTCTTTTTATATATCTGCTAAACATGAACTACATGTAGCTACAGACAACTAAAATTAAGGACATGAAGAATCTTAAAAACAGTGAAAAACTAGGACCTACTGCCCAGTTTTGGGTGGCAAAAGTATGATCTTCAGCAAAGGAAAAACACAAACATCTGTCTGGCCTTTCAAGTCATCCCTCCAGAGAGTGCAAACAGTCTCTGTCTGATTATCATATTTTTGCAGTCAAAACAGATGCACCAGTATACAACTATTTTTAAACTGTAAGCTAGAGGTGTTACACCTTACAATGCAATACATAAAATTTATTCAGAAATAATGGAACTCTGTGTTTATACATTCCTTCAGCACGTGTCAATTTGTGGCTCATGTTTTCTTGCCACTCTCAAATATGAAAATACTCCTTTGCTCAAATTGAATGCAGGAATTTGGTTTATGATGTATCACTTTGTATTCTCCTTTTAATATTTATAAAGTTATTTCATACTTTTTTACTCATAGTCTTATAGAGAGGTTTCAGTAAGATTATTTTAATGGAAATAGGCAGCTACAGCTATGGCACTCCAAGGTGTCTTTAAGACGGAGAGGCCCTCATTACATGAGAGCTATTGGAGTAGGGTTCATTTGGGGAATGTGAACAACTGACATCCATCTTTTTTGGTCATATTCCCAGGAAGAGAAAAGTCAAACCATACCTTGAATTGCCTTTTGACCTTGTCTCGATCATGTTCAAAAGTAGCAGCTCTCTCCATGGCTTGGTACTTAGCTTCTAATGCACTTTCTTTCTCTCTAAGTATTTTCTGGTATGTTTTCTGAAGTGCCTGAGAACATTTAATATGTCATTTTTTTCAGAGTTTTATTGCTGAGAAGAGGTTTTAGATTACTTTTCAGGTCTGACTACAGTATTATCTCAGCACCCTACATCTCTCCTTACTGTAGGGCAGCCGGAATCAGAGAATATTCTGAGTTGGAAGGGAACCAGAAGGACTATCACATCCAACTCCTGGTCCTGGCACAGGACACTGCAACAATCACACCACGTGCCTGAGAGCATTGTTGAAACACTTCTTGTACTCTGTCAGGCTGGTGCTGTGACCACTTCCCTGGGGAGCCTGTTCCAGTGCCCAAGACCCCCTCAAGGATGAGGAACCTTTTACTAATATCCTGCCTAAGCCTCCCCTGGCACAACTCCAGGCCGTTCCCCGTCACTGGCGGCCGCAGCCGCGCGGGGTGCGGTCTCCATCCCCAGACACGCACTCTCACAGCATCCCGATGGCTCAGCTGGAGAGCACCGCAGCACTTCCCCAGCACCGCGGCACTTCCCTCGCACCCGTCACCTCCCTGCCACAGCTTTCCCCAGGAAGCGGGACAAGTCCTTGGCAGCCTGAGCTTCGCTGCTCAGTGCCCTCCCCCGCGGGGCAGCGGGCGCTACCTGCAGCTCGGCGCGCAGCCGCTTGTTCTCCCTGTCCAGCTTGGCCTCCTTCTTCACCATGGAGGCCACCTCGTTGTTCTTGCTGACGCGGAAGATCTCGTACTCCTTCCTCAGGCGCTCGTACTCGGCCACGCACTCCAGCTCCTGCACCGAGGCCGTCGACTTGAAGCTGGCCCCGATGAGGCCGCCGGGCCGGGAGCCGCCGACGCGCCGCAGGGAGCCGCGCAGCAGCCGCGCCTTGGGCTTCACCTCCACCGGGATCTCGCAGGCCTCGCCGCCGCCGCCGCCGTACGTGTCCTCGATCCCCTCCCCGACCGCGCCCGCCGGGCTCACCAGGGACGACGCCGTGCCCATGGCCCCGCGCCCGGCCCGGGCGAGGCTCTACCCCCGAGCCCAGGGCCCGGTGCCGGCGGCGGGACCCGGCGGCGGGGCCGTGCCCGGCGCGGAGCCTTCCCGGCGGCGGCTGCGGGCCATGGTCAGCTCCTTGCGGCCGCCGGACGAGGAAGGGAGAGCGGGAGGAAGCTGCCCCGCGGGCCGCCTCTCTCCCTCCCTCTCCCTGCCGCTCCCGCCCCGTCCCACGGCGGCTCCTGCTCGGGAACGCCGCTGGAGCAGCCCGGGGGAGGGAGCACCAGCCGCCGCTAGAGGCTGGGGAGAAAGCGGAGAGGGAGAGCCGAAGGGGCTGGCATTGGGAATCTGCTCCTCTCAGCAAAAAAGCGACGGCGTTTTAGGGTTTTGTTGCTGAAAACCAGCTAATGTGAAGTCACGGCAAACTTTCCCATTCCCGCTGCCACCATCTCAGCCTCGCTGGGGATGCTTCAGCAAAAAGAAAGAAAATAGTTGCCATTTTCTCCTCACCGCGTCTATTTCTCCTCAAATGTCCATTTCTACTCTCTGTCACCTGCTCTGGAGCTCTCAGGTTGCGCCGCATCTCTACACGATTGTATCGCACTGTTCCCCTTGGCCAAACAGGGACGCAGGTTGTGCCACAAGTTTTGGTGTTGAAGAGACCTTGGAGGGGGAATTACCCCTCACAGGTCGGAAGTTGTGACCTCTGAGACCAGCAGGCACTCTCGGAGGAAGAAGAGCTGAGAAGAGCTGGTAGTGCCACCACCAAGAAGTGAGCACTGGTCAATGGTGCCATGACGCGCCCGAGGTCAGGGATTGCACCTTGTGCGCTTCATAGGAAATTTGTGAATTCCCTGTTTGAAGATCTTCCCTGTCAAGATAAGGAAGCCGTGGATTATCAGCCCTGTAAATTATCCTAATGACTTCTCTGTCTCTCAAAAAACCCCTGTTTGGTTCCTTCACCTGTCATAGGGAATTCAGTGTAAGAGATCTCCATGGCTGAGGAGAACATCCTTTTGTTCCCAAATCTCAGAATCTGCCCTGCCTTTGGCATGAATGACAAAAATGTCACTTCTTCAAAGCAGATTTTGCCCCATGTATGTGCCAGGTTTGTTAACCATGACCGAGGGAGCCATTTCCTCTTAACAATGAGGAAAGAAAACAATCTTAGAAATGTCTTTCCAATGAGATATTCCTGAGTTTCAAAATCTTCTGGAGGGGGAAGTTACTTTTGTGTATAGTAGTAAAAATAGAACAGAAGATGCTGCTTTATTTTCCTGAGTAAAAGCTTTGGATTTGGAGAATATGTGTTCCCCCCCCTGCCCCCCCACTGTTTTATCCCATTGTTTTCCTGAGGAAAAAACAATTCATTGTTTGAATATAATTTATTGATAAATCACATTGGCAATCTGTTCCACTTAAATCCTGCTTCACTGAAAAAGGCAGATATAAAATATGTGACAACTGAGGGAAGAGGAAGGGTGCTGCTGTGTTTTCTCTAATATTGAGAGTAACATAGCTTGCACAGTATTAGGTGATTCAGCAAGTAAGTCTGTAGTTCTGTAACAAAGCAAGGCTCTTGGTTTTATTTGTGTGGTATCAGGCAGTTTCTCCACTGCTGTCTGAGCTCCGGGAACAATTAAAAATACATTCATGCTGGTGTTTGAAGGGAATTATTTTCATATTCTGAGTTTTTTGAATATCAAAATCTCCAAGCTTTAAGCCTAGAATAAAAAGTATAGCATTGTGAGAGCTCTTGGATTCCTTCTAATAATCCACTTGACATTAACAAATAGATTGGAAGGACTGTAAATGCTGTTTCTCTAATGCTGCCCCTGGGTGCATTATGGAATTTTTATGGATAATAAAGACCATATTAACAGAACCCTTTCTAAACAGAAAAAATTACACTGCTACCCGATTGCTTCATGGATTGGTTTTACTAATGTTTAGATATTAGAATAGCTTACTTCAATATCTAATTTGTAAATTAACAAAATTTGCTTTAAATCACTGATTAGGACAATTCAGAAAGCAACCCAACTGTTCATTGCACAAATATTGGAAACAGTGTCTGAAGATGAGCTGTCTTAGCTTTCAGAAAAGAATTGACCCACAAAATCATTTCCTGAAGAAAACACCTTATCAAGTTCTTTAAAAAATTCTCTTCATGTTATGCTACTTTTTAAAGTGTCAATTGGAGCAGCCCAATCCTTCATCCTGTGAGGATATTGATGCTGGATGTATAGTGTCATCAAGTTCTTCACTGGTCAGTGAAGACATTTGGGGTAGTTGAGCAGCTTCCTATTTACCATTTCCATTATTTACATAATTTAGACAGTTTATTAAAACATCCCAGGAGTGAAATGTCCTGGGTTAACCTTGGCCAGTTCTTATTACTACATGATAGATTGTTGAAGTTTCTTACTCCTGACTTTATTTCATTTTAGGTGTTCTTGGTGACTCTTGACAAACAAGTTCTATGGATCTAAGGATCTGTCCCATAGAGAAAAGTACAACTGCAGGAGTTAGACCTTTGCAAGAAGGTTTGGTTTTTTACATGTGTTATTAAGTTCAGCTCCGAGTTAGAAGATATTCATTTTATAAAATAATGTATCTGATACCTATGCATTCCAGTAAAATTTAGTGTACAAGGTCAAGATATGGCAAGATAAGGGGAAGCTTAGGAAGGCTGAAGATGATAAGTTGCCACATATTGATTAACCAGTAAAAATGAGAGTTTCTTTGTTTAGAATGAATGGTGATAATGACCTGAAAACAGAAGGTGCTGTAAATCAAAGACAAGTGACCAAACTTGTGCACAACATCCTTTCTGTTAACTCAGAGGCTGGAGTGAGTTTTAACGCTGTATACTACAGGCATAAGCAAAGTGTGTTAAAAATCCTTCACAAATCAGTATTAAATTGTTTTTGCCTACACTGAAGGGAGTTGAAAGTATTTTATTACCTCATTCATTTTTCAAAATGTCTGTGTCTGATGGAACATGATAAGGGAATTCTAGTGAGGACATAGAGTTAAAAGATGTAGAATGTAATTCTTAAAGGATTGCTTTTGTCTTGGATTATACAGCCTTTTTACAAGGGCACGGAGTGATAGCACAAGGGGTAATAACTTTAAACTGAAAGAGGGTATATTCAGATTAGATACTATGAAGAAGTTCTTTACTGTTAGGGTGGTGAGGCACTGGAACAGGTTGCCCAGAGAAGTTGTGGATGGCCCATCCCTGGCGGTGTTCAAGGCCAAGCTGAGCAACCAGAGCTAACAGAAGTTGCCCCTGCCCATGGCAGGGAGTTTGGAACTAGATAATTTTTAAGGTCCCTTCCTGCCCAAACCCTTTCACAAGTCTATGGTTCTATGGTATGAGCTCTAACAGGAGACTTGCTATTGGGCTGTTCTTTATTAACTTGCTGACTTTCCCCAGTACTATACATTAAACACAGAGTGCAAGTCTGAGTAAGCCAAAGGGCTGATCTACTTACTCAGCTTCTTTGCTTTATATAATGAGGCCTGATGATTTTCAGTTGAGAAGATCTTTTTTAATTCTGGTACATTAGTTGTTCCATAAAAGCCTGAAACTGCCAAATCTTAGAATTACTTTGTTGTTTTTTGCCATGTTGTGACATTTGCATTTTGTTCATCTATGCGAAAGGTGTCTTGACATCTGTCTCTGTCCTCCTGGGAGAGGTTCATGCTAAGCATCTGTAGTTCTGTGGTTCACTAGCCACTCTGGCTGGTACGTAGGGTTCTGGAGCCATGTGCAGCTGAGGTGATGGCTGCTGGATGGTGGGGAGGCAGATGTCTTCTTCCCTTTTTCATGTGTCACAGCAAAGCTGTGGCTACGTCCATTGTTATGACTGGCTTACACCTTGCAGTCTTTCTGAGATCTGACATGAAATTGCATAACTGGGATTTGAGTCATTTGAGGTGTTGTGAGTATAGGAGACAGGGACAAATAAGAAATTGATCACAGTTCATCATTAGCTCAACAGGTTAGAGATTAACATTCATAAGCAAGGCTTTGTCATAAGCTTTCTTAGAAGTAGGACTGTACAGTTGAAGTCTGAAGAAACGTGCAGAAAATCCCATCTAGAGTCTTAAGATAATTTATTTCAATAGTCATTTTTATGAGAGTCACTAATACATATACTTTTTCTTTTCAAGCTAAAAATAATTAAACATACCTGTGGTTAATTGTAGACTACTTAACAAATTCAACCTTGGGGCACAGTTCTAATACCTACTGAACTTGCTATGTTTCACTCAGTAACTTTGTTAGAGTCTAGCAAGTTGAAGTAGTCAGCTTCTTTCAAGAATCCATTCGCTGAGAGGCCTGAAAGCTACCTGGAGCAGAGATGATGAAAATCATAATGAACGAGAGGACATCTGCTTTCAAATGCTCCCACAACTTTACATGTCATAGCCCTTTGCCACTAGAGGACAGCAAGACCTCAGGAAAATGGGTTTGTGTCAGGAGGTGAGAGAAAAGGAGACAATTTCTTACACAAGAGTTAAGAAAGCCTTAGTTCAGAAGTTGCATCCTTCTAGGTATAATCGATCTTCTCAAAGGTTGAGTCAATTTTGGAAGATATTTCAAGACAAAATTCAGAGGAGGCAGGTAAATAAAAGCTGACGTTTTAATGTAGTGCTTTGTCTATCAGTTATAGATAATGTTGGAAAAGTACAATACAAATTAGCTTTGAGAGCTGTATGCTGTTTCCATTTAATTCATACATAGTTTTGTATTGATTTCAGCCAGAGTAGAGCTTTCCTTTGAAATCTTAAATAGCTCATCAGTGTTCTGATTTTCGATGAATAAATTAGATACCCTTATGTAGAAAGGTTCTGACAGTCTGTTATTTAGAATGGAAATAATAGACTGAACACACTGAAAAGGAATCTTCTGCCTCTACACCTATTTTAATCCTATTTATGACTGTGACTTCTAATGCAAGGACTCCTTAAAGGTTTCAACATAAGTTATAGGAAATGCATTCAGAACTGTTCAAATCATAACCAAAATCAAACTTTTCACCTTCATAGCTTTAGTATGTCAGGCAAGAAAAACTTATTTAATCTTTATGGTAAGTCACTTGGTGGTATTTCTCCATTAAGGGTTCAAAAGCCTCTTTGAAGTGACCTTAGTTTGTCATAAATCTGAATTGAGTTTTAACAGAAAATTACACAATGAGTTATAATCCTAGAAAGAAGAGCTCTTGAACATCTATTTTATCATCACTGAATCATCACTGAACTGAGAAGGACATGTCAGATTTTGCAGTCTCATGGTCATTTTATTCCAGGGCAGTTGGATTAATGTATAAGATCACAAGGCTGAGGAGCAACTAATCTTGTTCACCAGAAAGGTGGGGTGAAAGTGAAGGAAGTCTCCAAACAGCGAAACAGAGACAGTAATGACTATCAATTGTTGTTGCCATGCTCCTTATTGCTTCAGCCTAGAGCCAGAAAACAACAATGGTGCATTGCAAGGGATGAATATAAAGAAATATGCTGAAACTTGCGCCTAATTGTTTTGACGATCACTTACTAGTGCTCTTTACGAAATCTTGTGTTAGTGGGAATGTGAAATTTAATAGGACCCAAGTGAAATTTCTTGAGTACTTTCATGCTGCATTGTTCATCCCCAGAACATCTGCCTTCTTGGCAGAGCTGAATGTCCCAATAACTTATCCTGTTTGGGATTTGCAAATTAGGCATCCTAAATCTGAACAAAATTTTCTTTGAAAACACATGGAAATGGCACTGCCAATATGAGAGTTTGGTACCTGAGTGAGTTTTTTAACCAGTGCTTTTTCAGCCTCGAGCAATTATATTCTGCATCTTTTATTTCCCAGAAAGTTGCCTTGACCTAGGGGCTATAGGCAGGACTGGGCTCAGACTTTCTGCAGCTATCTGGGGTGAACTAGTATGTCATACAGCAGAGAGTGCATGTTTTATGGGGCCATAACAAACTATACGAATCATGATTCTCTAAGTCAGTGATTAGGATTCCTCTTCTCTTCCAGCAAGCTAAAAAAAAAAGTGTTCTTTCTCCAGATGTACTCAGCTCTACACAGATGAGGATGAAATGAACCCTTGCTTCATTTATATGCCTGATTCTGGGAAGGATCAGAGATCTCAAGAGTGATCAGGTATAAACCATAGTCATTCTTCATCATTCCTTTAGGTAGCTATTGTCTCTGTCATTCTGTATTCTGTCTGTGGTCAAGTGTGACTCTGCCCTTGTAGTCTCTAGAGAAGTCAGACATTTAAAGCCACAGAGTGCACTCTCAGGGCAAGAGGCTTAAAATTTGGTGTGACAGTACTAGAAGATGTAATATTTAACTCTCTTTCTAGAATAGTCTTTATTCAGTGATGCAAATGGTTGCAGTTCACTAAGGTACCAATTTAGCAGTGTCCTTAATCATGCCTAATCTGTAATCATGTCAGTATTTACTTTGAAATCCAAGGGGCTAATTCCTTCCTGACATTTTTTCTTGCAGTTGGTGTCATCCTTATCTTCAAGCACAAGCAGTTTTGTTTTTAGGAGTCATAAGGACAGCCACAGAGATTATTTTTTTTCGATTTGATCAAATGCAGAAGAAGTTATGTTGAAATCCTGTGAGAAGTTTCTTCAGAAATCCCTGCATTGTTAGGCTAGGGTAGAAGTGCCAGCAGAGGCATGGATGTGGGATGTTGAATCCCATCTTTAAGAAAATAAATACTAGAAAGCTTCCCAGAAGTTCTTAGTGCATTTGAAACTCTGATTTTGAGATATGAATGAGTCCCATCAAAGGATTATATGCTCTGAACTTCCAGAGACAGGTCCTTTTCATCTAGCTGAAAATTAAATACTAAGTTCCTTTAGTTTTTCATTGATCCTCCCAGTTTTAATGATATAGCTTGAAGTGCTTATTAGAGGGGTGCTGCTCTATTTTATTATGTGTAGTGCTAAACAGGATACAATTTCAATAAATTAATTGGATAGTGTGGAAATTGCTGAAATGAATGAAGAATGTTAGGTATTTTCCATGGAGTTCATGTTATTAGATAGAAAATGTAGTTACTTGTGTGCTACATTAGTTCTGCATTTATGAGCTGAAACTAGCAACCACATGATGTAGAATTTTATCTCTAAACCATAATGTGGCATATTTTTGAGTAAGTTTATGTCGTTTCCTAAAAAAATTCTCATGCTACTGAGGTAGCAGTTCTTTTTAGTACTTCATTTTCTATTGTGTTTAAATTCTCTATGTGAGACATGTATTGAAACCAAATTATGTTTCTTTTTTTATAACTGCAGCAGATTCTGAATATCTTGAGGCTATACCTGACTGGCATACAGAAAGATTAGATAACCATTGCATAATAGGAGTGACTGGAGAACACTGGAGCTGAAAATACTCTTTTAAACATATGAAATTTTAAAAATGTGACTCAAATGAAGAAGTATTTTGGGGTCAGATATATATTAAATTAAGTTACAGCTTATGCCTTGAAGACTTCAAAAGAAAGGACATACCACATAATTATTACTTCATTTCTAAAAAGTTATTTGCCTAGTTGTCCTCTACAAACTTATTTTTTCTCCTTTCCAGTCTTCATTCCCATGTCACCTTTCACCATCTTTCAGTACATGCCAAAGGAATAGTCAGACAACTAGACAGACACTAGCAGGGCCTCTTCACTCCTGATACTCAAGTACGAGTGCTGCAAGGCCCAGACATTTCTCTTCGCTCTTTTAAGTATGGCTCTGCACCATGTCTGACTTCATCCCCTCAGATCCTAATTTAGTCTTCTGTCTCTTCACAAAAAACAACAACAACAACAGCAAAACAAACAAACAAACCAACAAAAAAAAGATCCTCCAACAACTGCTGTTTGAAAAGACATCAGGTATGATAAAGGAAGGAGAAAAATCTGAGAAGTGTCTTTTTGGCTTGGGGTCAACGTAGATGAAAGTATGTTCTGGCAACCGGAAGACTGCGGTCTCTCTCATCAATATCTCTGTGGTAGGAAGCAGAACACAGGTGTTTCAAATCATGGAGGAAAGACAAGGCAAAGTGTTGGTGTGAGGTACAATCTTTAATACCTGCTGATATCTCAAGTGCATTAGAAAACACTCTTTGCAGTCATGAGGGCTAAACTTTTTTTTGCAAAGAAAGCAAGCGGTAATGAGAAGAGAGACCTAACTTCCCAGGGCAGTTTCTAAGAACAAACAAAACAAACTTTTTCTACATGTTTTAAAGACATTTTAAAGTCCTTTTAAAGACCTTTAAAGATCATCATGAATTGAAAGGGAAAGCAGGCTATAAAACATCTTTTCAATATATTTATAAACAGCAAAATATCACTTTATTCTCAAGCAAGATAAATAAAGCCATGAAATACATAGCTCAGACCTGTCAAAAACATACTGCCTTTGAATCAGAAGAAATATTTCCCACTACATCTTCAAAACAATTTTAAAATACTTCTGGCAATGAGACTAGTCCTCAAAACAGTAACCCTACCTAGCTTTAAACTGTTAAATGTCAGAGCTGAGCTTATGTTCACAATGGAACTAAATGATGAACAGCACCAACTGAATGACCTTTATTGAGTAAACAATTTGTTGCAGTCTCTGGTGGAGCCTTTCCATTGACATGCCTTTAGATTAGAGGATACGTTAGAATAAACAGTACTGATAGCTTAACAGTAAAGAAAACATTCAAAATACTACTTTATTTCTCCATCCTCCCTAACGCCTGTCATTTCATTCTCATGTACCTGCTAAAGAAATGCCCAAGGGTGCTTTTCTGCATGGAAAAGAAATTGAGAGCAAGGGCAACCTTCCTGCTACACAGGAAGATGGAAGAAAACAACTGTAATTTTTGGGTCTTGTATCAGGAAGCCAGGTAGCAATGAGCTTTTGTTTTCCTCCACAACACTTGAATATCTTGGAAATTAACTGGGCACAAGTGAAGTACCTTTGCTTTGAGGTATCGTGACAGTGTTTCCTCAGAGGATCAGGAGAACTGAGGTGGGGCATTCGTATCTAGTAAATAGCAAACTAAATAGCAAACCTAGCAAATGTGCTAGGTTTCAGAACCAAACATCTCCAAATTCCTTCTGCCGGCAATGTGGCAATGCCTTTCTGGAATTGCATTCCAGGGTCCATTCCCTGCAGAATGTCCTGTGGAAATAAGACCATGTCTCTGTTCTCTTCTTGTTGCAGTTCAGTGCCTGGTATTAGCACAGAGTAATGTCACAGAATTACAGAATATGCTGAGTTGGAAGGAAACCACAAGGATCACTGAGTCCAAGTTCTGGCTCTGCACAGAACCATCCCCAAGAGTCACACCGTGTGCCTGAGAGGATTGTCCAAATGCTTCTTGAACTCTGTCAGCCTTGGTGCTGCGATCACTTCCCTGGGGAGCCTGTTCCGGTGTCCAACCACCCTCTTTTTCTCAGGTTTAACCTAAACTTCCTCTAACTCAGCATCAGGCCATTCCCTCAGGTCCTGTCACTGGTCAAGAAAGAGAAGAGATCAGCGCCTGCCCCTCCTCCCCTCAGGAGGAAGTTACGGACTGCAGTGAGGTCTTGCCTCAGTCTCCTCTTCTCCAGGCTGAACAAACCAAGTGACCTCAGCTACTCCTCACCAGACTTCCCTTCCAGACCCTTCACACCCTTGTTGCCCTCCTTTAGACACTCTCTAATAATGTCTTTATGTTGTGGCACTCAAAACTGCCCCAGTGAGGCCACCCCAGTGCAGAGCAGAGCAGGACAATCCCCTCCTTTGCCCGCCTGGTGATGCTGGGCCTGATGCACCCCAGGACATGCCTGGTCCTCCTGGCTGCCAGGGCTCTGCTGACTCATGTTCAACTTGCCATTGACCAGGAGAGGATACTGCAGTGTTTGGATACTTCTTTTCAAAGGCCGATGTGTATCTTTGGTTAGCCTGAAACATAGAATGATGTTCAAGTGGTTATGGTTTGTTTTTCTGAGCATAGGCAAATACATGTTCCATATGAAGTGTCTCCTCAGGCACCGGGAACTTTCAGAAGGGTGTGAAAGCAGAATACCAGCCTAAGAACGCAGCTCACAGAAATGTTGAGAGCACAGATGGGCTGCAGTGCTTGAAGCCCACAGGGAATGAGCAACAGAGTTGAGCATGTGTTCTCTTCAGTGATGGTTGGGTAAAGACTGTATTTGGTAGTGGGTTCTGATTTTGTATTTCAGTGCTGTCATGAATTTTCATGAGGTTCAAGAAGATAGCTATTTAGTTAATCACACTGTAAGGAAATTTTGCTGAATATATGAGTATCTTGCTCTCTTATATCATGTTGTCATTGGGGGAGAAGAATCAAAGTCTTCTTTTGTCAGTTATTTAAAACAAATTGATGAGAAACAATTATACTGAGCAATCAGGTCAGTTCTAAAAAGTTCACTCCCCAATTCTGTGCTAATTAATGAGGAATTATCTTAAATCTGTGACAAATTCAACTAAGAAGGTAATCAGTCTTTTTGTGAGGTAAATGAATTCTTTGTCAACTTGAAATCTATCAGTTAGTTTATCAGGTAAAGACAATTGATCTATGCATGTTCATGCTTCTGATATTAATCCAGCTGTTTATCTCCTTTTTTACAGTTTGCTCCTCGTTAGTTGTCACATGCATAATTTATGAGCTAGTTTTTCAAAGCATAGATTTCTCTACGTTGATTCCTGTATATCTTCTTGGAAAGTTTTGCTGTAGAAAACTTAAAAACTAAGAGGATTATATCATATTAATGTATAAACCTGTTCAGAGTGACTGAAAGAAGCAGCATATATCCCCTACAAACTGTTACTGTCTTTTTGCAGGGTTCCAGCTACATGGAAAGGACATGAAATTGTTTGATTAATTTTTCCAGTAAGTGATGCATGTATATTTGGTTACCTGAGACATCTAAAATTCATCTAAACCAAGCAAGATTTGGTGTATTTGGTAGGGTGCTTTTCAGTGTTCGAGGCCACGTGGCTAAGTGACCTGCAGGAGCTCTCAGCACAGCTGAGGTATTACAGGAGGACAAAAGCATGGGAAGAGTGGGAGGCTGCAGGGAAGCAAAGGTGGAAGTAGGAGCCTGCCCCAGGGCAACACGTTTGAATGTAAGTGGGGAGGTGAGAAGTGGATATTAACGGAGCTTCAAGCAGCTACACTTCCATATGGTTAAACAGCTGTGTGCTTGCTGCTCTCAGAAACATATTTTCCTATTACAGCTTGGAGCTGATTCATTCAGAGACACACTTCAGACCATAGCATAATGAAGCAGAGCCTTGCTTTCTATCTGGGTTATGATATTTTAATTAAATACCAGGTAAAATACTTAAAGGACCTTTAGGTCACTTAGAAATCTAACTTACTTTTTCATCAGATTTCTTAGAGCAATGTTGAATTGGTCTTAAATTCTATTTGAACCAGTGTAAAAATGGGGCCTAAATACCAGTGCCTAATGTGCAGCCATAATTATTTATTTTCAAGAATCTTAGTGTTTGTTAAATGTAGAAAATGAGAAATTTTATTGTTGCATTTTTCCTTTAAATCACTTAGGCTGGATTGTGAGAATGAAAAGTAAGCAGTGGTATTGGCAGAAAAAAAGTAGGAATTTTGCTAAAAATGTAAAGGAGAAACCAAAGGGGTGAAAGAAATTGAGTGCACTGAAGAATTATTTTTCTTATTACATGATTCTTTCCTAGACCCATAACACCTCTGAACAGATTATCCTATTCTTGATTTTTGTGTCTTAGAAGTCTACATTATAATTTACTCAGACTATGGAATCTTGCATTTTAAATCTTCACTAATGTCTGTTGTGAATATCATGTTTACATTGATGAAATAAATTATTTTGGGGGGGAGTTAATCTTTCTCTTCAGTCCCTCTTGCTTAACTTTGTTATAATCCTTTAGGTAAGCATTTTAAAATAATACATATTAAAGAGAATTGAAATATGGAATAAATTTGGAAGATTTTAGGAAGGTAGCAAAATCTTAAATGTAGTTGAGATGTTTGCTGACACATCTTTACTAGGTGACAAAATATACTGTATAACAAAGCTATAAAGAATGGTGAGATTACATAACATTTGGATTTGAGTCATTCTTCTGGGCTTTTGGTTCTGAGATAAAATATATCCACTTCAGGTGTAGTTTCAACAGCTCTTGTTTTTCTCCATTTGTGAGTAGTGCAAACATTACTGAAGCATCTGTGTACAGACATAGCTAAGAGTCACTCATCCATGTCTTTTCTGCAAAGCTGGTGCAGTTGACAGGGGTGGCAATCCACAGTCTTCACTCTTTAGACCTTCCTTATTCTTCCTGTAGAAGAAATTCCTGCAGACCCTAATTAGCCCAAAATCAGTGAAGACAGAACAGAACCCAAACAGTTCCATAAATGACATATCATCTGGAGGCAAGGCTGTGACAGGAAAGGACTTTCTGCAGTTTACGTTTCTACTTCTGCAGAGGAAAAGCTTTGCCTGGATATAAATAACTCTTTTACATATTCTGTGAGATAGATGAAAATTGTAGTATAGTATCACACATGGCACCATTTTCATCACCTTTCAAGATTTTGTAGAAAACCACCTACTTTATTTGCCCACTTCTTTCAAAAAAAACTGTGTTAAAATGCTTGAACTATGATAGCTCAATGTCCATATTGCTTATTCATATTTTGACTCAAATCCCCTGAACTTTATGGAAAAATAGGTACTGCATTCAATTTTTAAACCGCCTATTCATGCAGCCCCATATCCAAAAGAAGCTGACTCTTAAAGAAGTGACTCCTAAGTGTTCCACTAAAATACATACCCACTTTGCAAGCAAATGTGTCTTTCTTAACAAAGCAGATAAAAAAACCATAGTTTTTCACAAACACTTAAAGGTGTTTGTGAAAAACTGTAGAACTTGTCTCAAAAACATAAAGAATCACTAGCAACATCATTGAATATAATAGATGTTGTAAACAGAGAACTGCTTTTCCTTAAAAACAAAAGTAAAAATTTTTCTCCTAAGAAAACCTTCAAAAAGAAAAAGTAGGATTATTTCAATTGCACAGTTCACGTCATAAATTTTCTGAAGAAAGTGTAATCCTGTGTTAATGCAGCTTCTTTAACTTGACTGCACAAGATTGGGTTTGAACCCAAAAACCTCTTCAGGAGTTTTAATATATCTCTGAATACTCTGGAAGAAGACTGAGATTCTACAAAGGAGACTTTGCACCAGTCATTTTAAGTCTTCCAAAAAGAGATTTTGCAATTTTCATGCATCAGTAGGGTTATTTTTTTGTGTTTGGAGAAGCTCAGACTTTTGATATATATTTACTTTTTCATCACTTTGAACATATATAGTTATAGATTTCTTTTAGAGTGACTAATGATAAAATTCTTGCAAACACATATTAAATACATCAGAACTGTATTTTCTAGGGTGGCAATTCTGCATCACTTCAAATTTTTCAGTCAGCATTAGATTTCTTTTAGTCAGTTAATTTCTTTCAGTTACAATGTTGAGTTATATTCAGGTACTGCTCTGTAATACCTAGGAGAATTTTTTTTTTTTAATCTCAGTGTCAGGTGACATGATTGTAAATTCTTTTCTCCTCATGGATTCTGTATCTTGAAAAGGGGGGAAGGGATTCAGAAGATGGCATGGGCATGGAAGTTAGAAACCACAAAATGAAGGCGGAGAACAAAATGTCATGAAAGGAGAAAAGTATAAAATAAATGAGATAAAGAAGGATATAGATAAGCATTCAGTTTCAGAAAGTCAGAAGAATGTATCTGACAGACCACAAAAGCAAGTGCAAGGGCAGAGCTAATTGAAAAAGAATTTGCTACATTGCACATTTTTCATCAGAACCAAGCTTTGCAGTTAGTTGCCCAAGCCTTCAACTTCTCAGGTACACTGGTTCCATCAAATGGAGCTGAATTGATCCTATCTTTCTTTTGCCTGATACCAATCAAAAGACAAGAAAATGAAGAAATTCCTAGGGCCCAGCAGGCTATGAAATGCATTTTGAATAATGCAGCTACTTCTACAATACCAAATTAAATTTATCAGCTTAGTTACTATGCCAATTAGCTATAAATAGATCTTGTCATTAGATAACACAACAGCTGTATATATGATATGATTTATGTTGCTTCTTCAGATGGCAAACACTACTACATTGTAGTGCCAGATTGATTTTTATAAAGGGATTTCTAGCTGATATAAAATATCATCATTCCCCTGACTTAAATCCATCCAAGTCTCAGTTTAGGTTGGGTATTTGGCCAAAGTGTTTAATAGCTGATGCCAAGAAGGGTAACAGTAATGCAGCAGAAAAAAAAAAAAAAGAAAAAAAAAAGAAAAAAAAATGTGAGTGATGAGAGATCTTCATTTTACAAAACACATACCTAATTTCTGGGTGAAAAAGTTATGAAATGATAGGTACAAGCTCCTGTGTTACTAAGCACCTCACTTACTTTTATGTATGCTGACCAGAGTCCTGTAAACTGAACACATGACTGCATACCTTAATTCTACCAAGGGAAAAAAACTTTCACATACTCATTTGCTTTGCTTTACATCAAGGAATGGCAATGAATTTAATTGTCCAGCAAATGAGAACAACAATCTGCTGACTTGTTTTGTAGTACTGATAATTTCACAATGTTCAATTACTGCATTTCCCATCCTACAGTAAAAGAGATGTATTAATTTAATAGCGATATATTATTTGAACTTATGATTTTGGATTCATATCAACTCATTTTTTTCCCAAAGTTTCTAGTAAATTGGGATCTGGTGTTTGTATGATTTCTAGATAGTATCAAAAGACTTTTGATAATTTGTGCAGCAGTTGGCTATGAATTTCTCCAGACATTTCTGAGGTTTGAATCAAGTCCTCCTCGGATAGGACTTATGAACTATCACTGATCATGCAAGAATTAACAGACTGAAATGAGTTAAACTGCTGCAAACTATATCAGACTTGCAGTGAGTGCCCTGGGTTAATACATTGGCTGAGAAGAATGGCTCAAGGTCCTAAAATTGCATGAAGAGTGAGAGATTTTCTTCACTGATGAAGTAGATAAAAATGCAGTTTCATGATTTGCATTGACTTTTAAAATTCATGGTAGTCCTACAGAGCCAAGTGCTAGCAATTAAAAAAAAAGCAAACCCAAGCCCAAAACCCCACGTGTATTTGAGGTTTCCTCTTTAAAAATTTAAGATTATTTGTGTTTGACCACAGTCAAGTACAGTGTGATTTTCAAACCTTTCTAATTTTACTTAAAGGACTATTGAAATACTTCCATAGATTCTAATATTTATTTCTGTTTAACCATATCAGAGTTTTACAGTTGCATTTTTCCTCTGCTGATTTTATGCCTTTTGAAAACTGTTTCCCTCCATCATCTCTATGGAGCAAAAGCAATCTCTGGGGCTGATTGTCATGGTACTTCATTTCCATACTTTTAAACTGTGTGGAAAGAAAGAGTCCAGCTACATAAAGCTTTCTAGAGCAAGGTCACTCAGTGAAGGTATTCAATAGTAAGCATTTAACTGAAGGTACAAGGGCACTGTTATACTTAGGGCTTCTACAGACTCATAACTCCTCAGCAGGCAGGAATAGTTGAAGTATGGACTGTTCATAGTGTCTAAAATGAAACATGTGCAGTAAGCCTTTGAAGGAAAAAGGTCTAATTTTACTGGTTTTTAATGTCAGCAAAGAAGAACCCAACCTAATGTTTTAGACAGCTGTCACATCCTTAAATGGCATACAACAGTGGAAAATGCAAAATTAAAAGCAATTTTGTTTAAAGACAAAATCAAAGAAAGCTGTGCCCTATGAACTGTTCTGCAGCCCTCTGTATGTTCTAAGGTGCAATGATCTTTGCTGATGCTATCTTCAAATGGAAAAGGGAATTTGAGTGATTCACAGAACATCAAATTTGTAGTGTTGTTTATCAGAAAATGTTGAAAGACTTTGGAGAATGTTCACAACTCTTACAATGAAGCATCTTCAGTTTGAGTACTTTGCTGTGAAAGTTGTGGCACTGTATAGTGAGAAAGATGTAAATGCCAGATAATGTTTACTGAAATAAAAATTCTTATGCATTCCATCATGCTAAATCTTTTTGCACATTTTTTAATTATTATGCTGCATGTACTGAAGCAGTGTGTTTAGATATGACAGCTGTGATATTTCACTACACAGTATTTTAGTTAATACAGTGTAATTTAATACCTAAATAAACAGTGCAATTTAATACTTAAAATAATATTTTCTAAATATGGAACAGATCACCCTATTTTATATATCTCCTTGATATATGAGTATGAAGTATTTTAATAAAGTATCTTTTTTATTTAAATAAAGGAGAAATAACAACTTTAAAATATTTTGAAATTCTGAGTCCTTTTCAATAGTGATATAAATTAGATGGATTGGCAAGCATTCGATTTAGTGCCTTCAGCTTTCTTAAAAGTAATTTGACTTTGGAAGGGAGCCTCAATACACACAGAGCACAGGAGAGAGAAACTTAAACCCTTTTCAGTACCTTTACAGTAAGTCAAGTGCTGCTAAAGCAAAATTTGTTCAGCATCCCTATGGAATTCCAACAGTGAGGCCTTGACCTCGACAGGGATATGATAGCTCAGATTTCTGTATCTATGGAGAATCCTTTTTAAGTCATTGATGTACTCATGAGTGGTTTTTTAATCACAGTTTATCATCTGTTCTATTTGTTTTAGAAGACCACAAGTATCTAACTATATAAAACTAGGCTTAATACGATACACAAAGATAAGGCAAGCTAAAGAAAAGGTTGCTATCACAAAAATTGCCCTTTTAACAAAATAAGGTCAGTGTTAAAGAGAGTTTTCAATCTTGTTTCAGGAAATAATGAAATGAAAACAATGCTGTTCTTGATTTCAGGTTCACCATTCGTAACATTGCTTTTTCTCCTTGCAGAGAGAGAGGGGGAAGAGATCATTCTTATCATACTCTCTCTTCATCATTATAAGTAGGCAGTTGCACCTGCAGGCAGATGAAATCTACCAGCTGTAACTAAGACCAGAGTTGCACCTCTCTTCTTTGAAGGAAGACATTGAGCACTTTGCCTTATGCTTAAAAAAAAGATTCCTTTTGGCTTTACTGTGCTCTGGCAGTTCCGCCAGATGTCTTGTTTATCCATACTTGCTTTTTACGTCCTTGTGAAAAAGGTTTCCAAATAGCGTAAATAATGTGTACTCATCAGTAAGCTACAATACCTAAGCTTAAAGAAACATTGAATTATCTTTGTTTAACACCATAGCTTGTACAGAGGATTGTAATTATTTGCAAAGGGGAGAGAGAGAGTCCACAGCTTCCCCATTTAGAAAGGAGCATTTAAGAAATCGCTTGCCTTGTGTTTATTGTGTGACATTAAATGCTAGGAAAAGCAACTGTAGATTTTTCAGATGCACATCCTCAGATAGAAAAATATGTTTGAGAAGCCAGGTTCTAATAGCAAGAGTGTTGTTATGCTGTGGGTGTCATTGTCTTGAGAACTGTGCACACAGAAAAGAAAAACTGTGCTTTTACTCTATAAATTAAATCTTAAATACAAGTCTACATATTATAAATGGGTGTAAATGAGGACCAGCAAGGAAGGACAAGGATTCTGTGGGCTGGTTTTGCTCAATCTGATAGCCCATTGTTTTAGCACACCAATACAACAAAAAAAGATGGAAGGAGAATAACAGGGCAGCTATGCAGATGTTAACATATGCCCAAAGTATCATAGACAAGAGGAAGGAGAGCGTAAATTATGTTGCTGTTCGCTTGCTTGCCTGTTCATTTAGTAAGCCTAAAATGAATTTGGCATTGACAGATCACCACGTTAGTAAAATTTGTTTGATAGGTAGAGATACATGTACACATTCTGAAAATGCGTACCAGCCTTTTCTGACTTCTTGTAATAAGAGAGGGCAGCCAGTGAAAGGATGCAAAGAGACAACTGTTAAAATATGAACTTGGAAAATTACTTTTTCAGCAGCTTTCTGGATATGTATGAGCAGAGCCAGCTTGATCAGGACCAACAGAAAAGAGGTTGCAGTATTGCAAGGTAATGAGATGCAGATCCTATGGTTTGATAGCATGCACAGAATCTTAGAGGCAGAGTGGAAGTTTCTGACTTGACTGAGATTCAGATGCAATGTGAGTGTGAGGATTTTAGAAGCAAGTCTAACTCCAAACTAGTGATCAGCCACTGCAATGAATACTGATGAGAGAGATTTGGTGATTGGCAAAGAAGGGAGAGATTAAAAGAAAATGTAAGAATGTCTTAGTTTTACTCATGCTGATGAATCTGTGAGACAGAAGGAGAGAGTTGACTCATCTAGTTTAAATCATATTAATGAATCTTACTGGGTGAGAACATGGTTGGCCAACGTATTCTTAAACAAACTCCAAAGCTGCTGCTTCTGCAACTTACCTACTTCTGCTACTCACCTATCTTTTATTGATTCACTACCTTTATCACTAAAATATTGTTTCTAATACCTAATCTGAATTGATTTTGCTGCAGGTTATATGTTTCCTTCAGGTCTTTCTTGCCACATTAGTTATCTTTCATACTTGTCATGCAAAAATAACATAGTCATTTCACTTAATTGTTCAGTCACTGATGGAGGTCGGATTTTAAGCTAGGTATATATTGGATTGGTTCTCAAGTTACTGAGGCTCAGTTTCATTGTATATTCACATTTCTTCTTTCCCTTCTTAGGACCAAGAACACTGCCATTTCATGTAGGATCATAGAATCAAGGAAATGATAAAACTTGCGTGGAAATTTTGGATGATCTGTCTGGTTCAAACCCCGGTTCAAAACAATTCCAGCTAAGATCAGGTTGCTAGCAGCTTTGTCCAGTCTTTAATATCTCAAAGAATGGAAATGTTTCAGCCTCTTTGAACATCTTCCTTTAGTATTTGACTGCCTTCATGGGAACAATTTTTTTCTCTGTATGCTCCTATAAAGTCATTGAAGACCAAGATGCGTCTACTTCAGTGTTCTCCAGTAGCTGCTTTCTGTCATTTGAAACGAATATTGAGAAATTTTTGTGCATAACTCTTTTTGACCAATGCATTTCAAAAGCTGATGAGACAAAACTTGTTCCTTCCCCGAGAGATATCTGAACAAGCTAACATCCCTCATTCCCACTACTCAAGTTTGTTTTGAATGATTTTGCAAAAGGCCTGCAGAAATCTTGATTTGTCTGATTTTGATGATTTGGCTTCATGAGTAACCGTTCCAGAACAATCCCTCCCCACTTTTTATTTTCCTTTTTCCTGTTCGTTTTTATACTTTCAATGGGTTCATCCACATTCCAGGCTTCAGAGCAAATTCTTCATGTGCAAGCTAATGTCATCTTCTGTCTTTGCTCTCTTCTACCTTCCTGAAACAAACTGGGTTAAATGTTGGGCAACTGAGTTATACATTTGCATCTCTTACTTTCACACCCCTGGTCATCTGCCAGCGGATGTCTACCACCTCATGTTTTTTTTCTTTAGTATACAGACACCTAGGTTGATCAGTGATTTGATCAGTGATTTCCTGCTTTTGTCCTTCTCATTTCATCTTCAGCCATTTGCTCAGACAATATTTATTTGGCCTATAATATTGGATTACTATTAGTAAAACTGGATTACAAATGAATTTTAAAAATGGAAAGAAAGCAACACTGTTCTCAGAGTAAAGTGTAGAAAACAAACTGTTTCCATGGAGTGGGTTTTCTTCTGAAATGACCTGTAAGCACTTCAAGTGCTGATTCTGTAACATAAAGAAAGATTACCAAAAAAAAAAAAAGAAGTTAAGTCTAAGTGCATGGAAAGTCATGGTGAGAACTGGTATCTCATGTTCTGAAAGGATGATCACAAAGAATACAGAACTTTAAAGAATTTATTACTCTATAAACTACATCCAGAATTTTAAATGAAGGGCTATAATCCTGTGAGATTGCAATATATAGGATGGATAAATTGAATTTATATACATTTACTTCCAAACATAACATAAGCAATAAAACAGTTAATATGCTCCATGCAGTAAGAATTGCACTAGCATTTTTATTACATAGTTAAAGGCAAAAAACATGCCAAAGGAAGGAAAACAGCACCATTCTTAAGTTTAAAATTACTTCTAGCAGCAGGGGAAGTAGTCTAAACCAAAAAATGCTTACTTTAGAAAGTATTATTTTCTAAATGTGAAGGTCAACTGACCCTGTGGCCTCAACTTTTGTTCTGTAATGTAATGTGGGCTTTGTTGGCTCTGATACGCAAGGTTCCTGTGATCCGAAAACATAATTATAGAAAAACAGAATTTGAGTATTGAAGGTTAACGACCTTAGTGTGTTCAATTTCATGCTATCCAAAGACAATTACTTTGAGTTTGTTATAAGGCTATTTTTAATAGCTGCTGGATATATTCCATTTAAGAGAGCACTTCCTGTAATTGCAGAGCATGAGAAACCTAAACAGCTTTAAGAAATGTAACCCTTTCTATTGCATCCAGGTTCATTGCTGTTTAAATCATCTGACTCCTAGTTGTCAAAGTTACATGAAGTTTGTTGGGAAACAAATCCCTGTGATTGCAGTGAACAGGGTGCTGAGTTGTCTCAAAATTTAAGACATTAACATGAACTAAACCTTTAATTTTGAATTCCCGTTTCACTCGTATTCTTTATGGCTGCAGTAATTCAATTACAGAACAAATTAAACCTGTAATTTTTCTGATGATCTTTAGATGAGTCTTTGCAATGCTCCCAGTTTATGGAAATAAATTACTTATGACAGACCATAGGATGAAATATAAAATACTTTTTTCCTTCTCATTTGTAGGTAGCTGTTAGGCAGGACAACAGCAGCTAATAACCTTATTTTCAGCTCAAAATAATATTTTGACTCATAAAATTTTTGAAAAGTGAGTTAAAAGCCGTAACTGTGCATGGATCTAAGGAGCAATTATTTTTAACCTAGAGTGATTTAATATTAATATTAAGCTGCTTCTTTGCTTGAAGAAAAGGTAATACAAGAAGAAACTGCCATGAGTAAAATTAGATGGTATAAAGGACCACTTGTTTTCATATTTTCAAATCAATTGGTGCACCTGGGGGCTTCCACTCTGCAAATAATGGGGAATGTAGAAATTATTACTTCCCTTGCTTTTAAATGAAAAAAAATATTAGATTCATATTCAGAAATGTTTTTGCAATATTCTTATTAATTAATGGCTGTTAGGAAGAACTCAGAGACTTAAAAGTATGAGATAAATCTAGTCACCATGTAATTACTTTAAAATTAGATTAGCAATAAAGACTTCATTAAAATTTTTGTAATATAAACCGACACAAAATATTTAGATATTTAGGGGCTCAGTCTCTAAAATTATTTAGATCTGACTTATAAGATTAGAGAGCCTTTGACTTCTTTCTTTGAGATAAATTCTTCTTCAGTCTACTGTGAAATAAATCCCTGTAAGTTGGAAATCTTGAAATTATTGTTGGAACTTGCTTGAATGCTATTATAGAGGGTAATTTTCTTTGTATCCCACTCACTTGTACCAGTAACTGTAATATTAATTGTAATTCCACTCTGTCTCCTAGTATGGGCATCTCTTTACTTTGTGTGAAACATTAGTCTGCATACTTATTCTACTTATTCTGTGTGCTTAGTGTTAATACAGGAAAGAGCGTTAACAGAGGAAATTAGTGTGTATTAGCTATTGAATTTCAAACTCACCTGTTAACTTTCTCATCTAAACAGGGTTACAGAGGAACAAAACACCCATATTTAGGCTCATTTTAAAATAGAGTTTACTAGTCAATAGAGTCTTGCATCTCCTTCCTGTAATACCATGAATTTTCACATAAATAAAGGCAAGGGTGGATACTCCCATTAAATCACCTTTGTTCATGCAAATGCTATTATTACAAAAATTCTGACTGTTTTCACATACATTTCATACTGTATACACCAACACCATATCTATGGGGCATATAAATATGCATCTGTATATGTCTTTATATGTACCTAAGATATTATCTATAACAAGAAGATCTAATTTAAAACTCTATATTTGCTCCTGAATCTCAAGATGTAAAAAGACATTCTGCCTACTCATTATTACGAAATCCATTTTACTCTACATGCATACATATCTGTTACTGAATTTTAGTGATATTTTAATTTCAAAACTAACTTCAGTTTTTTCATTCTCTCACAAACATGGTTACAAGAGCAGGCTAGTCTAAACTACTATCAATGTCTAGCTGTTTAAAAATCAGTAGAATTTTTAAATGCATTGTGCATCTCCAATCTAATCTAGTTTCTAGTGTGATCTGCATTACCGTTTTCAGTCATCCATAACAAATTCTTCTCTAGGAATGTTTATTCCACTGGCAATAGACAAATGGGAAGTGTCTCATAAATGTGTGGGTTTCTTGTACTCACCTGAAATTATTATTGGAAGAATTTTGTATTTTTAAGAGAAAGCTATGGGTTTTAAGGTCTCATCTTTACTGACATACTGAATATCTAGAGCAAAAGAAGGACAATCTCTGCTATGTAGATTCTACACTACATAGAAGTTCAATTTTTTTCTCCTTCACCCATATATTGATTATTTCTTTTATAAGAGTGATCAAGAGTGAGTTGGCTGTGGAATAGTATAAAAACAATTGCATTCCATCACTCTTAATGTTTTGATTTTGATAATTCATGTATTCTTTCAGAAAGAAAAGACAAAAAGCAAGAAGATAACTTTTTGCTTTGTGTTTTTTTTTGTGTAGGAAAGAGAAGGTTTTTATCTGTTTGCAGCAAAGACAAAGAAGGGAGGGTTTGCTTCTTCTTGCAGCCCTTGCAGCTGCATCAGGTTGAGGTGATAGGAGAGGTCACAGAGAATAGTGATGGGGACACGAAGTTTAGTGAGGTTTTGCATTGCTGTTTCAGAGGAGGAGCAGTAGCCCACACTGGGACAATGTGTGCCATATGCGCTTACATGAACATATGAAGTGAAATGCAGCAGTATGTGGCATCCTTTTGAGGCTTTAGCACCTTCTATTCATCCAGCCCATTACTGTAATTAATAAAGGTGACTGAATAGCAATGTCAGGAATTAACAAATACAGCTCTATTCAGAAAAGGAAATGCAGTTTTAGCAGTATTTACTGAAGGACAATGGTAATCTTGTAGGAAGATCTGCAAAAGGAGCTGTTGTTTGTACACCCAATTAGGCAGATCACGACATACAAAGCTGCTTTGTTTCAAAGTGATACAATAAAAACTCTGCCTGTGTTCATGTTGCCCTTATGGATTTTGCCACTTCTTAGCTATTTTTCATTCATTCCCTTTTAGTTCAGAGGAGATACTAAAATACAAAATGAGTGCTCGGAAAAGGAGAATATGCTCTAAACACAGTGATAACAGGAGGAAGCCTGGTGCAAAAAAATCTTAGTCATGAATAGAAAATAATTAGTAAATGCCTTAGGCAAGGAGATATCCTGAATTCCTCCTGGAAAAGAAGAAAATTATGTTATTCTGTTGTATTTCACTCTACAGAGTGAAACCGCTACAGAACTTGAGAGTTCTCCAGAAATTAAAATGCATCAGTCAGAATCCAAATGCTTCAATATTAAGCTTGAGAGCTATAAGTCTATGCGGTCCTTAGTGAATGCCAAGAAGTACAGATACAACTAGAAAATATAATACTCAAAGCATATGAAAGGCATGATGTATAATATACAGCTCAGGAATCTTTAATTGTAAAATGAAATTAGCTGAACGCAGCAGTGTGATTTTAGCTCTCAGCTGAATTCTCTTCATTCAAAGAAAAAGAAAGCTTGCAGGATTGGGAAGGGGATGAGATACACCTCTTTCCATGCATCTGTGGAAACAATGTACTCACTTCAGGCAAGAGCCATTTGTACTAATTTCTGTGCCCCTGTGTTCATTGAGGGTTATCTTCTTTCAGTCCTGTCCTTTCTCCCGTGACTTCATGAAAACTTTGCTGCCTATTTGCATGGAGCTTGTAGCTGCATGGGAAAAGGACTGAGACGGAACTACACTTATATTGAGAATAGACATCATCACTGCTGCAGCTGTAACAGAGCACATGACCATCCTTAAAGGGCTTGGACTCTGGCACTGTGTTCAGTATCTCGGGCAGGGCCATTTGAGGATCGTGGTTGTTGCCAGCTGCTCTCAAAATTCTCAGAGCATTTACATGTTCTGGTGTTAGGCTAGACACAGGTTTAGTGGCAGTTAGACACACATTCTGTGGCAGTTAGGCTTGAGTATTGAAAGCATAAGTCAGCAAGTTGACAGTTTGGATCAGAAACTGTTAAGAATTTCCTTAATATGTATCAAAGTATTTAAAAGGAGTGGCTAATTTTGCCAAGACTGTAAGCAAAATGCTGAGTAAAGCACAAAAAATTGCTTTGGGAGTTGGAGACCAAATTTTATTATCAAATAGGAGTTTTGACTCAGGAAGAACTGTGATTCTGTGCCAGAGCACTTAAATAAATCAATTGTTTTTTTTTCTTTATCTCCTTTGGTATTGGAGTTTTAATACACAGAAAAGGCCAGTGTAGTGCTTTCGAAAGTAACGAAACTTCAGAGCAGTATTTTTTTGCTGTGGTATTCTGCTCCCTTTGGGAAATACTACACTGAAAAACTGAGGATTAAAACAACTTCATGGAGAACAATCTAGGCCTACTGGTGGATGATGGGTAGAGGGAGAAAATTTTGCAGATTACTTGCTTGCCTGTAATGATGAAGACCTGGTAAAACAGCATTGAAGAGGAAATGATAGAAGGAAGTAACAAAAATTATAATCTAACATGCTTGGGTGGACAAAAAAACTTAGGAGGGTGAAGAGATGGTGCTGAAGATGTTCTGTTTGTTTTAGAAACAGAAAGGATAAGAAAGGTGCCAGGGGTGTAGAGGAGATTGTGTGTGGCCCGTGAATCCAGAAGTCTTTTAAAAAATTAATAAAATTAAGCCGTTAAAAAATCTTATCTAAAAACAAATAATCTACATTGAGTATCCTCTGTTGGGTGGGGAGATGAATCCGTGCCTCTCAGGGGATATAATAAATACAAATGTTGTCCATGAAAGCGGATGTTGCATCTGGGTTCCAGTCTGACTGACAGGTATGCAAAATCTCATGAAGACAGAAAGCTCCCCACTGGCTCTACATCTGAGAAAGGTTCCTGTGCAATGTTTTAATTAAGGTTATTTATTTCTTTATTATGATGATTGCATTTTAATTGCTCATGAAGCACCCCAGGGGTGTAGGTGGAGGTGCCTTATAAATATTATATGACAGTATGTAAGGGAAAATGTTGCAGTTCTAGAAAATACTTCTGATGCAATCTAAGAATGAAAGCATAAATGCTTCTTTAAACCCTCTCATAGCTTTCAAATAAATAACATTATCTTATTAGTCTTCTCCATTTAACATAGGTGGCTGGCAGTGTAACTCATAGTCAAGTCCAAGTTATAGCTACGTGAAAGATCTCTGATGTACATCTCCACTTCCAGAACCCGGTGGGACCTTTTGGACAGGGCACACATTTATACTTCCAGTGAAAGCACTGCCTGAATAAATCTCTGCTGGGGAAGTAGAATGGGAAAAATAGCAAAATAAGGAAAAAATCCTTTTTTGGGATTCGTTGCTCAGTTGTTTCTTATTCAACTGTTGCTTAGGTCTGTGTTTCACAGATGGACAAGGTGGAGGTGAGATCCACATTGTGCAAAGGTATGCTCTGCTTGTAAGGCTTCATAAAGGCCTTAGGATTTCTTTGTCTCATCCAAGAAATGGCTTTGAGATCAGGAATTGAAGTTCTTTGTTTATATTTCTATATACTGCTCTTCATATTCATAGATTCTTGCAGTGACAAATTCTTGTTTATGGTAGAAACTCGTGTTACAATGAATTGCAAAATATTTGCATCCATCTGAAGTTGGGTGTTCTTTTTCTGTTAGCTATTTTTGCAATTTAATTCTTGAATCATAAAAGTACTTATGCATGGAAAAAGGCTTTTTTTTCCCTTCTACCCTATATTTATTTTCAATGCTTAATTTATGAATTCAGAAAGTGGTATTTTTCAAGATGTTTTTAATCTGGCCAAATGAGTTGATTTTTTTTGCCTTCTTTCAACACTGAAAATAGTTCTTTACAGAAAAAAAAAAAACAACCAAAAATTGAAGCGTTTCATTAATCTTGAATTATTTGACATTGCACAACAATTTGGAATTTATTTGAGCATTTCAGGCTTAATTATGCACTTTAGGAGGAGATTGGGCATTTTTGCACACAAACACTGAAAGAGTTATCTCATTGGGTTTATAAACAAGAACTTTAGTACTATCTATCAGAGGATACTTTTATTCAGTAGTAAACATGAGATCATATGTATATCTCTCATTTTCTCCATCTCATTATTTAAAGATTGTCACATACAATATAGCACAGGAGCCTAGCATATTGTCCAAGTTGAAGTTTGGGTACTGTGACAGTAGAGTCTAAAGAGTTCTGGTGCTTTTCACAGGTCTTCAGTCACCTAAAAAATTGATTTAACAATGGTTATCTTCAGGAATAAGATACCCTAATTTGTGTCAGGATAGTTCCATACTATGGGTTGATATTAATCCCCTTAGAAACTAGCTGCTTTATAACTGTTACTTTTTCAGAGTTAATTCCCTTATCTCAAATAAAATAGAATTCTGCATGTGAGAATGTCCTGTTGCATCCTTGCTGCTAAAAATAGTATCACTATTAAAATGGCTACAACTTGCTGTACGTATGTGAGTGGTTTTCATGTGCAGAAATCCAAACTATAACTTCCAAAACATTCTTTAGATCTGCTCTTTCTTTATTTTATCTGCCTCTACTTTGTTTTGCTGGCAGAGTGTCAGAAAGGATGTTTTGCTCTTGCTTTGACAGTAAAGAAACTTCTCAACCTCTAAGAAAATAAAAATACAGTGGTGAGGGATATTTTATGTGCCAAATATCCAAGCTAATGATTCAGTTGCTGGAAATACATACATTGATATGGCTTCCTCAGCCACTGACTATTATGTGAAGTTGTGGTAGAGCCAGCTCTTCACCATTGGGAATTCCCTTCCATGTAGGTTCTACCCTTTGAGCATATAGGTTCAGGGTAGCAGAGCCTTTGTAAATAATTTCTCCATCACACTGTGGTTATTCCATTGTTGCACACAAATCATTTGCATATGAAATCTGACAAAAATTGTTCATCTGTTCCCTCTTTCATTTCTTTGATCTCTCTTACCTGCTTCCCTTTTTGTCCTTATAGCCCCTTAGTTTATTTCCGCCTCTTCCTCTGGTCTCTCTTCATCTTCCATTTCTTCCTACCAGTTCCATTTCCATCCAAATAATGCTTTCTAATGCAGTGCCTGCAGTACTCAAAACAGCTACAGCACACAGAGGCATATATGAGCTAGCTGTGTACTTACTCATTTTGGTATTGATAGCACAGTTTCTATTTTTGTCTAAAAGTCGAAATATGTACCTCTGCACATGCAGCCACTGCTAGTGTCTGAGCTAGTTCTCAAAATGTGTAGGCATGTGACAGCATTTTAGGTACACGCTGAGAGTAATGCAGACAAGGTTCAGGGCATTCACTCCCTTATTTTCAGATGCTTAGTTATTGTTTAGAATAAAAAAGGCACCTAACTTATTAAGAAGCTACTGGCTTTAATCAGTTACTTAGACGCAAGACCTGTATACTCTGCAGGAAGCTGGTCTTAAACTCTGCAGGAATCATGGTATCTGCAAGGCCCTGACTATGCTTTTATCCATTATCTGAATATTTTTAAAGTGTGTTGGAAGCATCAAAAAGGGTACAGCTAGAGAATTTTTTTAAGGAGATTTGAAGTTTTTTATTGATTGATAATTTATGGAAATGGTTTCTGAGCTCGAAAAAAATTATTTGACTAATTATTTTAGATTTATCAGAGATTTAATTTTTTTTTAATTATCACCTCCCTTGCATTTCAAACTGAGTTTAATATTAAAGCATCTTTATTTGATTTATTGGTTTGTGCACCTGCATCATCAAAAGCTTCAACATCTCTTTGAAAAGACTGTTCAGTGTTCACTGAATACACAGGGAGAAGTCATTGCTTAGGTCAAATCTACAGCATTTTAATGGGAGTGGATGACATGAGTGAAAAAGTCAACCAGTCAACCACTTTAAAAATCTGGAATAAACTAACTCAAAGCAGACAAGGACAGAGGTGGAGCCTAAAGGAATTTATGCAGTTGCTTTACCTAACAATGATTGGACACAATACCCAGAGGAATGGCTTACTCATGACTCTAGACAAAGAGTGCAAGATGCTTAGAGAAAGAAAAGTCTCTAAAAAGTGTTGTGGTAGATCAGGACATTTCCCTTCAATCATGTTAATCTTGCAGTAAGTAGGTTACACATACAGCAGTATGCCATTCCTTTGCTTATTAGCAAATCTCTAACCAAGGATGGCTTAGTTATGTCAATGAACGCATTTCTCTCTCTTCCTGGGCTTGCTGTTTCTACATGATTGGAATAGTTTAGGAATTTAGAACATGTAAGGGGATAGGGCAGCATATATATGAATATCAATATAGCATATATATGAATATCAATATATCAATATATGAATTGATAAATACCTGAAAGTTTTTTTTCCCAAGGAGGCAATTTTAAATGCACTATATAAGACTAGGTTTGTGAGATATTAAGCTCTGTAGCACTCTGGGACAGTGCCAAATTCCTTAACCCTGGTACCATTTGCTTACTAGGTGGCATTTGTGCCTGTCTCTGCTTGGATGGAAGTCCTCTCTCTGTTTTGTCTTAGCCACTATCCCACTCGGGTTTTCAGGATTTTTCAGATATTTTTGTTAATTGCTGTAATGATTTCATTGCATTGGTAGTAGGTCTATTTCATATTGGGATTCAAGTAACATGTATTGTAATATATTAGAAATGCCATGGTAAATTATGTTAGTTCCAAGTGCATTTAGCAAATGATAATATAGTCTGACTTTAATTAGAAAGACCTTGAAGGGTCAGATGCATATAACATATATGCTCGTGGTGGAAATTCTTTTCAAAAAGTATATTTCACTAAGTTTAACAGCAGTTCAGCTCAAAAAGAGTAGAAAAGGCATATTCTGTATGTAGAATGAGTGCAGAATATATCTGATTCTTTGTTATAATTCTGAGGTTTTTTTAAAATCCATCTGCAGCCATCCACTGAGTGCTCTGGGCACTCTATGATGGATTGGGAATTACAATATGAACTTTGACAGAAGTTGTTACAATTGTATCTTCATTTTCTGAAAACTTCCTCAAAAGCTATAAAAAAGAAGGAGAAAAATAGGGGCTGGGAGAAAATTAGCCCATTTTGTGTCCAGGAAGTAACTAACTACTCAGAGTTACCATGATCCCATTGAAATAGTGCCATTATAACTGAAATACTCATAGAGGGAAGGTCAGGGCCCATGTATGTTTTGAGGGAAGAGGCTTGTTGTGAACAATTTAAATAGCATAACAAAATGTCAAAAAATGCTTGGTATGATTTGTTCAGACTGTCTTAAAGACTTTTTTTGAAAAATCTTCTGAGGCCTGATAGAATATTAGGTTTAAGTTTTTTCCATAATCTACTCTGAGTTACCTACTGCAGTTGAGAATCTGAAGATTTTTCTGCAGAGATACACGTAGCTGGAAACCTCTGTTTTAAGTGTATCTTTAAGCTGAGGAACCTTTGTTATTGCTTTTCAATCATAATACTTGAAACGTGAAGAAATACTTTAAATCTTTATGGATACAAATACCTAGTCTTCAGCTTTCACACTTCAATCACAGTGTGACTGTCAATAGAAACAAATTTTGCAAATATCAAAACAGCTTTATTTCTTGGACACACATTTTACTTTCTTCTTGTTAAGTGCTGCATTTAAGTCCTCTAAAGTCCCTTTTCTCTCGTCCATTTTCTTAGCATATGAACATGATTGTTTAAAGAATAAACAGAATCCAATTTAGTTCAATGCATTTGGTTCAATGCATTTAGTTCAAGATTATTTTGACCTAGCCTTCTTTTTGCCTAGTTTTTTCTTTGTGTGCCGTTGTCCAGTTTTAGTAATGTCTTTACAAAAGATACTATTCTGTTTATACAGTCTTCAAGTCTTTGCATTCATATAACTGACTAGTTTAAATGCAAGGCCACAAGAAAGCCTGCTCTTACTTGGATTCCAGCTCCCAAAGCTAAAAGATTTTCCTTCTTTGTCTCTCAAGTTTAAAGACTTTCTTTCTTTGTACATTTTGTGTTGAAAATTCAGTCTATGGATATTAGAGCGAGATGGGGGGAAGGAAGATTTCATAATCACTGACAGGGGTACTTGATGATCTGAAAGGTCTTTCCCAGCCTAAATGATTCTATGATTCTACTCAGAAATTTTTATTCCAAGGTGTAGTAGATCTATTTCTAATCTCTTTCTAATTGCCCCAGTTGGGGATTGTTTATAGACACAACTCACATTGCACAAAAATGTAAAAGTCTTTCAGGGTCCACAGATGTTCCTTTCCTTTACATTTGGTAAAGTACGTGCAACACATACCCAAGTCATAATGAAGTAATATCAGCTGGGGGGTTGAACAGTGACTGAAGAATGCCAGTTAGCCATTAACTCTGAAAGATTCTGTGGGAAACCAGACATGAGTATATTGCCATCATGGTGTTCATTTTCCTTTCTGTGCTTTGCTTCTTCAAGTAGTTCCTTGGCTAGAAAATCAAGATAATTTTGAGTTTTCCCACTCTTCATTCTAGAAAAGTCAGATACTTAAAATATCTTTTGCATCATCTTGTCTGTATTTTCATAAGCCTGAAGGTGTAATTTTATTTCTAGATGAATTTGGTTATAATTCTTTTTCAGTGGTTCACAAGTATTTTATTTAGCAGGCTTTGCTGAAGAACCCTGTCAGTGGAAAAAAAACTGTGTGTCTTTTTATTTAGCCTTTATTTAGGTGAGATCACTTTGACTGGTTAAACTAAAGACCCTACCAGGTCTTAAGATGTAGTTTAGATTTCCTGAAAGGCTTGACAATGAAGCTTGTTTGAGGTTTTGTCTTTTCCAACCCTTGCTTCTGCATAGCAATTTCCTTTGGGGAAATCAGATTTCTTTTAGCTAGACAAGTTGTTTTTGGTTCTTGTGCAATTGTCTTGAGGGTATTTTTAGTTTCTGTCTGCAGTGTGAGACTGTCATTTTCCTTTTATGATGTTGGACTAATCTGGAGGTGTTTTGCTTTTTATGGTTTCTGTTGTATCCTCCCAGTATCTTTTTTCCAAAAATAAAATTTATGAACATAAATTTATGACTGCTGTATACTTAGAGTTGCAGTAACAGACTGCTGAAGACTGCAGACAGCTTGATTTCTGCTGTTCCTGCTTGCCTTCAAATACAGAGATGTTTTCCAAAATACTGCAAATTTTAGTAGCTTTTGTAGCTGAGATATATTGTCATTCTGAGACAAGTGGTAGAAATATACTTAAAGTTATTGATTTATATTAGCCACCACAGAACTGGTATTCAATAAGAAAACTGTATCTCCTTGAGTGCTGAAAACATTAGCTATATTTTAATTGTGAAACATTCGATATTTGCATGCTTTCCCAGTTCAGTGTTACTTGGCCAGCTGGTTATATATTCTTTCCAAAATCAAAGATAAAGCTATTGATATATGTTTTTATGAACATTTAGAAACCTAGTCACGTGTATGACATCCTTAGTGTTACCAGTTTTTTTAAATTTCTATAAGGGGCCTGAAGATTTAGGCCTATATTTTCTATAGCTTTTATTTATGTCACTGTTTAAAAATAATAACTATATTACTATATTCAGAACACAGTCTTTTTCTGTGAATGTTTTTGTCATGCAAAAAGTACAATCTATGTACCTGAAATAACAGCAGATTTGCCTCCTGTAACTATTGGCTAAGAAGATGACACTTTGAAGATTGTAATCATTTTAGCAGAAGCTATTCAGTTGAGAAACATCACAGTGTATGGAAATGCTACATGCTGTTATGTGTGGTGTTAATTTGCATTAACAACGAATGCATTATACATCTCTTACATTCTTTTTAAGTAGTCATACTATGTGTTTGGTGGGGGATGTATTTAGAAGTTTAAATAGACAAGCTTTGAAAAACTTCAAAGTGCTTTTGGTTTGAACCTCATCTAACAACGATGTGTAACTTACCTGAACTAAATTAGCAACCAAGAAAATAGTTTTTTTATCCTGCCTTCATTGAAAAATGCTATTGGAATTATTTTTGAAGTAGCATTTGCCCATGGTTGTTTTGGGAGAAAGCGGGAAGCATACTAGCTAAGAAGGATGATAGTTTTCTTGTTCATTTCTACAAATCACTTTTTAGAGTCATATTGGTGTTGATAGTTTTCATTCTGCCTGACTCTTCTGCCATGTAGGGTTGATCTTTGGTGAAAACCATACTGTGCAGAATGAATCACACTGTGTAAATTCATACTTGCATGTTGCTCTGTACATTGGCTTTTCTTAACTCTGCTTCTTAATACAGAAAAATATCACTAGTAGAAGCCATATGTCCTACACAGGTAAAGTGTTACACAGCATCCTAATGCTAGAAGCAAGGCTTTGATGGAATTATCATAAAGAACATATGCTTATACAAACTCTGACAATGGTGACTGCTTAATTCCATCAGTCATCAATCAGTTCCAAAATAGAGTATGTGCAAAATATATGTTATAAAGGATTTTAAAAAAGAGAAGTTTAGAGGGAAGGTGTGTGTGTGTGTGTGTGTGCGCGCGTGTGTGTGTGTGTGTGTGTGCGCGTGTGTGTGTAAAAATAACTCTTATTACAGTTTGGCTTGAAGGTCTTATACAAAGCAGCTTCCTTTCAATTCAGTGTAAATGAAGGACCAGTTAATTCACTTTTGTTCCATAGCCATAGCAAAAATTGGAAAAGTAGAGCACAGGCTCTGATAAACCATTTTGGCTAACGCCTTTTCTTGGGAAATGATAAAGCATGGAGGAACTAGGACTGACTGGAGAAAGGAGAGAAGGAAAAGAAAATGCAGACAAATTAAAACCGAAGAAGCCAAAGTCACAATGGCCTTTAAAAAATTGAGGGAGATGCAGTCTTGGGCTGACTGCAGTGAGTACTGGTAGAATTACTCACTAGGGTTCAGGGAAACAGGAGTTTATACTCCTTTAGATACAAATAAGAATAGCACTAAAAAAAGCTACTTGTGTTTCCATTATCAGTTATTCCTCCCCAGGGGACTAATTTGAAAGCTGCCAGATTCTGGTGACCAAGTAGGTATTCCAAGACAGTCTTCTATTAGTAGCTCAGCTGATCTGGTCATCAAGAATAGTAGAGTGTAAGAAGACATGCAAAAATTACATGCAAGGGTATATTGGAAATGTGTGTAACTACTTGTTGGCTTGCTTCCAGGATTAGGTGCTTAGCCTGTGGAATCAAAATGAGCATCTGGATGATCTAATGGTTCCTACTGCAAAGCACACATAATAAATCTGCAATTAGTAATTTTTTCACTGAATACATCTAGGAGGCTAGATATTTTGTAGTTGAAACTTGTAATGGCAGGGAACTTCCCATCTCTCTAGGCTTCTCTGCATTTATTCAGCAAACAAGCGGTGGGGAAATCAACCCAGTCTTAACTTTCTAGCCTTGTTTTGCAGCTGTCAGAAAATGTTATAGGTTTCTCCTACAAACTGAAAAATGCTGACAATAGAGATGAAGGAATCAGATTTGCTATTCCTGTAAGTGGGTACAACTCCACTGAAATTAATAAAGTGCCATTGAATTTGCCCGAAAGTATCATTATACTCTCAAGGTTTTGATATGTGGTTCAGAAATATGCTATTACCATTGTATTCATGTGGATGATCACTTTTATTTGCATCTCTTTCAGTTTTTTGCCACCTCATTCCTGAAACAGCAGCTGAATCTGTCTATAAAAATATTTGTATGGTTAAGATGATAATTTACCAGCTTGAGGAAAGCTTATTGTAGGAAAACTAGTTAAAGTTGAGTGAATTTTTTATTTTTTATTCTATGCTAGCCAACACTCAGAATTTTAATACCTTAAAAAATAATGGTACTAGAAGATTGAGGCAATCTTTGATTGATAGTAAAAACATGGTTGCAATAGTATAAGTTTCCCACAGAAATAAAGGGAGAGGGGTTTTGAAAATATGTTCAAGCTTAGCCTTTCAAGTCAGCTTTCCTGTCAACACAGATGACTGTCTGCTTTCTGAGCTAATCCTGATGTTTCTTTCCCTGGTCAGCCAAGTAGTAGAGCTATGAAAGTTCTCTTTGGCTTCATACAGATCAGATCTTCTCTGTAAGTTTTGACATAATAGAAGTTGAGGAGAGCATTCTCTGTCAGCATTATACTAGCCTAGAGGCAAGCACAGACCATTTTCTAGCCAAGTTGCCAGCAAAGTAAATAAGAATTAAGATACTTTTTTGGGAAATATTGAAAGCTATGATATTAAATACCAAGAGACTGATTTGTCAAAATTAATGGGATATATAAACCAAAATTCAAACTTCAGTGATGTTATTTTCAGTTGTCCACAAACTACTACTTTACTTGCTTTACCTCTTCAGTTTACGATCTCAAGAAAAACTTGAGATAAAGTAACTTGCCAAAAGGTTCCCAAAAGCAAATGTTTGCAAAGTAGAAAGAAACCAACAGATGTTATCTACCTCTTTCAGATGCAGCTTTCCCTAGATGCTGTATCTGTCCTGGCAATAGAATAAGGACAGTACCACCACAGTTAATATTTTCTTTGTTCACGGTCTCTTTTGCTCATATGTACTTCAGTTCTTATGTTCATTCTTTTGCTCATACTTACTTCAGTGAAGTAAATCCTTTTGAACATGAAACCTGCAAACAAGGAAAGGAGAAAATGAAGAATCCTGGTAAAATAATTACAAAGAAGTAGCAGTAGTAGCAGTAGTAGTAGTAGTAGAAGAAGTATAGAAGTGACTGGAGCTGCAAGCTGCAATTTTCAGAAATCCATTGATGCAAGAGTGTAATTGCAATAGAGGAGAGTTTGTGCATAATTTTCCCAGCAAACTTTTCTTATTGTGGTTGTTGTGTTTGGAGTTTTTTAAGTCCAATATTGATAAAATCTGCATGAGTCTGACATTTGCTGCTTATTTTTCCTTATAAAACAGATCAACTACCCATCTGTGTACATAGGAAAGAAATATTGTACCAACTGTGAGCCTGCATCCAGACAGGAAAATAATGACTTCCTTTCATCTTCAGTGTATGCAGAAATGTCTGGAGTTAAAACAGACTCAGAAGAAAAGAGACAGTGACTAAGTAATTCCTGCCTTTCTATTGTTAGGATTCAGACAGCTTGGTCAGCAGTCAACACAAATAAATTCCAGAAGAGAATTACAGTCAAGACACTGATGTCCTCCCATTCAGCCCAAAATAACATGGAGCACTGTTACTTCCAAGATGTTACTCCAGAGTAGACGAGTAATAGAAAACAAGAACCACAGTAAAGAAGTCAAAATGAGAATAACTAGTTGTATGAACATTTATTTCCAAATCTTAGTTTTGTTTAAAGACTATACTGTTTGTGATCTGTTATAATTTATGGCTTTCTTTAGATGACTGTGAAAATAATTCATGATAGGAAAGGACCTATTTTTGGTTAACCTAATCTTCTGAGGCTTTTATGGTGTACCTGGCACTGTGGTTTCTTAAGAGTACCTCAAAAAGTGACTAAGGAAATTTCACACTTGGGTAGAAGTTTCTTACTGGCTCAGAAGCATGCTACGGTGCATACTGAAACATGCTGTGTTTTATTTCCTGTAATGTGTTGCTTTGCTTAGGAAAAACATGCCAGTTGTGTGAGAAGTGGCTTGTGGGACAGGATGTGGTGATCCAAGGTGGTGCAGAAGCTGCAGTTCCTGATTGTTTATTGGTTCACCATGGTTATTTTCTAAAGCTTTGCCAGACTCTGCTTTTGTAACATCTTGTAGCGCTAGTTAACACTGTGTATATATAAGTATTTAAAATATTGGGAAGTGTATGCTATTTATGTGGACATTGTGCAGTGTACTGACTGGACCTTTTTCAAAGATTTGATAACTTAATATACTGCCTGTGGTCAAATTTTATCTGAATGTCATGGATTTTGGATGTCCAAACTATAGCCTTACCCAAAGGTGCTAGATTCTGCAGAACTAGGAGCAATGGTGTCTTTTCTCTTTGCTGGCTTTGGTGGAAGGGTTGAACATCTCTGGCTTAAACCACCACTGGCATCATGTTTATGCTCCTGGGATGGCTGTATAGTACAAGTCATGGGTGAGGATGGAATATAGACCTTCATTTTAGGGGCTGAGGAATGGACTCAATATTTTTTGATGTCTAAGATCTGAGGGGTAGCTGGAAAGTCTGATGGTGTTCCTGCATGTCTTCTTTTCTGTTTTTCTGCCATAGTCTCTTCTTCTATTTTTTTCTTCCTTCCTTTCCACACAGGTTCTTTACACACAATGAAAACTTTGGCTTTTTGTTGTGTGTTAGAAAGGGTACTCCCCAATTGTAGTACCCCACTGAGACTTTTCAAAACCACATTGCTGCTTTCTCTAACTCCCAGGGTGTTTCCTGCCCCTTTCCCACTGCAGTGGGATGGACTTGGAGGCACAAAAGGCAAAGATAACAGGCTGAGATAAGAACAACATACTGGAAATGGCAATGAGATAAGAAAATGAACAGTAAGAGCCACAATATTAATAACAAAAGTGTACAGAAGAGAAAGTGTTTCACATGCAAAATGTGCATTGAGCCCAATCTGACGCAGCTGCATCCAGAGCCACTCCACTGCCCTCTCCAGCTTGGGACCAGCACCCTGCAAACCCGACCCCTGCATCTATCCATGATTTTCTTGACTGGAAGGACTTTCCCTTCTACCAGGAAGAGCTCCTTCCCCCCACCCCTGGCAATGACATGAGGTGGTATAGAATAGTTTCAGTGTCCGAGTCATGGCCCACTCCTGGCTAATACAAAAATTATTGCTGTTCTGGCCAGAACCAGACACTTCCATTTGAATATTCCTATAAACGATGGGAAACACTTTGGAGACTTATTTTTCTCTACCTCTACTTTCATTTTCTTTTGTGGTTCTTATTGTTGAGGAAGGTCCTGTGACAGTCTTTACCTCTCTGTGAGGCATAGTAATTTTTATTTTTTAAAATTCTCTTTCTATTGTATTGAGGTTTTTGGGGATGAAATTCTACACCTGCATGTAATATTGGAAGTGAGGATACACCAGTGATTTTGATATTAACATTTTATCTTTAAATCTGTATTTCCTTCTTAATGAAACCTAGTGTGTTAGCATGATTTTTAGCTACTGGCTGAATACTGAATAAATGTTCTTTATTCTGTTCTCCTTGATGATTCCTCCTTTTTTTTTTTTTTTTTTTACTGGGATATTATAACTAGTTCAGAAGTTATCAGTGCATATGAGTAGTTTAAATTGTTCTTTCCAAGGTGCATTGCTTTGCACTTTTTTACCTTAAATTTAATATGATTGTCATAACACCCAATTGCTTTTTTACAGTAGGTCCTGGTGGAGCCCTTCAGAATTGCTCGCTCAAGGGTTCCTGAGCATTTTATCCTGCTGCTGTCTTTGTCAGTACAGTAACATGCAGCACTTTGGCAGGAGTTAGGAGATCAATATGATACCCCAACGGGAAAGCCTTGCTAGCAGAAGCAAGCTAACAGAAATACAATCTCCACGTACATTATTGTTAAAACTATGTTTGTCTTATTAAAAAATGACCCTTTTTCCCTATGGGCTATTAAATTATGCCTAATGTAACCCTTTATTTTTAGATGAACTTTAGTTGGCAATTCAAAAGGATAAGACACCATGGAAAATTGATGTTTTTCTAAATGGCATTGTAAAAATCCCTTCAATAAGGGGAAGCACTAAAATATAATGATGTATTTGAATAACAAAATGTACTTTCAAGGAGAAAATAAATGAGAAAATGTTCATAAATTTTAGAAAACCTCTTTAAATAGGCCCTATAAATAGAGAGAAACAGATACAAAACATTCCTAAAATATGATAGTATTGCGTGATTTCTGGCTTAGTGAATGCCATTTCAGTCTTGAGTCATTTGCAGTATATGTGTACCCTTACATTTGAAATATCTTTAGTACTGCACCAAATCCTTTATTGCTCTTGGCATTTGATGGTTTTCTAACTAAAATTAGAAAACTAAAGTTAGAAAACCTGACCTTTTAAAATTTTTTTTATTTGCACTTACTTGCACAGCTTTTGCTCTCATTAAGCTTTTAATTGATGATACAAAAATATTCTATTTTGAAGTTTTGAATAAAACAAGTTTTCCAAGGTACTGAGTTTTTTCCCCAGGCAAATGTTGGTTTTCATTGTAAGTTGAATCTACTCCCCTTTTTATGTTCTTGCTTATCCCTTCTTTCCATCTGTTTGTTGATTGATTCAGGAGGATCTTGAAAACTTTTTAAACAATTCCTGGAAATAAAATATATTGCTATATTCAGGGTAAATTATTCTGACATGAAAAATAAAGTTCACCCAAACTAAAGGCTATATTGGATACTTGTTTAAGTTAAGATTCCAGTAAATTTACTTCTTCCCATGCAAGGCCATCTGTAGTTTAATAAAATTATCCCCTAGTAAGCCGGTTGGTATTAATGAACTTTCTGGGTTTTCGTGGTCACAGGGACCTCCATGTATCAGTAAGGCTATTGTTACTCTTTCCCTTCTTGTGCATCCAATATTAAATTGGTAAGGAAATTTTATGCTTGATTTTAGTAATATTTTCCTTACCTAATTATACATAAAATCAAATCTCAGAGGATTTTTGTCTATGGAGTCATGAACCTCCCATCATATCCATATTTATCACTCACACTAGAAGATTAAGTTCAAATGCTTGTGTGGTACATGTTGCATATGTAAGAAGGAATAGAAGAAGCTAGAAATTAAATCAAAATGGTGTTAATTGCTAATAAATGCAGGATGCACAGCTGGAATGAAATTTTGTTGTTGTAGGCAGAGTCAAGATTCATGTTATTTGGATGTTTAGCAGTATCTGCGAACTTGGTCTCCTTTATAAATTCTTTCTATTTTCAGTGTTTCAAAATGTGGACTTGGAAAATGAGAAATCCACACTCATGCCCAATCCTCCCTTTCCTCACTCTGGAGATAGCAATAACATTAAACTATGGGAGAATACTGCATTTGACAGAATATTGCTATTTATATAAACTATTTGTTTTCTTCCAATACATGTGAGGAATATTATATGGAAAGATTCTTTCTCACTCCAAATATTCAATATTTTCTTATAAATAATATCAAGATATAGACTCAGAACAATATGATTTTTCAGATTATCATAAATATGAGGATTTCACAAGGCACAAATACAGTCCCTCTCAAAAAGCCATGCAAGATGCCAGTCAATTAATTCAATGAAATAAACATCTGCTTGCCTCTTGTAAACAAAGCACCAAGCCATATTTCACAATTGCATAATAGATGGAAATATTTTTCTTTAGTATTTTAAATAACAACCCCACGAGAACTCCATTCCGTCTTTCATGATTAAAACATTTCTACAGAGGGACTTAGAGATTAAAATCTATTCATTATGGAAACTATTTTCATGTTGTTGGAGCTTTTATGAAAGATTCCAAGTTTCCACACCATTTATTAGGCAATAACATCATAAGAGAGAACCCCCAGGAATATTTTTGATTGGAGGAAATCTAATAAGGACTTTCAGAACTGGGGTGAACATGGTTTGAAAATATTTCAATGAAATCTTATCATTGCTTTAGAGATATGGAATAACCTCCCTGCCCCACCCTCCCATACTATCCATTTGGACCAAAGTTATATCTTTGCAATTAAATACAAGTTATTATGAGTCATATGGTGACTTTCCATTCAGTAATGGCAAACAAGGATGTTGGAGCAATAGTCATCAAAAGGATTCACTGAACTGGAAAATGCAGTTTTGACGATAAACTCCAAATAATTTAAAACCTATGGAGATGTGATGATGGGCTTTGCTGGCTTTTTATGGAGAGACATTTAAAATTGTCATCTGTTTAACAGTAATTTTGCTGGAAGATACAGCAACTGAACAGTGTAAAAACATCCAGGGGGAAAAAGAGATCAAAGTGGTTTATTTTGTATTTGATTTGCTCTGTAAAAAGGTCAAACGTAGACCCGTGACCCACTGGGTGAAAAGCCCACCTCTTTTTCCTGTAGCAAGTGATGGATTTTTCTTTCTCTTTCTAACATATCAAAATCCAGAAAGATAGCTGTGCTTTTCTTTTTCTTTTTATCTGGAAGCTTCTCAGGTTTTTTTGTGGATTTTTTTTTCTTATACTGTAACCTTAGAGCTTAGAGAAGAAAAGGACTGGAAATCTTTTGAGCTCAGAACCAATGCAGGGTAGGACTGCTGTTTTGACCATTATAATGGTTATAAAATTGTTACAAGATGGTCACTTTAGCTCGAGTCTCAGTATGCTTGTGAAAACCTGTCAGATACAAGGGATTTTCTGATGGTAGACAGCTGTCTATGCAGAGCTAGTGAAAGACAACAAATTCCCTAAAACTGCTCAGTTTACTAAAAGAGGTACTAATGTAACCTTAATACATAGTAAATTCATCTTCCTTAGCTGTGGTACTACGGCTGCCTTTTCCAAGCAGGTGCTGCCTTTCTTTATTGGTTTTATTTATTCTGTTTTAATCTATTTCTTTAAAATATCATCCAACTCTGGTGCTGTGCAGGAAACCCCAAGAGTCTCACCATGTGCCCAAGAGCATTGTCCAAATGTTACTTGAACTCTGTCAGGCTTGGTGCTGTGACCATTTCCCTGGGGAGCCTGTTCCAGTGCCCAACCACCCTCTGGGTGAGGAACCTTTTCCTGATAGCCAACTTAACCTCCCCTGACACAACTTCAGGCCATTCCCTCAGGTCTTATCACTGGTCATCAGAGAGAAGAGATCAGATTAACCTCAGGAGGAGGTTGTAGACTGCAGTGAGGTCTTGCCTCAGTGTCCTCTTCTCCAGGCTGAACAAACCAAGTGACCTCAGCATCTCCTCATGCAGCTTCCCCTCAAGGCCCTTCACCATCTTTGCAGCCCTCCTCTGGACCCTTTAAAAAAAGTATTTCATTTTATTTCAATGCTATTTTTAAACAGTTACTGTTTAAAGGCTTCAGATTTTCAAGGACGCAATAAGAGAGCGCCAGCACTTCTTTAATCTATTGCCTCTGGCTTTACCTCCTGGGGCTGCTAATCTATATTTATTTGCTTTTATTTTTAGCATGTGGTCAGAAAGATCTCTGCAAAATTATTTTGAAAAGCTTTTCATGTGTGAGTGTGTATATGTCTTTGTACATGTGTTTATATAGGGGAGCATATGATGGATCATTATTAATCCATACATTACAATTTCATTTTTCTTCTGTGGTATTTTTCAAAGCCTTTACAGACAGGAGCTTCTTTTCTTTTAGTATTCATCCATCCTGCTCTGGATGCTTTTATCTTTATTACAGTCTCACATAAGTAATAAACTTCAGAGTCATCTGAAAACTGTAGTGTGTGATAAAAAGATTCAGCATTTGTCCTGGCCAGAAAGCTGCAGCTATACAGCATAAAGCAACACTGTGCAGGGATATCTGCACTAGAATACTAGAAATGACATAGTTTTGTTCACCTAAAAGAAGAGCTGTGCTAATTGCCATTGCCGAGAACACATCTCTAGTATGAGGCCAATAAAAATGTCAATAGAAACTGCTGCAAAATTAATCCAGTCAGGAACCTGCCATTAGCAGCCAGTTCCCCCCTCTACAGTAACTGGTAAGTTCCTGGAATTGATCAGTAATTACACAAATTGCCAATCTGTTTCTTCACAAGTCAAAACAGTGCAAGACAGTCTGAAAGATAATAAAGAAGTCTATTCTTTCTCTGTGAATCATTTTGTGCCATACTTGCTTCAGTATTTCCTAGCACTATATTTTATAGCATTGTTTGTTTTCATTTCACCATGCTTTTTTATTCTTTCTCAAATAATATAAATTATACTTCAGAAAAAGAGAATAATTTACTTGGAGTATTCTCTGACATGAGTCGGGGTGAAAATACCTTATTGGATCAGTCAGTTCACTCCTTTCCAGACACAAAAATTCCTTATGATATATAATGGCTGCAACCAGTATTTGAATTTGAATTACTTGTTACTTTTATCTTTTCACTGGATAAACTATTCCATGCTCTGGGAGAGCCCATGAACTAAAGGTATGTTCATGCAGGGCAGGCAAACCTGGACACACACCAGAATGGTCATTAATTTAAAGTTGCATCAAAGTAAGATTTGTGTGGGTATGATTTTGATTTGGATGCAGAAAAATTTAAATTCACTGAACTGAATGGAGTAACTAGGTATTCATGGCAATGAAGAAGAGAAAAAACCAGGAAAATAAAGGGAAAATAGAGGATTAAAAGATAACAAAGGGGAAAAAAAAAGAGTAAAGGAGGAGGATTTTAAAACAGATTTTGTAAATGTTAATATCTGGGCCCAGGTAGAGATCATATACAGACAAATTATAAAGAGGAGGTCATTAAACTCAGTAGACTTCTAGGAGTTTGTAGATGCAGAAATAAGAATCAAGGTGAATTGTAGAATGTGTAACGAGTTTCACAGTGCTCCTTACTATCATGGCTTTTGAGCATAGGACAGAGTCCAGCTACTCAATGCCTGATAATTCAGAATGTTCTTCAAGAGTTGGTAATAAAACCGTAGAAAGCATGGTCATAAATAAATGGAAATAAAAGCCAGAGCATAAAAATAACATTTTCTTGCAAAACTCCTTAATTCTGAAACCTTTCAGAGGCTGAGATGAGCTGGAAAGATGACAGAAAGCTCAAAACAACATAAATTATGCTCTTCATAATTAAGAATTAAAACTCTGCAGCTCCTTCTTCAAGGAAGAGACCAAATGATTCTAAATAGGTAATTTTATTCCACATTAAGTCAGCAAGTACCCTTCTGACTAGTGTTGCCCCCACTGACAAGAGTGAGTGTAAAAGCCAGGAACTCTGACTGCAACTCTTTTGTAGTTTCTTAGCTCCTTCTGTAGTAACTTTCCCTGAATGTTCTAGGTTGGAGACTGCTTTCATCTTGAATCCCTAATTCTGATTCTGTTCTTCCCAGTAGGGCACACAAAGAGCTTGGGAAAGTCACTGTGAGTTTTCTAACCAGAACCAAATCCATACCTCAGAGTGTAGTGCTTAGAAGGATGGAATATTTCATTTTTAGAACAGTGTGTTATGGCACAATTACATTAACTGGGAACATCCACACTACACTTTTAAAGTCTCTAGCATCCTAAGTTCTTCTGAAATGGGAACAATCTGTTTATAAAATGCAGAATTCATTTAGAGAAATGACTCTTCATGAAGTTGTTTCCTAGACATCAACAACATCTCTGTGGCAGTTTAATTACAGAATAGCATTCTTTATATATTCTAGTTATAACTAATTTCTTATTTAAGAATGAGGTCAGAGAATAAAGTCATAATAAAATAAAGATAACCTGATGCTGGCTCATTTTGTTCTCAAGGGATAAAAATTAACAGTCAGACTAATAAATTTTACTAGAATTTCCTATTTATGGCTAGAAAATAGAAAGTACTGCAAATAACTAACTGGAAAGTAGCATGTTGAGTTATTTGTCTCCATAGCACATATCACATTTAAACATGCAGTCTTTCAGCAAAGCCCTCCATGAGCTAAATTATAACGCCTTATGCTGCAGGTGGACAGAAAGACCAGAAATTAAGTTAGGATTTTCTCATGGAAGAGCAGAATTTGCAAATATGCTCAATGCCCTCATCCCCTAAACTCAAAACAGGTGAATATATTAATGTCTTCCTGGAGAGCTAGTCTGCACTCTAAGCTACCAATTTAATGCCTATTAGAAAATTCATGGTGACTCTCCAAAAAGTCTTTGCATGCCTCACTGGGAAGAGCAAGAGCAGAATAAGGGATTCAAGATGGAAGCAGTCTCCAACCTAGAACACTGAGAGAAAGTCACCACAGAAGTAGCTGAGGATGTACAAGGAATTTACATTCAGGCCTCCGGGCTTTTAAAATATGTACATCCCATCATTAGTTACTACTCTTTGGTAGGGTTAGTCAGAGTCAGGTGTAATTTTCCACTGTCATCTCTGAGTCTTCCAAGAAATATCAATTAATAGGCTTCTCCTATTGATCATAATTGGCTTAAAGCCAGGGTTTTTTTTTTTCTGAATTTATATTTCCAAGCAGGAGCCAGAGAGACAGGTCTCTCATCACCAATCCACAGAATACAAGAATCTCTGAGTAACTTTTTCCTTCCCCTTTGGGTGGTACCTTGTAATCATGGGTGATGCAGTTCTCAGAATGCTGTGATGATAATTAATGCTTTAAGTTTTAGTTGCTTAGTAGACACTACAGAGAACTGACAGCTAAGTGAAACTGGGCCCAAAATCCCAAAGGAAAGTAAGTGTAGACCAAAGGTTTCAAACTGATTATTTGTAATTAGACATATAGGTTTTCTTCCTTTTACTTATATAATTCTGAAATCCAAGTATGTCCAAATGAGTTCCAAACATAGACTTTCAGTTGCTGAGATTTAGGAATTCTGTATCTGAATTCTGCAGCTGAGTCCATTTCTGGTGCGGACCCTGATCACCTCTCAGTTGCCTTTCTGAATGCTTAGAAGGCATTAATTGTTGATATCCTTGAGTATTTTATGTGCCACTGTATCTAGTGGTATGCTGTTTTCTGTCAGAACTTGGCTGACCTTGAAATAAAATCCTAAAATATTTAATGTTAGAAGACTCTGGGAGGGTATCTGGTCCAACACATTCCACACCAACAGCTTTCTTCAAGAAATCTTTCTTTTCTTGCTAACAGAAATGACCATGGGTGGAAAATAGTTTATATACACAATTTTTTGGAAAAAAACATTTTGGGTACAACCCTCAAGAAAAAAAGTGTTCAGCATTTTATAATGTTGGATCTAGAACCGTTACAGAGAGTGAAATTTATTTCAGGTGCACATGTTCACAGTATCCCAAGAAAAGTGACTTTACACTTACACTCAAAATTCCATTGTTTTCTGTCAATGTGTGATGCTGGATTTCAAATAAGTATTATAAAAATAAAACAGTAAGTCTGGCAGTGAAGCACATCTTGTGAGTATACATGAAAGAGATCCCTAATTTTTTAACCTGTCATTATATATTCTAAAAACTATGTATCTGCAAGTTTTTGTGCTACAGATTAATTAAATAAAATATAAATATGAACAAGGACAATTATCCAACATCTAAAATATTAGCTATTTCATTTTCTCCCTTTGATATGTTTATTAAAATTATCCAAGATGCAGAAATTGCTGCTGTGTAACACTGCAATTCTCAGCAAGATATCTGTATTTTGTTATTAGTTCATTAAATCTTTATGCTGTTCATTTTTTAACTGTTTTAAAATAGAATACAAATAAACCCTGATTCTGGTTCCCATTTCTAGATTTGCAGAAAACCCAATAGTGGCCCCAAACCAACAAGTTGGTAAAAAATGGAAGGCAAAGACTATTCAGGATATTATCACATGAGCAGAATGGGAATTCAGGGTCCTCATATTGTCATTAGAACTGGAAGAGAGTGAGTTGTTTAAAAAACATAAACCTGTTTATAAGGAAAACCTGTACAAGATCTATTTTACCCTCAGATTGTATTCTAAATTAGGCAGCCAAGCACAAACGTGTTTTCCCTCCCCTCCCCCCTCTGCACCAGCATGAATCTTGGCATAACTTAAATGCTTAAGTTTAAGTTAAAATCTTGGCTATAGATCTAGTTGGGCCCCTAGAAGAGAGTGCTTGCTCAGGCACAGATTTCTCACCAGCATAAGTCTTTGCTAAATGCACATAGAACTTGCACTGTCTGTACCATTCTGCTCACCAGGTCAAGTGGACATTTGTCATGCAGCAGTTGTGTGGGTTTCTTCGCAGCAGTGATGGTCTTTTGAACACAATGAAATTAGTTGTAAATTAGATAGCTTAGCTGTTGCTTCCAGGCTCAACACAGAATGACCCTTTAGGTCTTTATTTCATATCCTGGATGCTTTTTGTGGCAAAAACCAAGCTCCACGTCATCACAGCTTTGCATTTTCAAATTTCCAATGCAGTTTAAAGTTAACAAACTGATGAAACTACAATTTAATTACATACCTAAGCTGTCATCACTGTCATTGCAGTGCAGACACGTCCTTCTGCTCCGCACAGAGCTTTTTTTGATGGGTTGATGAGATGGTGTAGAGACTTTGACATAACCTAGAATCATGCCATAGGGTTTCCCAGGAATTATTTGCACCAACGCTTCGCTCATTCTCTACTGCAGAGGGGACTGGCTTTGGAGCAGGCAGAGTTGAACATGTGCTTTGATTTTGAGGGTACTGACACGTTTTGATTAATGATGCTGTGGTTCTATATCCCTCTCTGGGAGCCGTATCCAGGAATGTGTTCTTCCCTGAATAGATCTTATCCAGCAGTGTATTATTGTGAAATAAGTCTTCAGTAAAGATGCAGAAATCTCACCTTTTGGTACTGTTTTGCACATCTGAAGATCACCTGGGGATATTACATTTTATTCTAGTTGGGTTATGACGTTTTTGCCATTGTGTGCAATCCTGCCTGTCTAAATTACATATTCAGATAAGAAAAAGATGATCTTTCTTTTCTCCTTGGCAAAAACTATCATAAAATGGGGATTTGATGTAGGAAATGTCCTCACATGAATATATTAAGCCTAAGAAAATTGCTGCCAAACATTGGTTAAGCAACAGGGATTCAAAACGTGCTTGACTGCAACTCTAAATGATTGATTCACAGAAAAATTGACAGACGTTTTTGAAAATTCCAGAGTTGCCCTTAAGTTGATAATCTTTCTGTCTGAATTTGCAAAGTATAATTTCTTTTTAAGTCTTTACATGAAGACTGAAAAGTGACTTCTGATACAATTTTAAGGGAATGATATCAGAAAGTCATTAACTAGCATTTAAAACCTATAGTTCAGACTACAGCTCTATACATCTCAAAATTTAATATGGTTCCAATTAGGATTTTATTTTCAGAACATTCATAATTCCTTCTTGCAAATTAGCCTTCATTAGTGAATCATTCTCTACATGGTATGTATTATAAATCCCGATTTTTGAGAATGGGTGATCTTGACTTTCTGGCTGCAATCTTTTCACCTTCCACCGTGTTTACTTATTCCGGTGGGATGCTGAGAACCCTCAGCTCTCTCCGTCTTTCAGACAACCAAGCTCTAAGCCTACTTAGATTCTTTGATTAAAAGTTTGTTCCTTCATTTGCTTTGTGCTCCCAAAGGCTTTTCTTCCAGGCAGCCCACATTCATTAAAGGCTCTGTGGAAGACACATGGGACAAACTTAATTGAGCAGTGCCAGTCCAGAATAGCAATGCTTGTTCAGCGAGAACAAGGTGCAAGACAGCTGGCATCTTGGGAATTGTAAACCATCACCAAGGTCTTCAGAGACAGGTACATTTGCTGGAGACAGTGCAGTGTGTTGGGGGAGGTTGCATCTCTCTTCTGTAGAAACAGGGATTTTGAAGGTTACTGCATATCTTTTCCCATTACCAAATATCAGACTACTGTTGAATTGTATATAGACTGTAGTCTTCATCCCAGTGCTTATTCCAGATAGTTTGGGGTCTTTTTTTCTATTATATGTAACAGAAATGGACTTTGGTCCTGTTTCTGCATTTACTGAAATACATGAAGTACGCCATCCACTTAAGCAAAGGGCAGATTGACCAAAAAAAAAACCCCAACACTGTGTTACTTGGTGTATTGAGTCGTGTATGTACTAGGGTAATGAATACCTCATTGATAGCTAGCAAGTACTTTTACATGTAAATTAGGAATGAAATATAATGCAAATTATTCATCTCTGGCCTAAAAATATTTGCATTCTTAATTAGAATACAACTACAGGTGTGATTTGCAAAGTTCCCATAAATATTACTTAATTTAAAAAATAATAAATAAGTACCAAATAGACACGATTTCCCAATAAGGTGATACAGCAAAGAATATTTGATCTTGGTGAAACAAATTCTGCATGTATTTCCCAAGTGACTTTAAGGAACTGCAGAATTGGGATATTTATTTTTAAACATAAGTGTTATTAGTGTTCTGGATTTTCCCCTAAGGACTAGAATTTCTTCTCACTGGCAAAAAGTCACAGAACATGATATATTTTATAAAAATGATATTCTAAGTAGTTACAGTAGAAACTGCAAAGCTATTTTTGATCAACATACACATATCTTAAAAATATACACAATATATATAAAAAGGGGAAATTAGACATCCATATGCAGATGTACCAGTTTTTGATGCAGCTTTTCCATGTTTCCAGATAAAGACATTTTTGCAGCTTGTGTAGGAGTCCTCGTGAGTGGACTCATGAGGCAACAGTCAGCAAATAGAACCCCAAGTCAAACAAAAGATTGAAGCATCCTAAATGCAAAATAATCCACCTGATAGTCGCCAGTGCTACTGAGGATGCAATCAGGTCACTGTTTTGTTTCTAGATATTTTTTTACCTGTTTTCTGAAGAAAGGTGTATTGAGAGACTGCTTTTCCTTTTTCACAGAGAAAGGAGAGGTGATGGAAAAGGTTGTTTGCAGCAACCTTTTTTTTTGCAGCTAAGACAAAGAACTAAAGTTTGATGTGTTTTAGAACCAAAATGGATGAAGTATGAATCTAAGACCCTTATGGAGTCGAAAAGATCTTGTTTAATTTTTCATCTTATGATATGTATTCAACATTTAAAAAAAATCTATTAGATAGCACTGTCCTGACTACATAAGCTCATCTATGGAAATTCCAGCACCTACAGAAAAATTAAAATTAGCAATTAAAAGCACAAGTATCATATAATTTATACTTTGTAAAGCTTTTCAGTATCTGTAGGAGCCATCTCTCCTCCTGATATTATTGTATCAGCCACTGATGTTTGGTGGGTTAGACATATGCTGATGCTTTTTCCTGTTGCTTTACTTGTAAAACTAGGACTTGTTTGTAAGTCTATTCTATTTTTTAACTGGATTTCAGAGTCATTAAAGCAATTTTATTGTATTTAATTGGAAGTTGTATCGCCATCCTGGTGGTTTTTAAGAACAGAAATAGCAAAAGCTTGGTTGGATGGCCATGCTTGAGAAGGATCCAAAGGATCCTAACCTGAAGGCAGTGCTGGATGAGCTTGGTTGCAGGTGAAGGAGGAATATGCCATTGAGCATTTCACTTTTAACTCCTTATTCTACTACCATGACCCCAAAACCTCAGAAATAGGTCACAGAAATTCTTTATATCTTGTCAGTTAAACTGACACAGTGCTGCCTTGCAGGAATGATTGATATGGCCAATTAAATCATAGCATGTTATATGCAGCTGATATTTTTGAAATATTTCTCTGCAGCCTCAGATTTTTCCTGTTCTCAAGAACAAACTTACAACTTCCATGCTCTTGGACATGATATAAATAAAAGGAGAGAGTGAGATTGTAGGGGGAGTTGAAAATAAACTAGATAAGTTTGCAAAGTATCCTACATGGAAAAATTACACAGAATTTAAGACAGGTGAAGACATTAATATTCTTAGTGTTTAATTGTTTCATTCCTTTCTGAGTGGTGAGTGACAGCGTTTGAATAAATGGCTAGCAAATCTTTTTCTTGGATGCAAAGCAAGAATATGATTTTTCACTAGGCAAGCATCAGAACCTTCAGAATTTACAGTTTCTTTGATCAACACATGTACAATTTAAGAATATATTTCCATCAAAAGTACTCTAAGTGGGAAGGCAGAATAAGATTTACGTACCATACAGCTCAGTCATTTAATAGCCTTCTCAGAACTATTATTTAATATGGAAGAGAGTACATCAGGAGTCCTAAAAGCCTGCTTTTAACAATTTGTTGTTTTCTACATTATTCATTTCTTTCAGAAATTACACGTGGTTTTGCCATTCAATTGTGTTTCAGGATGAGAACTTACTGTGTTCTATGGCCATAACTTGCCTAAGTGAAAGGTCCTTCTTCCATGCCAAGAACCTGTTTTTTAATCATAGAATTACAGAGCAGTTTGTGTTGGAAGTTAAGGTCATCTCTGGTTTTGCTGAATCCCAATGTCGGGATATACCAGAGGTCAACAGTCCAATGGAAGTGTCCTGATGCAGAGTACAGCTCATAAAGCAATACGCAGAAATATTTCTGCAGCACAAGTGTGTTGTTTGTTACTTCAGTGACCACACCAAAGATTCACTCTGTTCAAAGTTTCTGAATGCGGTTGGACTGTAATTGCCATCTGCATTTGCTGTTTTCTCATCTTTCAACATCTTGCTCTGCTAGAAAAGCACTGTCTTCTCTGAAAGCATTGACTTCAGTCTCCCATGGCTGGTCATTTGATGAAAAAGGTTTATCATGTGGGCTTCTGAGTGAGAAAACAAAAACAGCAATCAAAAGAAAGCAGATTGGCAGTTGCTATGGCAATTCCATCCTTTGCTAGGGTTTGATATAAGTCTTAGGAGCTAGGAGAAATGCTTGGAAATGGTAATTATTCTTTTTTCAAGGGAATGTAATTTTCCATTGTTAACAGAGATTATAAAGTCAACAATTTAACTGGTGCAACTGGAATCTAAATTTTATATTATCCATTTCTTAAGGAGGGGTTAAGGGACATTTTCTGTAAAATAGTTGTATTGTTACCTGCATTTCCAATTATGTACTGTCAAATTCTATTTCAGATTTGTGGCTTTTTTACAAGTGTATATTGTGACAATGGTTAATAATACCTGAGCAAACACAAACCCAGTAAAGTATGCTATTTGTTGCAAAGAGATTCATTAATTTCAATATAAAGCACGGGGCTAAAATAATTTAGTTTTTTCCCAGAACCTGAGAGGAAATCATTAAGTGAATTTTGGGAAACAACTTCGAGGGATGATCTCTGTGGATTTCCTGAAAATGATATAAAGTTGCAATTACATTATATTTATCCATACTGTACATTTAGCAGATTACAAAGAACTTCCAAACTAGAAGTTTGATACCAATCCATTTTTTTCTGGAGAAGAAAATTCTAGTGATGATGTACAAACTACTGCTTCTAAACGTATGAAGTAACTCTGGGGTAAGGGTAGACTAAAGGAATACCCGATAATACTCTTCCCCATTTATTATTCCAGTTCCACAGACATCTCTCAAAGGGTCTTATTGCTTTCTTATTCTAAGACTCTCCTTATACTAGTAGTTTTGAAGTATTTTGCAGTGATGGATTTTTTTTAAATTTCAAAGGATGGCTATTGAATAGGATTAGTGGTTATTTTGGAAGTGTAATTCTCGAAATTCTCTGTAGAAACCACAGCGCAACCACAGGACATCAGTTTCGTATCACTTGATATTTGTTTCCAATAGAGTTGAATTTGTAAGAGATTATTTTTGTTGTCAAGAATAACAATTGATTCTGACCCTCTCTTTTAAAATCGGTGTACTTATAAGAAAAATTAAACTTTTACAATCTAGGAATAGTTGCATCCAATAACCTGTATTTTCTAACACAGATGTAACACTGGGGAACATAGAGTGAAATGCACTCACTGCTGTGTCTGGAAAGACAAAGGAGACATTGTAGGAAGATGAGCTAAGAATGGAGAAGTCATTCAAAATAACAACAGATGAAAATATGGAGTCTAGCTGACAGCTGAGTCACTGTACATGCTGAAATAAGCCTGGAAATTCAATTCAACCAGATAATTGTCTGGCTTTCCTTTTTTTTTTCTTGGGTTTTCTACAAGAAGATTTTTCCTCAAAGTGCATTGACGAAGCAAGATAATAGAAATTTTTAGAGCCTCATTTTAATTAAATAGTCATTGCATTTTAAAAGATGTGTATGACAGCGAAACATGGTCAAATTTTGAATTATGCTTTTGTTTCCTACCAGAGTTGTATTCTAAAAAGAAAGGAGAGGGATACTGTAAGTCACTATTTTCCTATTTTGATCCACGAGATTATGATTTACAAAACAGAACAAAACCAGCAATCAAACCAGAACACAAAAGGGAAGAAGTTAATTAATTGCAAGAGGAACACTTCAAAGGCTGATCATGATGTCTTTCTCTCTAGTCAGTATTAGCTGCTTCTGATTCACATCAATAAGAGAAAAAGCAACATTCTTGTGTCTTTCAGTTCTGAGGTACACAGGAGTATTGGACACCTCTGTGGAGAGAAGACTCTACATGCATGTGGATGCATTCTACCTCTGAGGACATCTGCTCCTCACTGTCACCAAATGTATAAGGAACCCTTTAAGTGAAATTATTAAAAAAAAACAGGGTAAATTCTGTGTACTTCAGAAGGATGTATTTCAGAAATTAAGGGATATTATCCTAAAATCCTCATATACTTGCAGTATTCTGGGAGGCTTTCAGGGCTGATTAAATAACATTATTGGAACAACTATTACTGACTTTTTATTTGTTATGGGACATTAATTAGCCTTGGAGATGGCCCTAAGTTGTGCATAACCTACCTGTTCAAATTTTCATACCCTGCTGTGCTCTATAGGAATGCCCAGGCATGACTGAGGGCTGCTCTTGTCCTGTAAGTGACCCCAAATGTAAAAGATCAGGTGAATCCCCTCCTAGAGACTGTGGGCTGGCAAGAACAAAGGTGTTACATAGAACTTTGCAGCTCTGAGAATCCATTAGGAGATCTCACAAGGAATAATTCTGCAAGAGAGATCATCTGACCAGAAGCCTGCAGCAGAGCTCTTAGAGCTTCCAGAGAATTCTTTTGCATGCTAACATGTCTAGGCTTTTTGAATAATTTGTGTTGTAGAGAGATGCTCCAAAAAGAGTCCAGAAAAGTATTTTCTCAGGACTATGAGGAGGGTAGTATCTATTAAATTTTGCTGATTAGCATTTTGCAACATTTCCTTTGCATTATCATCCAGGCAGTAATTTCCTATTGGTTATATGCCATAATCCAATGAAACAGTTTAATACACTGGAGCACACAAGTGCCAGTGTTGGTGAGAGCCCTTTGTCCTCTGGCTGTCTGCATTACATTATGTATATTCCCATTCCTCAACAATGGGAATATACATACAAGACAGCAGATTTTTTCTTTCCCTGTAATGGTCATTTACGTGAATATGCTGAACAGGGTTGGAAAATGTCTGCAATATTCAAGACAGACACAAAAGGGCATCTCTAAGTCTGTACAGTTGTTCCAGTGTTCTTTGCCATCTGTCTCACCTGGAGGTGAAGAGGTGAAGGAGGCTGGACTGATCTAACAAGAAGATTATACAAGTAACTGTAATGGTGGAGAGAGAGATTTCATCTCTGCAGGCTCTGGTTCTACACAGAGATGATCCTGAGCACTAATCCAGAGCAGCCTAAATCTAGTGCTCTGCAGAGGTACTCTATTTAAGGTCTGAAGAAAATCTTGAATCTTCTCAGCCAATTGCAACTGGCTGCAGAGGTGTGGAAAAATTATTCCAATCAGAGACACAACACACACATTGTCCTCTTCCCTAGCATCCTAAAATCCGGCAAAACAAGGCTTGCATTCATCGAGTTTGACCCTGTGTGCTGTGGCTAGGGATGGAAACTTTTTTTGAGCCGTAGCCTGCATAAACAAACAGGCTCAAATCCTCCGACACCCTCTGTAATGAAGAAAGACAAGCAATAGTGGGGGAAGTGAAAAAGCCAGTAAAGTGGAAGAAAACAAAGCAGTGGGAGGTGTTCTGGAGCATCTAAATATCTATATGCAAGGGCACAATCTCAATGACATTATCTTTCCTGCCTTGGGTAATGGAGGTTGCCAAAGTGAGACATGGATTCTAGCAGCTTTGGGAGAAACAAAGCAGGAATAGGCAGGATTTGCACACAGGCAGATACTTCCTGAGCAATTAAACCTTTTTAGTTCTGCAGGTTTCTCTGTGATAATGTAATTCTGATAGTTTTGCAATGTGATAAGCTTGAAGAGAAAAGGGATTTCACAGTAAATGGAGGTACAGTGAAAGTGTCTTGTAAGGTTCACACCCCATATATCAATGTATTTAAAAACCCAAGTAATTTTGTATGATATCTTACATTTTAATGTATTAGTTAAAATATGGTTCATGGTCTAAAATTAAACAGCCTAGGGTGATCATATGGTAGAGGATACAATATTCATTTCATTGTAATTACAGAACTTAAATATAAAATATTTAAATCTAGTAATGTTGCATTTTGAAAAAAATATTGTATTGTAATTCTAGGGGCTTATGTGAGCAACATTCACTCTAGGATTTTAAAAGATTATTTTCTGGCCTTAATAAATGCATTTTCTGTTGGATTCAACTTCTTCTTTCCTCTGTAAAACAAGCAAACTAACCGTGTCCTTTTCACTGAGTTGCACAGAGAATCATGGTACAGAGAATTTCCATATTAAAATGTACATTTGCGATAATACCACATGAGTAATGGAGAAACTGCTTCCTTCCCTGCCAAAAATATACACACAGCAGAAAAATCCCCTTGAAGTCTACAGAAGGAGGATGTGAAAAATAGCCTAGAGAAGAGTAATCAGAGGAAAGGTAATACCAGTTTTCAAAGAGGAAAAAGGTTTCTTAAGAAGAGATATTCTGGGCCCATCCACTCTATTATTCTAACTGTAGCACCCTCAGAGGACATAAAAAAGCCAGTAATTTGTACCAAGAAACAGCAATCCACGTTCATTATGTACTCCCTCCCCTGTTTATTGGACATCTTAGACACAGCAATTATGGTGAGACTACATGGCTGGGAGCTATCATGGAAAAAACATTGTTATGAGAGAACCAGAGAACCTGCTTAACATGAAATGAGGACAGTTCCCATTCCAGCTGTGATTTACTATTAACTGCAATGACACCAAGGTTTCCTGACTCAATAGCTTTTGAAGCACAAGTTTCTGGCCTCCCTATGGCCATAAAAAGCCATAATAACATTATAATAGGATTTTAGATTGGTGAAAGGAATACAGGATGCAAATTCAAATACCACTGGGCAGGCTTGTCATAAGAATATATGGCTATAGACAAAATATCAACAAATCAAAATATTTGTAGATATAAACTTAACTCAGGCTTCAAAAAATGCTTGTAAAGGACAGGATACAGTCAGATACACATGAATAAAGCTATTGCCAAACACCTCAGCCTTTGCTACATCTTCAAAGTCTGTAAGGAATGGTTTAAGCAACAGCTCTAGTAAGTAAATGAAAATTATGTGGGGTATTAGATGTAGATTCTTTTCTTCATTTTATCTTTTGATTATTGCAGACAGATACTATTCACATGGAGCATGCTTGTTTAAATTTGTAGCATTTATTATGCTTCATTTGAATTTTTTTTTGTCATGTAAGCAAGTTCTTCCATAAGAACATAAGCTTCTGGGTGTGTTTTATACTCTGAATCTCATAAAGCAAGTGGCACCTAGCTGTCTGGGAGGTCCAGATGAGTGCCCACTCATTAATGTCTCATTGTTTTAATGGTTATTTCACTTTGCAATACTGCTGTTTTATAATACCCAGCAGTGCTAAAGAGCAGCCAAGAACAAGGCCCTGTCAGGGAGAGGTCTCTTTTAAAAAAAAAAAAAAAAAAAAAAGAGGGGAAAGGGTACACTTTCTTTCATTTTTTTTGATTCTTTGATATTGACTGTCAATCAGGTTGTCATCAAATGTAGTCAAACATGATGATCTTTCTTTTAGTCTTATGAAGAAGGGAAATGCCATTCTGCTCTTCATTGTTTCTCTAGTTTTCTGTTCAAAATGTTGTACATTTCATGAAATTGAACATATTCCTTGTTTCAAGAATGATTTTTCTGTTTTTGTAATTAGATACATGATAAGCCTCCAACCACTTTGACTCTATTCTCCTTTTCCTCCTTGTATAAATCAGAAAAATTAAAGGGAAACCTACACTTGTGTCACAGGCTGATATTGAAGTTTCTAACCTGTGCTTTTCAGGTGTCATGACAAATGGGAGAGATTGAGCAAGAAAGAAATGATAAGAAATAATAATTCCTCTGGCATTAGATTGCTTGCTAGATGAGGTTAAGTGAGCTGTGACTTGACCACCAGTTCATTTTGTGCAAAATGCTTGAACTATTTGCAATTTTTGGAATCAGAAAAAAGTATTAGTTGCACAGAGCAACTTGTATACAATGGATTTCTGGAGCAGAGGTGCAGATGTGTCAGTATTCCTGCTTCACTGCCTCCTCCACAGCAGTTGAGGTAAAACTTGATCTTCTGTGCAATTAAAGACATTGACTTAAAATTGCCATTCTTGGGGCTGCATCCAAAGCTGTAGAAGCAGCAGCAAAAAGAGGGGAAAGACTGCGTCATCTCTGTTTAGGAGGAGTCCTTTGCTTTTCCCCATCCACATACCAAAGCAAGTAAGCTGCTGTTAATCTTAACATCAGCAATCTGAACCGGAAATTAGACCATGTCCATTATTTATGAGGAGGGGTGGAAAGTAAATAATCTTTTTTAGCATTAAATTGCAAATTTGGACAGAGATATGCAGGTTTTGGGTGATATGACACAAAGAAATAAATCTTACTGCTCTCCCAATTTAACACATCAGATTCTAAAGACATTAAAGTGGTTTTATTTGCTGCATACTATTTGATTACTTCCCTCTTCTGGTCCTACATCTTAATGCATTTACTCTCCACTGTTTTGCAAGAGACCAAAGTAAAGCTTGGGCATACTCTCAAGATGGAATAAGGAAATTATGGGCCCTAATCCTCCTTTAAATTACACCAATGTAAAGGAAAAATTCAATTGAAATTACATTTCCTTGCTGCAAGATCTGCTGACATCAATGTCCTCTCTACTATGAATCTAGTAAAGTTATAGTAATTACAATTTTTTATTACTACTAGTAATTTACTAGGAGTTACTACTAGTAAATATAGTTGTTCACTCTGGGCAATGGCAGCACCTGCTTTTACATTGACCGCACCTGAACATCAGGCTACAATAAAATTTTGTTGCTTGTTAGTCTGTCATTGCAAATCTAGTGCATTGATATAAAGGAGAAAACAAAATAGTACAATAAAAAGTTGTTGTTTGCCATTGGCAAGTTTTAAAGGGTTCTTATTTAACAGGAAGAGACATTCTTTCCCCATTCCTTCATGGTGTTTTTTTCCTCTCCTTCACCCAGCGTCACTTTTAAGGTCTTGTTTCTTAAATGATGGTGGAAAAATAAATCCTTTTGCAAATAAATAAGGACAACTTCTTTTAACTCTGCTCTAGGCTGCTTTCTTTGTTGTTGTCACTCTGCAGCCGCTTGATATGAAAGAGTCCATATTTACAATCCAGAAAGACTACTTTTGGAATGTGTTGGAGGCTATTGACCCTAGAAGAATAAGCTAGCATTTCCATTTAACTTCTACCCTGGAGGCTTCTCACTTGCATGTTAGGATTCATTGTCTACACAGAAAATCAAGCTTAAAAAAAAACAGGCAAAAGGACTGGATGCACAAGTGTAGAGCAAAAGAGTTTCTTGCATATCACAGCATTTCTTGCATATCTCAAAGTGCTTTCCAGGGATGCTGATGTAAATTCAAACAGAAAGTGTAGTTTTTTTAATGTCAGGGATATAATACACTCCCAGCTATGCCTTCACTTCTTGTAAGAAATGCTGTTTTTCTTCTCCCTCCACTGCCCCCTTCCTACTGCCATCTCTCTCACCTCCTTGCCTTTTTCTGCCCTGCCATATTTCTTTTGATCCATTAGCTTTCTGAGTCAGTGTTTTCCCTTTTTACTGTCCTCAAGGAAGCTACACTCGAAAGCGTAGCCTGGAGTCATTTAGTTCTTCTTTGCAAGATGTTGCCTGTAAGAGCATATTACTATCAGGCAGATATTTTTTCTGTTCCATTGAGTGCTTTTCCCTATGCACTCCTTGCACTATGGAAGAATTCATTAGCTGATTGACTCCTACCTCTTTCCCCACAGTGGCTGGTAATGTTATCTATGAGCATTCAATTAAAATCCAAGTCCAACTCGATGTTGTGTGGTCATGAATGAGCAGGCTAAGGCTGTGTCTGTACTTAAGGATAGTGAGATCAAGCAGGAGAAAATTGGGTCTTTGCTCAGGAACTACGAATTCCTTATGTGCAGCACTATGTCCTTTTGAGAAAAGGAGTTGACAGCTTCCTCACACACACAGTAGGGCTTATCTTCGGTAATGGAAATGGACATTGATCCACTGACATTACTGGAGCTGTTTGGATCAAAAACGAGTAAGGACTTGGTCTCCTAATCCTGCTTTCCCGTGCTTTTTCTCAAAGAGATGATTCCAGTCAGAATACACCACCAGCAGAGACGAGTTTATCATCACTGTTCAAAACAGAGACATCTCTGTGAGGAGCACTAAAGAGAGTAGGGCGCACCTGAGCTGCAAAGACCATTCATACGGGCTTGAGCAGCCCTGTGCATCAGCTTAGACATAGCACAGTGCCGGGTTGTGCTGCTGTGTGTTTTCAGAAGTCAGTTGCTATCTCCAATGAGACTGGAACTTATGGAGCTGCCATCCCAGTTGTCATGGGAAGCAGTCAAAATAGGGGTTTACGTGGCTGAGATCTATTCTGCTGCTATCCAGCACTTAAGAGTGGTAGAGGATTGCCTATCAAGGAGAGAGTTGTCTTTGCTGGTGTCATCTGACTGCTGCTCTGAAGCAGCAATGAAAAAAATACCAGCTGAGAGGTTTCTTTTAGGCAAACTGCATATAAATTTCTCATTTAAAAGAATGGTGATTTCATCAGTCCTTCAAAGATATGAGGGCCAAAGGACAGATTAAGAGTAAATAATGCAGATTTCTTAGGACTAAGCTTTTTTTGCATCCTTTGCAGTGTTCTGCCCTCTAAAGACGACTACGTTTGCCATTCAGAATGGAAGGTAAAGTTCAGTTGCTTGCTCAGCAGGAAAGTTTGTTTGACGCCGTTCTAGTGGGGTTTTTTGCCCCATGGCTTGGGGCTCTTCACCAATAAAATCTCTGAAGTTCCAGAAACATAATTGCCACATTCATCTTCCATCCAGTCTTTCAGGATCAATAAAAGATTTGCATTTGAAATGTTAGTAAATTCTTAGTCCATCTGCATCATTTTAAACTGACTGCAAGGTTACCAACAGGAACCTTTGGTATGCACTTGGACATCAGACATATTTTGTAAGTGTCATTCCTTCTCCAGATGTATGCAAGTTACTTTACTTAACTAGTTCCATCAATTTAATAACAAAAAACAGGTTTTATGTGACTATCACAGATTTGCAGATGAAGACACAGAGGTTATTAGCTGAACTCTTGCTTGTATTTACTCCTTAGCAAATTTATTTTGCTGTAGATTGGAAATGTCCTTCTCGTTTTAGTGCAACCAGAACACATGTCAGCAGATAAACATAAAAGGCAGGCTGCAGGATGTTAAAAGGTCTGGAAATAAATTTGGACACATAAAATTATGTCACAACTATCACAAATAAGGTGCCATGCATCCATTTTTTACACAGCTAGCATACGTTTCATGCTTATGAAGCTGTGTAGATAAAAGTTTTGAAAGCAAAAGCCTAAAATCTGACATATACCGCTATATTCAGACACATAAATAGAAATGCATGACTAAATTGATAATAAACATACCTGGCTTGCTATTTCTTTTAGACTTACTGCTTATGTGATGACTGGTGATTTTGTAAATTACATTTCTTACACAGAAGAGCTACAGCAGGTCAAACAAGAAGGTGACCTTCCCTGACATCTTTGGCAATGTCCAATAGTGGATGCTTTAGAAAGAATATTGAAAAATGACAAACATACAGTGACACTACTATCAGTATATCCTCCCAACGTCTGTCTGTTTAAAACATTAGAGGCATCTCTTAGATTGGAGTTTGTAACCATAATTGCAACCTATAATACTATTTGATTCCCGCTTAAGGATTGCTCTTGCATGAATTTACCTAGAAATCTTTTGAATCTCTTCATATGTGTGTTCTACTGTGGCCATCAGTGCTGCTACTGAATTATTTTAGTTTGTTAAATTGTTCTTCTCTTTTGTTTCTTATTTATGTCCCTGCATTTAAAAATAGTTTGGCAAGCTCAATCCCTCCTGGTCTCTAATTATTGCTACAATATTTCAACAATTATTTAAGAGAGCAATTTTCACTTTGGGAAAAAATATGGTTCTCTTTTTCCTAGTGTTCTTTGGTGCTAACTAGGCTAAACTTTGCTCTCCTTTAGATACTCTCTGCTAGCTTCCAGGAGGCAGACAATGACAGTACCATATGTCAGTTTATGATGTTCCCAGGTGGTAGGTAAGTGATTTCCAAACACAGGAACAGATTGGTGATGTTTTACACTCCTCTCTCTCTAAGGAAAAGCACTCCAATATATCTCATTGTTGTAAAAGCAAATAATTTTTTTCAAATATTCTTTAAAATATGCTAAAATTAGCACACACCTGAACATTTCAGATAAATCAGAATAAAGAGATAAATTCCCAGTAGGAGAATGTGTTGTGGAACCTCATAGATCTCTTCCCTTTCTAACTTCTGTTATACTGTCATTCATGTTTTTTAAAATTTATGTTTCTGACAAACAGGAACCCTCTGGAACCTATTAGAGGGATGTAAGCAGCCTCTTTAAATGAGGGTGGTGTTCACTAATAGTACACCAGTACCTCTGAAAGTTTGCAAAGATTACCTGTCCAATCTGCCCAGCAAATCTGAGCATTAGGTGAGAAATACATTTGCTGCTGGCCTTAGGGTGCCAAACCTACTATTTATTCGTCCCTAATGCATCTCCTTCACATTTCTGCTACTATTTCAAACTGCTTGTTAAGGAAAAGATGGCACAAGTATGACCTCAATTTCTGACTTTTTGAGAAAGAAACAGTAAAATAGAAATGTACCAAATTTGATGGAAAAATATTAGAAGGTTTTTGGATTCAGGATAGAGACTGCTGCAAAAGGGCCATATGAGGAAAAGAAAGATCCCCAGAGCAGCTAATAGTCAGTAACCAAGACATTCATTTGGGTTAAAAATAGATCTGGTCAAATCAGTATGTTGAATATGGAGCAAGGGCTCAAGCAAGTGCCATTGTATCTGATGAACACCTTACACTGAAATTATTGGCTTTTCCAGGATGGAAGTCTCTCACACTCTTTGGATTCAGTTCCTGTGCTTTGTATAAGAGCTCTACCTCTCTTGGCAGCAGAGAAATTAACCCTTGTGATGGATAGTTAGATCTCTCTCCTGTCTAGAATATGGGAGATTCAAGAAAGGCAAGACAGCGGACCCGTGCCTCTCATATGTAAGGAGTTGGTTGCCTAGATTTAAATAAGCTCTGTTCAGCATGTCTCTCATTATTCCTGAGAAAATATTGGCAATTCTTTATAAAAAGAGCAGCCAATGACCAAAATCTCAGAATTTTTCATGCATTCTCATTTTCCGACCAGTTGCACAAAATCATTCATTAAAGGCCCTAAATTACAGTTCCTTTGTAAGGGCAGTGGGTTTTAATTATACAGTACTGTTAAGAATGTGAAAAACACTGTGGTTTGTTGGAGAATAAGACTTGATCATTGTCCTTACACTTACTGCTTCGTCTAGGTAGAAATGCTTTACTCCCAAAAAGGTTTCTAAACAATGCAATGAACATATAGAAATATTTTCTGCAAATTATGTGGTCTATGCAATATACAGCATGACATAGAAGTGGTTCAACATGTGATGATACTCATGACTTCAGCACCCCAGGGTAACTAATCCCTCCACTGTTCCTTCTGCTTCTTGTCTCATTGCCAAACACATGTTCTCTCTTCTGTGAGGGCAAAACACTGACTTTTAATAATTTTCTATCATTCTCCTCCAAACAGAATATAAACTCAAGGCAATTAGTCCCATTTTCAATCCATCTTATTATTGGGTTACAATTGCTCAGCACTCGGAAAGAGAAAAGGACTCTGCTCCTTTCTCCATAACTGAAACTAATCCTTAAGGGAGATCCAACATAAGTTTGTATCTTCTGTAGAATGCCAGTCATGTCTGCACAACAATACAACAAGGAATTTAAAAAAATGATACATAATCATCTTCTTTGAGCAGCTCTTGGCACTGCTCAAAATTAACTGCTGACTGTTCAGATCTTAAAACTTTTAGTGGGTACAGTAGTGGAGGTCATTGCATTTTTCACTAGTGTCTACATGACCATGAGATGAGAGATGTGTAATTTAGCATCATTTCATCAGAAGGATGCCTGTTCTGGTTTACAGCTCTTATTTCTGTCCTGTGATATATTTTTGAGCATTAAGGTAATCAGATTTTACTCACCATGCAGACTAAGGGAAAACTGGCAGCCTATAGGCAGTACATGAAACACTGTGCACTGAGAAAGAAGTAAAATTCTATCTCTTTTTCTCACTGCCAGTCTCCAGATGGAACATTTATTTTTTGAAGTATTTCTGTGTAATAAAAACCTGAGACTCTATTTGATTTTTTATCTTTCTTATTTTACTTATAATGCATGTGGTACTTAGTCTGCATAGATAGTTAAAATAGACAGGTAAAATGAATGAAGTTTTTACCAGCCATGCACTGTGGTTTGGGCTGAATCAAAAAAACTGAATCTGGTTTCACATTCAACTCTCCTTATGAGTCAAAGACATATTATGGCACTGGAATCATGAAATCTGGAACAGCAAACTCTGTAAATAAAAGGCAAGTATGGCTATGGAGGAAAAATGTCAAATTTAGATTCAGAGTTCAGATCTGGTATTTTGATTTAAGTTAAACTCCCTTTATCTCTTTCAGCTTTGAATTCAAAAAGGTAGGCATTGTATACCCTGTTGTTAGATTCCCAGAAACGAGGCAGCTCCTGCCAGCTACGTTCCATTTTTCATGCTGTGCTTCTCATCATCATTTTCAATAAATCTGCTATGCAAACTGACCTTGATATTTAATGTAGGGATAAACTTGTCTATTGCTACTGAGATAGTGAATTTAAAGCATGGGAAATCATGTAGTCTCACTTCAGTGCATTTTGCCATTGATGGTATCTCTCAGTTTACTCCTTAAACTCTGGTGGTTGCTAAAAGCTGGATTAGAATCTGAAGTCACTTTTCATTTTTCACCCTTACCTAGGCAACATTTTCTGGAAATCAATTTCATTACCACAGATAGGAATTTAAGCAATACTTCATATTTAGGTCTGTTGAAAAAAAGTGATGTATAATACCAAAAGGCAGTGCTGGTTTCTCTTAGCTGGTCCTGGCAAAGCTACTCCAAGGGATGACACATCTATGTTAATCTCATTCTCATGCAAAGCCAGTGGAAACGCAGTATGTTGGATAAAGCAGTGAAGATAGAGATGATAACAGAACTGTAAAATAAAGCAGTAGGCCAGGTGCTGAGAAAAAAATCTCGTTTTGCTCTATTTGTAGATAAAGCTGTGACTGAGTTTAATAATTTCACTTGTACTAGGAATTAATTAGGACCTTAAGGCTTGACCAATACAGAATAAATCACTCTAATAATCTACCATGTGCAACCTATTTATGTTATGGAAAGGGCAGGGATAATTACAGGTTATAAATAACTTGGTAGACAAAACATGAAGACAGAAACCTCTCATTGTGTTTTTATATGAAATCAGTACCTTTTGATCCCTTTTCCCTTTGATTTCTTATTGAAGAAAAGATAGTAATCTCATGTTAATACGCCGCTTTTCACCTCAAAGCACATCAAAAAGATATACACACATAGTAGCATGTGTGTGTAATGTCTTACATAAATATGAGGCCTTCTGATTGATAGGAAGTACCAAGGAGATGGAGGCTTAGAAGACAGAGTGGAAATATACCCCAAATAACCATTTTAAATTTGTTGAGAATTTAAATCTCCAGAACAGAATTATTCAGGTTGGTCTGGTTCTGGGAAAGGGATTCCTGAACTTTTCAGGTTTATCAACGCACAAAGCCACCAGCTTCATGACAATATGGCTGCACAAATTTAGCACAAATCACTGACTTCCATGATACTGAAAGTGCTGCATATAGGTAAAACCTTATAAAATAGGGGCCTTATTACCCTTGTAAAATCATGGCTCAGGCCTGCTACTTAAGCTAAGTAGAAGAGGACTATGGGCAAGTGACTCAGCTGAATTAGAGGTAAGAAAAACAAGATAAGCAACCATTGTGTTCACATCGTGATGTGTGGTGGTTGGTTGAATTATGTTTGTTATGATTTAAAACTATGTAACTGATAAAGACCTAACTGCTTAAAAAGGCCTGGTTTTTCAATAAAGCGTCTCTCCTTTGCACCTGCCTGGGGACTCTGCGTCACTATGGACCCTCACCCACATGAAAGCAATTTCATGAAAGCAACTGAGAATTTCAGTGATTTGCAAAGACCAAAAGGATTAGTTTTGTTTCATCATCTGGATGACAATCACACCCATTGCCATGGTGATGAGGAACTCTGTAGGTACTGATTTGGTGCAATGACTGTTGATGGTCCTGTGGCTTCAGGCTGGTGCTTCCACTGTCAAGCAGAGTGCTGGACTGATTCTCTTGAACTTGTGGAAACGTAAGTCAGAGCCTCAGGTTTTCCACAGGAGAGTGAGCTAGAGTGAATGAAGGAGCAGTAGTCCCTCCCTAGAGCTGGTTGCTATGTGGCAGAGGACATAGCATTTAGGAACAATTTTGTCATTCCTTATCTCCAATAAGGATGGGCTAACCAAAGTAGAGGAGGATCAGATAGCTCAGAATGAATTCTCTGGGAAGCACAGGCTAATGGACGGAAAAAACAGTAGTTGTGCTCCTCACGGTCAGAATAGAAGCAACAGTGCGTGATCACTCTAATAAACACACATCAGAATACAGAAACTTTGTGTCATATATATTAGGTTTAATTCTTAATTTTCTTTGTGTATTAGAAACACATGGAAAAGAGGCAACTGTGTAGGAATGATATATGGAGAACTTTGCAAATTTTGCCAATGCACAGAGTTAGTAAATAAATTTAGTAATGGAAAATCATGGAATCATAAATTAGGTTGTGATACAGGGTTGGGTTGGGAAGGGACCTTAAAAATCATCTAGTTCAAACTCTCTCCACCACAAGCTGGGACACTTTCACTACACCAGATTTCTTAGTGCCTTATTCAGCCTGACCTTGAACACTTCCAGGGAAGGGACATCCACATCTTCTCTGGGCAACCTGTGCCAGTGTCTCACCATCATGACAGCAAAAATTTCTTCTTAGTATCTAATCTAAACCTGCCCTCTTTCAGTTTAAAGCCATCATCCTTTGTCCTATCATTACGTATCTGTGTAAAAAGTCCCTCTCCAGATGTCCTGTAAGCTCCTTCAGGTACCAAATGATGCAATAAGGTCACCCTGGAACCTTCTTTTTTCCAGGCTGGTCAACCCCATCCCCCAACTGTCTCATCCCTTCTTCATAGTGTCCTAATGATGTAGCAGAATCTTGGGAAAAAAAGAGTCTGGATATGCTTTGGAAACAATGGAAGAAACACCTTTCAGGCTGTGCTCAGAACCTTGCAGGAGTGATCTGAAAGCAACACTGGCATGTATGGAAACATAGGCAGGAAGTTTACATTTTGATGAAATCTGTCCAAGCCTTTCTTCTCTCTCAGTACATCAAAAAAAACCACCATGTGCTACTCTAATGAATAATGGGGCCAGAAACATGAGTAGTAAATAGCCTTTTCTATTGTCCCATTAAGTAAATTATGCTTTACATATCCTCTTAATCTTGGCTCTGTCCACTGCATTATTGTACTGTGGTGTGGTATGGTATAAGTCCTGCTAATGTTAGCCTTGGTTAAAAAAAGCATTGAGTTTCTCAGATGTGCTATTTCCTTTTGGAACAGCAGCAGCTGAGACAGACTAGTTTTCCCAGGGCCCAGAGTAACTATTTTCTTTGAAGTTTTTCCAGTTGATAATTTGGCCTGATCCTATGATCATAACAGTCAAGTATTTGGTGGTTTTTCATTGTTGTTTTGTCTTGTTTTGTTTTTTACCATTAGAAGCATGGTATCTCCCTCTGTTCTATAATACTATCAGCCTGAGACCTGCTTTGGAATCACCAGTTCAGTGGTCCAGCAACTTAATAATCAGTCACAGTCTGTTGTATACCAAGTATTTTCTTCTTCTTTTGGTAGAACCTCTGCTTTAATATGCATGGTACATGTAATACTGATATACCACACATTCTGCCTCAGCCTGACACATAAAAAAACCCACTTCAAGGTTTTTTCACTTGCCTGGACAAGAATTTCTTGATTTCACCAAGAAAAGTCATTATCAAAAGCAATGGGTCTTTAGTGGTGAGAACTTCTGTGATGACTGTCAGAGTAAGGATGTAATAGACAAATTTCTTGAATTTTTTTTTCAGATTCAGAAATATTCAGAAATTTTTAGTCAAGAGTTAGTAAAAAAATGTTTTAAATCTTACCCATTGATAAAATGGCAGATGAATGACAGCCTAGGGATACTGGTAAACAAGGGGATTGAGATTCCAGTCAGGGGCAAAAAACTGTGGGGAAATGTCTGCAGAGGGCATCTGTTGCGCAGTTTTATTCTGTGTTCCCAAATACGTGTGTGATTTCATTCAGATGTGATACGCTGCATTGAATTTTGCCTTTGCATAGTTATATATTGTTTCTTGGCTGGTTTCTCCAATGTAACATTTTCTTTGTCAGAAAGAGCCTTGGATTTTGTCTTCTTCTCACAGGTGTTTCCTTTTCCCAGACGAGTTTCTTAACATTTCCATCACTTACCATTTATTTCTCCCCAGCTGTCACGCCATATCAATAAATTCAGGCAGTAAATCATAAATTCATGCAGTAAACATCTCAACAACAGAATAACCCAAGAGAATGTAAATCAGCACAGAGTAGCTCAAAATCTGTCATGATACAAATTTATGAAGCCTAGAGGTCTATAGATTTGAACCTCAATCACAGTAATCTCACAAAGAAATTTGCAGCCAGTTCTGTGCACCAATACCTACTCTATAATAACCTGCATAAGCAACAAAATCTATTGTTCAGTTTCAGGGAAGTTCAGTATTCTCTCTTAACTGTTTCTTTTACCTATTTTCCTCCCTTCCTTTTCCTTGACAAAACCTGGAAATCAGACCTTATCAATAAATCCTGCTTTGAAATTAGTGTGCAAGGCACAAATAAGTAGTCTGTGTGTGTGATTGTGTGTGTGCATAACAGAGAGACAAAGCTTATGAAGAATGGCATTAAACTAGCTGATACAGCTGGGACACACAATTAGGCTCCAGATGCTTGTGCCTGGAAACATGTCCATTTATCCTGACTGAACCATTTGAACTAGTAAGAGGATGTGCCCATGCTACAGACCTTGCTTTATCAGAACTATAACCATATTTTTTTATGCATCGTAGTTTCCTCAACTCATGACTTGCTAGCAAAGCCAAGTCATATACAGTAATTAATCTTTATTGCAGGCACTGCAATCCTGTCAGCACAGGATGAATTTGAGTGACATGAAGGAATGGATGTGAGGGATCGAACACTGAAACATCCAAATGGTTCACTGAAAACCAAATGAGGATTTAAGAAGACACCTGTTCATCAACCCTGAGACAGCAGTGAATAAATGTGTTTCAGTAATGATCCAAAGAAACAACAAGGCCTAGCCCTCTGTTACTAGGACTGACAGGAATAGGAGAAGGGGAAAAAAAATTAATTACTTGCTGCCTGTAGTGGATTAAGAAGTGAGTTATCCAAACAAAGATAGAGGACGTAAAGTGAACTGATACTTCTTTTTATGCCTGATGGGGTAAAATCTGCATGCTTGACTTCTGCTGAGCACAACCTATTTATAACCCTGCTCTGCAGACTTAGTGGAATTTTTCCTGTAATCAGATGTTCATTGCAGCATCAATGAACCTTCAGTCAGGACCATGCCTTTCTATTCTTCAGTGGAGCAGCACCTGCAGATGGGTACTTGCAATGTGAATAAATGTGTCAGCATCGTCATCTTTTATTTTTAGCAAAGTGGATAAAAAATTAGGAATTGAACTATAGCAACCTCTTTCTCTCTGAAATATTTTGTGCAGTTGGAGGTCATTACAGTTGATCTCTGATTTTATAAAAGCTTATGTAAATTAAAATTAGGATTATGCAATTCTGTGCATTGAAATCCTCTACTATTGTTTTCTTGCTGTATAGCTAGCAAATTGATAATAGCACTGTGTATGCGGCAATTAATTCAGAATTACTGTCACAAGCAATGACTTATAGAACAATCTTCCTTAACACAAATTCCTGAAAATTATTTCCCTTAAAAAAAAATCCATTCTTTTTGTAGAATAACTCATTCCCATTTCTCTATATTGTTACTAGTATTTTCCTCCAGACCCTTTAAAGATATGACAAACAGTCCGCAATCTCAGAAGCAAATCACAGAAACATTTTAATCATGGCAAATGATTTCTAAGGAACAGTTTTTAAAACAATCTAAACAAGGCAGAATGGAGGGGCAGAACTCTGTTTTAACAACCAGGATATAGAGGATGACAAAGTTAAAATGAGAGAGATGGAACTGAACTGCTTCTGGCTAGTGAAGTGAATGGTAACTTACCTGTACTTTTCTGTTAAAGAAATGCATGAAGAATGCCTCACATAATCAGCATGTTGCTGCTATTTCCAGTGGCATTTACTGTACATTCAGTTAGGCAAAACCTCACAAGGGAACTCTGAGCTTCTAGACTCCCCCGTGTCGTCTCACTGTACCACATACAACTTTCAAAATTTACCTTCATTCATATCAAATTTGTTAATTTGTCTCCATGTTTTGAACAAACTTAGGTCTGTTTTTCAATTGTGTCTTCCCTCACATTTTCCATTCAAACAAGAGTAATGTGCATAAAATTACAAGTGTACTCATTTGCATTTTCGTGAAGTTGGGCAGCTCTTTCAGTATGAAGAAGCAGAATCCTTCGTCTAGCAGAAACTGTAGCTTATTGACCAGGAAATCCTTCCCAGATCATCCCCTTGAATCGTCCCAGTTGCTAAAGAGTGGTTATAACACCGGGAAACTTAGTATGACTTCTGCCTTATCTATTTTCTGTTGTAATCAAGGGCGTCTGATGAAAATGAATAAGCATTGCTAGACCATATTCTAAGTATATTTTCACAAGCAACTTATTTTTTATTAAAATTGCCTATACACAAAGATTCATGTCTTTCATATCTCAAAATCATTTGCTGCTTTAGAAAACACTCTTGAAAATAAAATATCATGTTAAGCAAAATGCAAGGAGAATTAATTCTGCAAGAGGAAACTGTCTGCTTCAAAGCCAGTACCAAACACACAGGGGTTTTTTGCAAGGGCATAATGTCCTTCCAGACAAAAAAAAAAAAAAAGTCTGATATCTTACAAAACATTTGGGAATTTGCATCTTCTAAAGGAATTATTTCTTACTCTTTCTGTACAACGTTTAGCACTGTTGTTGGTCCAATGACTGACTGGCTCAGTTGCCTACTATTTTCAGTATTTCCATAGACCTTCATTGCTCAGTTCTCTGTAATTTTTTGCATTATGGACAAAAATATCCCCTGACTATTTGTATGTCTGCAATAAAGTTATTAACCGAGACTGTTTGTGTCAGGCAAACAGATTTCATATCAAAGTGAGATGTAGGTTATTTCCCTTCCTTTTAATTCTTATGTCTTTCCTAAACTTCAGTCACAACGTTGACCAATTACAATTACTCTACAGAGGAGATTATCCCGAACAGGTTTCAAAGTAATGCAAAAGATGTCTCCGTTTTCTTTTCATTTCCCCTTGTGTTCAGGGGCATTGGTTATTTATAACCTGGTAATTATTTTTAGTCATTCAACTGAACAAGATAGGAAGAAAGCAACAGGTAAAGAGAAGGCAAAACCACTTTTAAAGCTAACAAAAAAATACATTGTTTCAAAAGCAAAATCTTGACTTGCATCTAAAATAAAGTACTTGATCCTTGGAGTCAACAGCAGGACTTAATACTGACGTCAGCTGGACAGTACCACTGCCAGAGGTCTTGTGATCCCACTGCAAATGTGCAAAGGGATGAGAAAGCCAGTAGCAGCAATTGAAGTACAAAAATACTGGAAGGTCAGCATTATGTAAACCATGACTGTGTATTTAATTTTTCAATTTTTATTTTATAATTTCTGGTGTTGTTCAGCCAGACTTTTAACCAAGTTTCTCTCTTTAGACTTTATTTTCTTTTGCCTGGGTATATGATCCCCATATGATTTTTCTTGCCATGGCTAGCTCAGAAAGGAAATAAAAAATCAAGGAGAAAGAGGAGAATCTGTTTTAATTTGCTTTAACAATGATGGAGTCAAAGCTGATATGAATATAGATTATGTAAGAATACAAACTTTTCCTAGCAGACAGAGAATTTTTTGTGATTGAAAAAACCCTTAGTGAGCAATGAAAATATATATATGTGCATATAACTATGTGCATGCAGCTGACAAAGAAAAACAGGTTCCTTCACTGCTTACTTTGAGAAATGGGGAATTACAATTCTCCATTAGGTAAAGCATTTCTTCGAGGAGATAAATAAGCAAGTGCCTAGCAAGACATTGGAGAAGGTTGAATAGGACTGAGATGAGGCAGATGCCACACTGAATGGCATTATAAATCAAAAGGCACCAAATAAATAAAACTACTGGTTGGAAGAAGTTGATTATGGATTAGCTAAAATTTGACTTGAGTCTGTGATGAGGCTGGAGGGTAGAGGAAGAATGAGTTTAGAGATTTCTTATTGAAGGAGGATAACTATGAAGATTTAGCTGTCTGACACAGGTACTAAATAATTAAAGCTGTGAGTCATCTAGGATAAAAATGGTAACATCAAAGCTGAAATGTGGTCAGTGTCTCCCCCTCCTCCAGAAAAAAACAACCCCAAAATTCACACAGAGAAAAAGAAATTTAAATGTTTGTTTGAATTCAAATATGTATTGTATGAGTGCTAAAATTCCATCGGCAAATTAAAATTCCACACTAAAATTCCACGGGCATTTTTCCAAATGCCCTTTGTTTTCTGTTCATTTCTTTATTCTTTCCTTTCATCATTCAAACAATAACTGTAGTGGGAAAAAACTATTCATGGTTCTCCTCTAAGACAAAACAAATTGAAAAAAAAACAGCCCTAAAACATACTCATTTTTTTGATTGAGTACAGTGTTGCCTTTACATTTGCTCTATTTTTCTATTTTTGAATGGCAGCTTAGGAAAGATAAATTATACACTGAGCTGCTACTCACACAAGTGCAAAATTCAGTAAACTGTTAATATTGTAAATCTGTTACAAATTTAGCTGCTCCATTACATGCACGTGACTTAAGTTGAAGCTCAGCACATTTGAAAACTTGGACATAATTTTTAGTCCTGAGGGAGCAAGGCTTAATAAGTACTCACACTTCTTCCCACTTCATTATTACAAGATTATTGCTTTCTTATTCCACTATCTTAACTTGTATGACTTGACTGTTCAAATAGAAACTCATTGACTTGAAAATGAGCCCCGTTCAGTTGGCTCTACAACTTTTGCCTTAGAGGAGAATTTTTAATGATGCAAACCTTGCGAAACTGCAGATATTTGCATAGGAAGAGAAAAGAATGAGGCAAATATTCCCACTTTGTCTTCAAGAGTAAAAGGGGTAGCAGGGAGCATTGTATTTTTTGTTCCTGTATCTGAAGTTCTTAACCAAAAACTTTAGCATTTCTGAACTCCTTATTCAAGCAAAATGATTAACTTCAAAGTCTCAGAATATGGCCACAGGCCTGTAAAACCATTAGGGTTGTCTTGGTTGATGTGTGTTGGATTGTGAGTTGCTAGAGGGTTTATAACAAGGTTGAATTAAGCAAACAGAACCACAGATACAGAAATTGGAAACCTCCATTTTCCATGTACAGTGTGGAAGTTACAGGACAGATGGAAGAAATGTAAACTCTTCAATGGCTTAAGAAAACTCCTTTGCTTTTGAGCTGAAAAGCTTGATCCAATGCTGATAAAATAGTTTATTTGGGAACACTGATAAAAGAGGACATGGATGCTGTGTTGGAATTGAGTTGCAAATCACAACAATTATTTACTACTGCACATATATGCATGTTCACACTCAGACATAGTTTGCTGTCTACTCTGTGAATTCAAGGCATGACATGACATCCCCAGTGAGGGATTCCCAAGTAACCTTGGGTTGGTTGTTTAAGGTGAAAGAAGCCCTGCTACTATCAGTCCAAGATCAGCAGGTATCAGCCTGATTCCTTACACTGCTGTGACAGGGCTGGGTGAATTACCACAAATTTCATAGCCTGAATACACCTATTTTCTTTCCAAGGATTGGCCTGTTGGCCTACCAATGCATTGGATACTGTTCGTTCCAGAGTGTGACCAATGTTTAGCCAAACACCTTGAAGTGTGACACGTTATTAACAAATTCACCCACATTTGGGACCCTCAGTTTTACTGAACATAAGTAAGAAGCCAAAACATTTGCTGACCCATCCTTTCCAGGGAAATCCCTACATGATTCATGTACTACCTGCAGTGTGTAACTTGTAATCGCTTTAAAATCTAGACAAAGTGGATGGCGTGCTTGCTTTATTGGATGTTCAGAGGTGATTGAGCTTGCCAATAGACTAAAGACCTGCTAACAGAGCAGACATCTGCAGACCTGTCAGTCTGTGGCTGCATCTGGTTGACAGTGGGCAGATTATTATGAGTCCCCGAGGAATGCCCTCACAGTGACACACCTGAGCCCAGCACTCTCCCCAACAGGAAGCCAGGGAGTGACACTCTTTAAGACTCATCTCTCCAATCGTAGTGCTGTTTCACAATTAACGTCAAAGTTGATTAATACAGCTAATTTATACACATTATGAGATAAATATCCTAAGAATATCATCAGAACTGATGTGGCAAATGTAGAATTTGGAGATTTGTACCGCAAAGCTACAGACTGGTCTTTCCAGAATTTTGGAAGAGTCAAATACCTGAACCCAAAAGAAACTGATGGGCAGAGATTCTTTAGAAGATTTGACCAGTGAAAATGGCTGAGCACAGTTTGCAACAAATGAAAGCAACAAATGGTAGAAATGGTAGGCAAAAGGAGGATGGCAGGGTAGGTGGAAAACAGAGAGGTTTTTTTTGCCCTGGAATATACTAAAAGAAAGGAGAGCACTCTCTGAAAATGATTTTATTTTTCCTGCCTGTGGAGTAAACAAAAATATCACACTCTGAATAAAAACAAAATCAATATACTCAAACAGAATTCACTTTCCAGGTTTTCATGTAATATACATTTTTTACTCTTTTCTTCTTTTTTCTTTTTCCCCCACAAAAAACAGCCATATTCTGCTTGTTTTGTCAATGCTTCTCATTTATTTTAATAATAAATAAAGGGCAAATACCTTGGCCATATTTTCTATTTGGTTGAAATACTCTCACACTTTAATTAGAAGTCATATTTAGACAAAATACCTTCTTTTTCTATTTCTCAAAAAAGTGATAAAAAAATACTGTCGTCAGAACCTGGAAGCTGCTGTGGAACCCTTCTGGAAAGCTGCACTGACTGGGGCATTTCCAGGAGTCACACCATCAGACAAGTAATGCACTATTGAATCAAAATCCAGCAGTATGTTTTGTGACCAAATGCACTTAAAAATCTCTACAAAATCTAATGTCTATACGGTGAATTAATAGTCCCTGAAAAAGACCTATAAAACTGTTTTGGTAATGCAGTTGTTCCAATACTTTCATGCAGCTATAAAGAAGAGATCCAGTAGGCTCTAAGTGGTTATATTTTCATAAAACCCAGAAATAACAGTGCCATGATGGCAGAGGGATAGTTTTCTAATTGAATCAGGGGCAGTGCAAACAATTTTAATCAGACATCTCTTTCTGAAATCTCACTTCCTAGACTTGTAAGTTATGTGACTATTAATTTTTAGTACAAATTGTCCCAACCTTTGAGATTGGAAATATGAATTTTCTACTCCTTATCTATTCCTTCTCTCCCTGACATGCACAGAAGAATGTCAGAAGAAGACAAATAGCTCATCTTATTTTAGTCTCCTTAATTTGGAGAACTGTAATAATGAATTAATCCAACACCTTGCTAATTGGAACGTGATTGTAGTTTCAGAGATTTTTACATTTAGGAATAAGAACTGCACTAGCTTTTCAGGGGAAATTTTAGCTCAATATAATCTTTTGCAACTTATTTGAAGTCCTCACTGTATATATAGTTTCTGTGTCTTGAAAGTTATTTTACAAATAAATGCATCCAGCCAAAAACTGCTGGTGATACTATAAATCTGGACACAACAACTCCAAAGGAAAAGATGCAATTTAGGAAGAAAAAGCAAGGAAAATTTTACTTTACCTGTGTTTATGTGACAGATGGTGAGTACAATCTTGGGTAATCTGTTAGTCCTTGTGAGTGAAATCAATTAAGTTTAGAAAATCTATTTATTACCAGGGAGATTAAAAAGTAATTAGCAATTATAAAGAAATCTGTAAAGGTCCTAATTATAATGAAGCAATGAATTTAGTTTCTGAACAGGAGGGAGGTTCTAAATACCAGGGAAGTTTGTATCTTCCCTGTTGTTTATTAAGAAAATAGCAAGCCCTATCTTTTTGGTGTTTTGGTGATGATGTCTGGAAAGGCCACCTGCATTTTTTTATCACGATGCTGACACAATAGCAGCATCCCTAATACCAGTTTATTAAACCCCAACTGCAGGATTAAGTGCTTAGTTAAGAGCATTTTGCAACCGATAGGAAAACAATCTTAGATTTTTTTTTATTTTCATATTCTTTTATCTTTACCTGCAGTCGCTTTTAGTTTTATAAAGCCTTTTACTTGCACCATTATAATAATATTTTTTTCCTTTTCTAAGAGCTGGACATAAGGAGAATAATTTAATTCCCACACTAAGTTTCTATGAGATGTACATCACCTGAGGGCTTTGCTGGAAAGCACGTATTAAACCCCAATCTAAACCTGGTGGTGGAACGTTTCTGTTGACCATACAGACATTAATTAGGGAAACACCTAAAATCAAGGGAAAGTCAGCAACAACAAATCCCTAGATTTTATGGAACATGTGAAGATATGTGCCTTGTTGAAGAGAATTAGGTATGGTGTGGGGGGAGGTCTTATTGGTCACTTGCTGTCCAGATTGCCTCAGCTTCTTCCCTGCTGTGCCGCTGTTGTTAATACTGACTCTGACAGACACGTGGTAAAATGGAACTTAAGGCTCCACTGTTCTGGTGTGATGTGGCGACCTGTCAGGAACACAGCTCCCACCAGTAGTGATTGCTCTAGCAGTCCTAGTAATTCTTTGTGGGGGAGGGCTACTTTAAACTAGTTTTCTTTGTTGACGTGTTTTTAAAATTGCTTTTCTCTGTGTGAATTACTCTTTTTGTGCAAAACCAAAACAACAAATAACTCTAAGTTTACTTTCAGCTACCAGTGATCTTTCTCAAAAACGTGTTTCATTAAAGTATGGGTGAGGTATACACACATCCTCAACATGTCTGATTTTGAATAGTCTATTCAGCACATTTATAAGAGAAACATCCCCATTCCAAAGCCTGATATGTAATATTTAGATACAGATCTAAAATAATTGTGGCAAGGTTTCAAAATGTTATATTTTAGTTTACTCTTTTTCAGTGGTATACTCCATGCTCTTCTGCAAAATCCCTAAACAGCTACAGTCTTACTCAATGAAAAGCACTCTCAAAGTCTTTTGAATTCTTCTATAAACCCTAAGGTTTTTCCTTCCCTCTATGAGAACTTTTAAAGCATTAGTCATTTTTTTTGTTTTGTTGAAGATTTTGTATTTTTAATATATTGCTTCTTTTCCATCTTGCTTAATTAACCGCTTGGAGACGTCTGTTATGTTCATGCAACCAGCACAAGAACAACTTTCTCCTAATAACAGCTGCCTTTTTGAGAGCCCATCCTAATCAATATGCATCAAAACAAAATCTGTGAGCACTTTTCTCAAACAATACAATATATGAGCGTGTCTTATGTGTAAATGACTTTAGCATTCATAGCTGATCATCTTTTCCTTCTTTGGTCCTTCTCTTTCTCTTTACAAATTCTGGGGAGCTGTGAGGGGCTTCTGAGAAACAAAAGAGGATAGAAAACCTCAGATTTAAAATTTAAGGTTTTTGAAGTCTGTAGGCTTAACATTGAATTTCCAGTACCATGTATAAACATTTAATTAAACAGTGCTCAGTCCTAGAGCTGCTAGGAATTTATAGATTCTATAGGCAGGTAAACATTTAGGATGCCTGAAAATCAGACTGTTTAATTAAATATTTTACCATGGATTCAGGGACCCAATGTTAAGTGTAAGCATAAATACAAAATTACAGTAGTAAAAGAACACTTCACTGTTCTGTAACACCTGCTGTAACACCTGCTGTTACCTGAATTCCCAATCCAAATTAATCCAGTGGATGCAAAATTAGAAACATTATTTTTAAAACTTGCTAAAATGGTTCATGCCAATGAAACTCCAATATTTTCCTAATTATTCCCAGTACTTTTATTATGACTTTTATCGAATCTTTGTGAGGTTCTCCCTTCTTTCATTTTAACTCATCGTTCTTAGTACATGCATAATTTCATGACTTTGTAAAGACCTAGAGATGAATCAAATTTGAGATGAAAGGAAAAGAGATTAATAGTGAAAAGGAAAAAGCTTTCTCCTTTAAAAAAGTGACTAAAATACTAGAGATCCACTGCCAGTGCTTTTCTGAGAAGTATTTATGACCACAGATGTTTATAAGCCAAGACATGTTTTGTAAAAAATCCTGCATATTTCAGGGATAGTTTTATGCATCTAAGGAACATATTCTTAGCAACTCATCTTCAGGTTTTATTTTTAGAGCAGTGCCACAATATTTTAGTATAATTTATTAAAAATTTATTATGCTGTTAGCTCTCAAGTTGTAAATGAAGCATGTAGGAGGAGAGGGATTACTACTGTAACAGCTTCTGGAACAGGAAGTAATTATAGTCCTTCTAGAATAAGAAGGGGGTGGAAAAATACTATGTAATAAGTTGTGAGTAGTTTTTCCTTTCAGTTCCAGACTGTTTCAGTTTTAGAACTGCAAATCTCTCAGCTCCTGCTGGGTGTTGGTTACCCACCATGCAACTGGTCTAGAGAGAGGGGAAATGGACATGGTCAGAGGACTCTTCTGGGATTCCTCGTGGCTGTAGCTCTGAGAGCTGAGAGCTCAGCATTGCTTGTGCCCCTCATCCTGATCCTTTGAAGCCAATGGGGATCTTCAGGCTTCAGTTCTCTTGACTGCTAAGGAATCCTTCAAGGACAAAGAATTCTTGTATAGATCCTTGTTCATCCCATTTTACAACTTCCATTCATTTTGCAAAGATAAATTTTACTTTGTATCTAAACCAGTTCAATTTGGATTCTCTATGCACTAAAAATTTACACTTGTTTTGGTCTGACACTTTTTTTTTTAAATTTGCATTAGGTAGAAGATGAATAATGTCATGTGTCACAAGTCCCATGAGGATTTTGAAAATTTATTATAACTATAGTTATAATGTCAAAAATAATTTTGTTCCAGCGAGAAAGAAACTCCAATCCTTTTCGTTTGTCCTTTTTAATTACTTATGAATTACAGTGCCTCAAAGGAGCCAAGCTTGCTGGCTTTTGACCAGAGACAAGTCATAACCTATCTTCAAAGTGTAGATCTCTGAAGTGGCTGAACTTTAGTCTTCTTCAGAAAACATCTTTTAACCTGTAAATATCTATTGCTGGCTGGTTAAATAAACTGCCTTAAAATGGTTAACCTCAGTATGTAAAATATAGGCAGACAAGTGATTTCTCTGAAACATGGTTTCCATATGTGGTTTGTGTGAGCCCTGGGATAATGTTTTTTTAGCAGCTGAAATTCCCTCCTGACCTGTATTAAGCAACTATGGAAGAAAAAGCCTTTATAGAAAAAAAAAAAAAAGTTTAGCAGAGTTGATGGACATTTGCCAAACAAACCCCCTCTGTGTGGAGCAAAGGGGTTTATTTTACTTCAGGCTGTTACTTTATTCTATTTTTATATAAGGTAGCAAGGAGATCAGGCAGACTGATGCTCCTTCTCTCTTTGACTATGAACTAGAGTATCCACAGACTGACAGACATAATCGAGGCTGCCAGCCTGAGAAATTCTCCTCATATCTATTTGCTCATCATATAGGAAGGTGAAAATTGTACACTTCCTAGTCAGTAATAGGTTACTCTGCTTTTACAGCTTGATTAGCATATTTAGCCTAATTATTTAAAATTTGTACTGTGATTGAAAACATAACTAACTGCAGACGTTGTTAGTTGTTGGTGTATGACATGGACTCAGCCATTCATGCAGCAACTTGAAGGAAATATTGGGCAAAAGAAGAAATAAGAAGGGAAAGCCAGAAAAACATGACCGTGGTTGGTTTTGCACTGACAAAGTAAAATCTCACTGAATAATCCATAGTTTCAATGCTGGTGGTATTTCACCAGCAGCAACTCTTTCTTTAATTGTATGGAAGTCTGCAAAGATTGTAAAGCCTGTTGAATGAAGTGCGGAGCAACCAGGCAGGTGGGGAAATCTTGTTTTGGCCTTTCAATATCTAAAACGGGGTTTATAAGAAAGATAAGAATGAAGTTTTTAATAAGGTCAGTTGTGATAGGACGAGGTGTAGTGGTTTTAATCTAAGAGAGAGTAGGTTTAGAAGGTGGTAAAATACCAGCACAGGCTCCCCAGAAAGGTGCTGGACACCCCATTCCTGGTAAATTCAAGGTCAGGTTGAACAGAGCTTGGAACAACCTGATCTATTTGAAGTTGTCCCTGCTCGTTGCGGGGGGTTTGGACTAAACGACCTTTAAAGGTCCTCTCCAACCCAAACCATTCTATGATTGTTTGATACATTAGAAGCTCTCTTTGTCACTTTGCACTCTTAAGTCCTAAATTCCTGACGCACTCAACATTTCCGCTGAATTAATGAGAAATAAAAAGTAAGATAGCCTACACTGTCAGAAGACAGATGTAGCAGATTTGTATTGGCTGATAATAATCATATAGCAATAGCAAACCTAAGGCAAAAAGACATAACCAAAAAAGGTAGGGTTTTCCCCTCTATTGGTTAATGTAGAAAAATACCAACCAGTAATGACCGTGGCTAATGAGGGGAGAGGAAGGAAGGCTTAAAATTTTCAGAGAGCAGTAGTGCTTTGGGTAAGGCATTGAATTGGAACGGACCTGGGCTGGGAGCTGCCACTGTTTCTAGATCTGCACTTGCGAGGCTGTTTCTCTTGGAGCAGCCACACCAATCTTCCTACATACGTTCCCTTGCCTACGGGATAAATCCTAACTCATCAGCAGCAAATTTCCTCTGGAGGTCTCTTCCAGCCAGGCTCAAACCTGTAAGAGTTGCCCTGACAGCACACGAACCCCGGGGTGAAGGAGTGGTAAAACATTGCCAGCATGTCGAACAGCCGACCGCTCGCAGCGGAAGGGGCTGCGTGGAGCGAACCGCTGTGGCAGCCACCTGTAATTTCACCGTAACGCCGCGTCCCTGCCAACAGCTTCTGCCGTGCATTTAACCTCTCCAGCCCGCCCCCCCTAAACCCCACGCTTCCCCTCTCGGCGCAATCACGGCCAAACCTCC
>VXBQ01003872.1:1248624-1273181 GCA_013400175.1 Phainopepla nitens
CAGCAGCAGCAGCAGCGGGCGGCCGTGGGTGCCCGGCAGCAGCAGCAGCAGCAGCAGCAGCAGCAGCAGCAGCAGCAGCAGCAGCAGCGCCGCTCGCTCCGCAGCGCTCGGGAGGTGAGCTCCCGCGGCTCCTGCTCCTCCAGCCGGCGCGGGGGCTGAGCCGATCGATTCGGTTCGGTTCGGTTCTGTTCGGTGCGTCGGCACCAGCTCCGGAGCGAGGGGTGCGGGAGGGATGGGGCTCCGCTTGTGAGAGCGTTCGCTTCTCGGTTTGTCTTCTTGTTCTTGTTTCATGAGATGATCTGGAGCGGCGGCAGCCTGGTGGCTTGCGCCGGTAGTTTAAGGAGCACTGCGTTGTAACTGTCCTTCTGCAGCGTAGTGGGCTCGGTTATATGTGAATAAGCAGTTTCAGGGGTAGGCACGTAGTGAAAATAGCGTGTGGATTACTCCTACTCTTTTCGAATGGGTGGGAGCTGCGAGGGAAGGTGACATTAGTATCTATCATTGCATGAAAAGCATCATATCTAGGGTAGAGGGCACGGGGTTTTTACTTTTTTGTTTTTCAAGCAGGAACTACTAGGTGCTTGTCATGACCAGTTTGCAGAGATGTGTATTGGTAATATACAGCCAAAGGCACGAGACTGCTCCATATCAAAATGAACTGGGAGCCTGTGGCTAACGTGTTGTATTTAAAGTAGAACATTGCATGTAAGACGGCATCCTTTTTCAAAGATGTCTTGAAGTGTAACCACAGAAAAAGCCTGTTGTAGTAGTGATAGGCAGTTTACTAGAGATAGCCTTCATATATTTCTCTCATCTAGTAGGAGGGGCCAGACGACTGTTTCAGTAAAATATTTTAAAGCATAGATTGCATAGATGGTTGTAACAGAGATAAATCAACTATGGATAAGTAATTAAGGATTGAACAGACTTACACGGGAAAAATTGGGAAGGAAATTGAACTATGCTGTGCATAAATGGCCATGCTTGTGCAAGCTGAACTACAAAATATATACTGTATCAGAGAAAATTCACCTATCTCAACTGCAGAAAGCAGTCAGGCATTCAAGGTCTGTGGAGGGAGTCCTTTATATGGAGAGGCTGCTGTGGAAAAAGCCGCTAATTAAAGCAAGTAGGATCCGTTCATCTTTATCCTATTGACAATTTAATGTTTAAAAATTACTCTTTTGACTCCCCGGGAAGGTAAATCAGCAATGAGAACATGCTTTTGATGAATGAGGTGTCATTTTACACGTGACCTTTATTTTTTGGGAGGACTGGGGGAGAGGGGAAAGTGTGCAAATCAGTAGATTAAGGAATGCAATTCAAAAGAAAAAAAAATTAAGCAAACGTTTTCTACTAATTCTTTGCAGCATTACCTCTGGAAGGCAGATGCAACTGTTCAAATCTATGTTAAGTTCATCAGAGTGAGCTCTGATGTTTGCAGTGATTTTAACCAGATAATTTGTTGGAATATATAATAGTATAGTAACAGTGGCACTACCTGTATCTGAAGATATTCTAGAGACTTAAAAACTTAACTAGACCTAAAGCTACACATGCGAGCAATTAGCTGTTGCCTACTATGCTGTTGTCCCAGAGTGACCTATTCCCCTCTAGTTTATGTCAGACTTACTGTAAGTCATGATCATAAAGTAATATTTCATGCAGCGGCAGCGTTATTATTCTGCTAAATTTCTTACCAGCTATCCTGATTGTGGTGGACCATGCTAGTCAACTGTGTGAGCAGCAGTTATTCCTTTAAAAAAAAAAGGTTACTTGTGAGCATTTGAAAACTGCAGAAACACCTTTAATCCTATTAGAACTGATGGAATTTGCTCTAACCTTGTAAACTGATGTTCTCTAGGCTAATGCCAGGTATGGAGTAGTTTGAACTTTTGTCTTTCCACTGGAGAGATTAAAGAAAGAGGGAAGCCAATTACAAATGTTACAATGGTAGAGATGCAATATGCGATTGCACCCAGAATCTGCAGTTACAACAGCCTAATGCAGAATAAAAGAAAACTCAAGGTTATTATTGACAAAATCTTTTATTTCTGCTAATAAAATGGATGTGTCAATATAATGCTGACATATCTGCAATGTTGTGCATACATTAAAGAGATTTTATGTGTTGTCACTGCCTTTAAAAGTTTGAAAACACTGGGCAATCTTTCCTCTCCTGGCAACAGCAAGCAATATTCCTAAGTGCTTGTGCTGTAGCATCTCCTCTCATGCTGCCTTCCACTGGAGATCTTGCCAGGGCTGAGTTTTGTCTTAGCAGATAAGCTGAATCAGCACAGATTACATTTCTTCTGCAGCTCCCCAAAGCAAGAGTTCAGCTAAGCCGAATCCCTTGATGGCCATGCAACTGACCTCAGTTGCATCAACAAAAACCAACTCATGTTCCAGTCTAGCTCATTAGATTATAGGCAAACCAGAAGTTTTGGTCATGCTATAGATTGGATGGATCAATTTCCAGGTAAATAAAGGCAATTAATGTAATAAATTCTAGTGTATGCATTTGCAAGTTATCTATTCTTGTCAGAGTTAGTTGATCTGTGTAGAGAACTTTCCCTGATTTGTTCCATGACATCCTTGCTTGAGCAAAATATGAACTGGTATGCCTGGCTGTGTTTACTAAACAACTAAATAAATTAATAAGCAATATGGGATTTTTTTAATGAATAGCTACCAAGTTTTTGCATCCAAAGCTCAGCTGTCTTGTGGAGCACAAGTAAAGACAATATGGTATCTCCTTGGAGTGATAGGGAGCAATTTAACGACTGTGATACTGAAGATATTTACCTTAAAATCAATAGAAATTAAAGGGAACCAAAAATCTTGTTATTCCCTGAACTATTTCAAGGAAACTGCTAGACACTGTTACTGTGGGGTAACTATGAGTGACTCATCTGGAGGCATGTGCTGGCCACAGTAAATATACAAAATAGGAAGAATGAAAATCTCTGTTAAGATTTTAACTTAACATCCACAAAAAGAAAGCTTCATAGTCAACTCTCTTGTCTGACTGAAGATTGAGTCATTCTTCAAAAGAAACAGGAGTGAGCTCAGGTTATAACTTTGGATTCGCCTTGTAGTCTGTTATAAATAAAGCTTTTCAGACTTTGAGTTTAAGATATTAGGACTTAGAATTGTGAGGTTAGAGATGTTACCAATAGATCATTAGTAACAGGAGTGTGGTAACTGTTGAAATAAAGAGTGATGGGTGTAGGAAAGAATGACCTATCTCTTGCTCCTGGCTGATGGAGGAAATGAATTATGCAGAACACTTAGCCACCTCTCTGGGCAAGAACATGATACATCTCTGCTTGGTACTCAGTAATCCTTGCCACTGATGATGATATATGTAATCCATAGGTAAAACACTCATTGTAACCTTTGGTTTGCTGATAGCATTCCCTGAAAGAAGGTATGAGCTGGCACGCTTGCCAGCTTTCCTTTGAAGAGCTCTCTGGAGCTGGATAAGCATCCAACTTGTTCTTTATTATGGCAGTGAATTCTCTATGCTTTCTCTTCATTCTTCAGCATCAGAAAAATAGGTTTTATCGAGAGTGCTAGGAGGCTGAGGGAAAGATTTTCTAAAAACTGCCTTGGCAGTCACCATTTGGGAGCATGATATAAAGGGCAAGACATAAATGTAATTTTACAAGTAGGTAATGCATTAAATGCTGAAAGTAGGAGTACTGATCTTGCTGCAGGCAGCAGTGACCACTGGAGCTTGTCTCCTAAGAAAAGCATAAAAGGAGCCACATGATTCTTAGAGTAAGAACCATTTCTAACATCTGGGTATATTTTCAAAGGCATTTTTTCATCAGTCTATTCCATCTGTGAAGCGTGGAGACCTCAACTGAAATTCTTGTACCACTGTTCAGGATCTACTTTTTAATTTGGTCAGGTCAATAACATACTATGGTGAACCTGTTTTTAAAAAAGAGTTAAGTAAATTTGGGAACAGGACTCTGTTTACAGGCTTGTAGAATTGCTGAGGTTGCAGGGACCTCTGGAGGTTGTGTAGCCAACCCTTTGCTCAAAATATCTAGAGCAGGTTGCACAGGACTGTGTGCAGCTGAGTTTTGAATGTCTCCAGTCTCTGAGGTTAGAGACTCCACTGCCTCTCTGAGTCACCTGTGTCTGTGTTAGACCAATCTCACAGTGAAAGTTTTCTTCTGTTTAAATATGACTCTTTGTGCTTTTGGTTGTGCCTGTTTGTACTTTCACTGAGCCCCTGAGAAGAGCTTGGCTTCATCTTCTTTGCTGTCCCTTTGTCACATGGGCACGCTCCTTGTCTGTGGTTGGCTGGTCCATTGAGAGTCCTAGGTCTTGCTCTGCAAATCCATTTTGCTAGCCAGTTGCCCTCCAACCTCTGCTAGCTCAGAAGGAGAGGGAGGGCTAAACAGAAAGGTGAGAAGAAGAGAAATGAACAAGGGAAAAGAGTAGGAGATATGGTTGGTGTGAGCTGGGTGGGAGCGTGCAGAGGAATGCAGGCATCTGGAGACATTATGCTGGTTGCAGCAGGCTGCTTTACCTCAGCCCCATTATAGTGCTATTGAGGGAAGACCACATGTCAATCCACAAGTGCTTTTATGCCTGGTAATTTAAGCAGGATTTAATGCATCCTGTTGTTATAAACAATGACATTAGTATGAATCAACAAGGATGTGTGAGTTTTTTCTCTGAGGTTGGTACATACGCTTCCAGGGCAGCCAGGAATTTTCAACAGTCTTTGCAATGGCATAAATTCAGGCAGTTTTGGTGTGATTTAATAAAAGGTTTGGCTGGGCAGCTCGCTTTGACTTATTAAGCTGTCTATTAAGTCACACTTTTCCAGGAAAGCTCTTTCAGTAAAACATCATGATGCCTAAAGGAACAACAATAGTTTTATGACAAGCCACTAGTACAATATGTTAGTTACGGAAGACATGGGTGAGAGAGACCTTCTGTGGTCACTTAAAGGATCATTGGCATTCCTATTTTAACTCAGTGGTAGTCCTCTAGAATAGAGGACTACATTTAGGAGTCCTTTATAGTGATCATAAAATGGAAGTTCTGCAATAGCATTGATTCTGATATTTCATAACACATGTACATTGGAGCATAGAATTCCTTGGTGTTTGGAAATCACACAGGCATAGTGGGAGTCTTCCATAGTTCAGAAGTAGTTGCAGATTGTCCTTATCACTAGTCCATATCCACATCAACAGTAAATAGGTCACTCAAAGTCAGTATCTGTCTGCCTTTTGTACGTTTGTTTTTTTCTTCCAGAAGGTTGAAAGTCACCCAAGAAACACAAAATACAGTTTTCCTTTTCAAAGTCGCCAGAGGTATGATCCGTGTGATCTATGCTAAGGTGTTGGAACAATGCCATCAAAATTCTCTTTACCTGCATCCAGGCACATCCCAAGGCCTATGTCCCAGGTGTCCCTTTTCTGCTGCCTCTTTCTGCCAAGTTGTGTGATCCTAGTCCATGTTTCAGTGAAGCTCCTCTTTGGCCCACCCTTCAAAGGACAGCAGCCACTCACCTCTGTCTGAACCCTGCTTACTTTAGGACTCCTTGGTGTTACAGGGAAACAGAGACTGATCACAAAAATAATTGCTGGCTGCCTCTCCTGACCTACAGGCCCTGGTCCATCCAACAGGTCTGAGATGGGCAGGAGAATTTCATGCGTTAAGACCAGATTTACTTATTTGAAGGTATTTGACATTATGTTGGATTTGTATTCTGAAAGAGTCACATATTATTATGCCAAAATCCCAGCACAGGCTTGGTGCAGCAATTGTAATATATAGTGGAATAGCAATGCAAGCTGCTTCCCTGTGCTAGTCTCTGCATGCTCCATCGTCATAAAGAAGGTGGTCAACCATGGGTTGAATACAAATGTAGTCTGCAAATGTTCAGATAACCTCCATAGTGTGGCATTTCCAGTATTTTTTTCCTAGCAGTTTGCATTGTGGTGCTTAATTTGTAAGACTGTGTGTTGTATTTTTTCCCCAGGTTAGGTCATGACTGTCATTTTATCCAGTGCTTCTGAAGGACAAATCTTTTACTTCACAGAAACCAAGTCCTGAAACTTGTCGGGAGTAAAAAGAGAGCCTGCGTAATGTTGTTATTGTTTGGAAATTCAAAATAGAGGATTCTAGGGTAATTGTGTGTGACCTTTCAGATCTGAGATCTGTCTGCATCAAGGCAGAGGCACAGATCCCTTAAAACATGTCTCAGGATCAAGGCTTTTTCTGGCTCCATCAGGGATTTCAGGTTTGAATAGCAATCAAACCAGATGTAACATGTGCCATCAGTGTGTGACATGCAGGGATGGGGTGGCTTTGTGTGCCACCCTTCCTGGTGGGAATTTACATCAGGATGTAAGGCTACAAGTGGTTAATATAAAGTGTCACCTCTTATAATTTTTAGGCATTCTGACTAAAATGAGTTAATTTTCAATTTTCCGTAATAAAAAAGGGAGAGAGAGGGCAGCCTACAGAGGATGTGTGTACTACAAACCACATACACACAAAGCTATACTAACCTTTTGAAATACTCATAAACAATTTCTGTGGAGAGCAGGGACGGCTTTTAAGCAGCAGGAGCCAAAATGTGGAAAGCAGCAAATATGCATCCCATTTTCTGTGCCATGGTGCTGGAGCCAGGGGTGTCTGGTGAAATCTCATAATGAAACAGTTGTTTGAGCAGTTGAATACAGCTCAGCAAAGCAGCTCTTGAACTAACATGAGCTGCCTGTCTGCCAGTAAACAGATAATTACACTCCATTGTTTAATTCAACTTTCATGAAAACTGCAATATGTTTTTTGCAAAATCTGCCATGAAAATGTGTTCTGCTTGTGAATCTTGCACGTAGAGATTAAGATATTGGGGAGAGGTGTCAGGTACAGAGGTAACGCTCTATATGCTGAGCAATCTGCAGTGCAAATCAAGCATATAGAAGTGACTCCGTCATAGCTTTCAGAGAGGAAAACTGTACTGTATAAGCAGAGAACCTGTTGCTTGGTTTTCAGGGATCCTTTTGATTCAGATGACCAAATTTAGATACCTGGAAGGCACTGCAGCTCTGGATACATTTGCAGAATTTCACTGTGATTCCCTGAGTAGTTAAAAAAATATATATCTCTGATTGAATTCAATGAATATAATTCATTATATTCCTGAAAATCATTGAACATTGGCCAAGGTCACTTTTTGGGAAGGTTTTTTTCTTTTTTATTACCTTGATTTCTGAATATAAATGTTGGCCATTCCGTCAACTTCCAGTTCCTCAGATTAGTAGCATTCTTATTCTGAAACTAGTATTTAGTTGAATTTAGTATCTTTCCACAAGAATCAACCTTTAACAGACAAATTAACAAAGAAATTGACAATTCAGAGATGCAAGTTGGGCCCTGTTTTTTGTTAAGTGTTTGAATTTCATAAGATTAGGAGCATATTGTGAAATCTGTAGGATATACACATATGGAGTGTGACAGTCTGGAAAGTCTGAGTCTGCAAAGAAATCCTAAAGAGTCTTCTACTTATACTCCCAAAAATCAATAACCTACAGAAACAATGTGGTCTGTAATCCATTACACTGAAAGCTCTGGAGAGCAATAGGAGCCACATGGCACAGAGCCATATATATTTAAATTGAATGCCTTATAAAATGAAATTAGTAAACATCTTGGAATAACACACCCACTTCTGTAAATTTACAGGTTGCACCAGGTGGCAGATAAAAAATCAGAGAGCAAGAAGAGTTTTGATCACCAGGAAGATCTGAACCAATGGACTGTATGGATATAAATATGTTTGAAGGCATCTGCTCTTCCCATTTCAAGGTAAGGTACAAATGGATTTCTCTCCTGGTTTGTGTCTCATCAGTGCAGTGCAGCTCCCTTTTGTGGCACTGCCCAAGATGGTAGTGAGGTGTCCTCCAAAGCTTGTTCAACCTAGTGTCTGGCTGCTAATAACTGTGGCCACTTATTAATAACATAAATGGATGATATGCAGACCCAAAAAAGCCTCAAAAGTTTCAAAAGCCAATAATAAATTTGGATCCTCATGGCCTGTAAAATTCAAAGTTTTATTATATGAAGTATCTGTTCAGATAGCTCTACAGGTTGTCTATTTTTAGCATGTGCTAATAAAGTACCTTCCTGCTCACCTAAAGCATCTTTTTTATGTGCTTATTAATTGCTATAGATTGAAGTAGACTTGAAACCTGTATGTAGGGAAGCAGCTAATCAGGAGAAAAAGTCTCTAGACTGGTTGCCAGAAAATGTCTCTGACTGGAGGTGCAAGTTGTGCCATTTGCTTTGTACAGTTTTAATGTTTCATTTTCAGAATTGTTATATGGTTTGTTTACAAAACCTGCTTAATTTTCCTTTCTTTTCCCCCACCAGTAAAAATAATAACTTACTGGTCTAAGCTGAAGATAGTGAAGAGCTTGGTAGATTTGCTGGGCATTTTTTACCTGCTCCCCAGATATACTGTCACTTGCTCTGAATGTTTCCTTTACTGAGTGGTTTTCAGGGAAGGTACAAACCACAGATTTTCAAAAAGCTACTTGAAACTGGTAGAAACACTTGAGAAATACATGAACTGAACTTGTTTTAAAGTAAAATTTCTCATTTTGGAGATTATGTAGTTCTGCATGTCAGAGGAATGGCTATGTGGGACTTCATATTTTAACAATTCGGATCAACACAAGTTTGCTACAGAGCAAATGCGAAACCATCCCAGCTCTGTGTTACTCAGGAGCTCAATCCAGGCAGCTGAGCAGTTGGAAAAAGAGGCAGCTGCAACTGGGTTTAGCTGGTCTCTGCTTTAAGCCAGAGAGGCTGAAGAGGGGGTGTTCAGCTCAAGTCAGTGTGACACTTAATTTCTCCATTTTCACTGGCCAGTGTTAAATGATAAAGGAACAATCCTGTGCAGCGCACTGCCATTGCTTCTATTCTGTATGGAAATATGACTACCAATGTTATCAGTCTGCCATTTCCACAAGTGTGAGATAGCCAGTCTACTTTTTTTGTGGAAGAATTAAATTGAAGAGATCTTTAGGTGGGGAATGTAACAGTCTGTGGCACTGCGTCCTGTAGGTATAGGGGAGACTCTCTTGCATGATGAAGTAACAGGAATGACATGTATAAATTATTCAGAAAATGCAAAGATAAGCAATAGCAAATAGAACTTAAAAGGACAAACACATTCAAACTCTTAGGTACTTGGGACATTCCAGTAATTTTCCACAACTCTTGTTAGGAAGGAATGTACATAGACCATAAAAAACTGTAGGATCTCATCTAGATAGCAGACACTTATCTACAGGCTTTTATTTCCTCTGCTAGATGGTTGTGTAACCCCTGGTGTCCACACACAAGTACCCCAGTGGAATCTGTATTGCCATCAGTTATTGCCAGCTCCTGCAAGCACAAATGCCTGCTGGTCTGTGCTTTCTTGTTTGAACACCTTTACACGAGGTGTATGCAGGGAGGGCGGGGAATGACAGCTTTGGTTCTGCGTATGTGAAGGGACAATGCCATTTCCTGTGCCACCTTGCCTGCTTTAATCATGTCTTTCTCTGGATCAGAGCTGCTGAGTTTGTGCTTCTTGGCACGGCAGGGAGCCCAGCCTTGGACAGGGCCTCTGACTGTTGCGTGGCAAGTAATCCTTCCAAATAGGATTTGCATTCTTGCAGCAGCCGTTCTGGGGATAGAGACTGAACACATGGAGGCAAATTGTGCTTACACAGACATAGCTCAAGCCCAGCCATTCAGAACACCAGTCGATGACAGAGTTGCACACAAATTGGGTATCTGAGTGTCTGAAAAGAACTTGTACTAGCGGCTGAGAAAAATGTTCAGGGTCAGAGTATTGTGCAGTGTCTTAGTTAACTGGATTTGTTGGTGCTGCTTCACAGCAGAAATGTTGTTAGAGCCCCAGAGTTGCTTTGTTACTTTTCATTTGCCAAAGCCTGTTGTCCTTGCAGTGTTGCTGTGTGGAAATGTGAGCTTGTGACTCAGCTACCTCTGTGAACAGTCTAGGTCTTCACCTAAAACTTCATTGCTCTCTTAGTGCTGTGCACTCCCTGATTTAAAACATCTGAGATGGTCTACTGTAGTGACTCTTGTATTGTTGCAGTATATATGCTATAGTTTATATAGTATACGTTGTACACTGATTCTTGATGGTAGCCTACAGCTGCTGGATTGAATAAATAACTGGAGGTAATAGTGGCTTAAATCAAAACCAGATTTTGAATTCCTGAGCTTTTAAATTGTGGCTTATTTGTGGGCATTGTTCTTGATAGCTTTTTGGCTATGTCTTTCCAGTTTTGGCTGGGAAATGATTGAAACACCAAACAAAGCTTAGGAACTGAAGGAACAAATGACCTTCTGGTTTATACCCGACACAGATATTCCAATATTACAAGAAGCTATGTGAGTTTCAGATAATATTCATTTCATGAAAATGAAAACCTGAAAACCTCTGAAAAGTCCTAGATTAGAAAAGTCAAAAACTGAATAAACATTTTCTTCAACTCATCCAAATATTTTGCTGCTCTAGTTTTGTTGTGGTTTTTTTGTTTGTTTGTTTCCTCTGTAGACCATAGGGATGTGTTTTTTCTCCATATTGAAGCACTGGTAATTTTTAACTGAAACATTTGTTTTTAAACTGAGGATAGCAGAATCAAAATGAGTTCACTTTGCTAGGAATTTGCAGTTCAGCAAAAGTTTACTAATACTTTAAAAAAAAAGATTTTGCTAATGAATCAGTCCTGTTTTTCTCCTTTCTGATGCACTGAATTTTATGTTCCTATTATTCACTTTTCTAGTAGTGCTGAGGGACCTCAGGCCTTGATGAGGCCTCCCTCAGTTGTTCTGCACACCATGTTGGGTCCCACATAAATTGCAAGTGCATCTTTCTGCAAAGAACATACGATCAAAGAGGCAAGAAGGATTAGATGGGTATGACCCAGGAGCAAAGGGACAGTGAGACATTTTTCATCAGCATGGTAAGCAGTGCCTTCAGGAACCTGCAGGCAGCCATTTACATATACAGCTCCGTAGCCTTGAGGTGATCGTGTTCTAAGGCGGTGGAGAATCAAAGCGTTTCATGCATGCAAGTGGGGAAGGACCCAAAGAACTGCACATCACATCACTGTAATACTCCCTCTATGCTGTTTTGATTTGAATAAGAGAAGTTTGATTTAAATCAGCTTGGAAATGGGAGCAGGTTCTTGGCAGTGGGGGGAAGCCTTTTCCTTTTGGAAGTGAATGCGTCATAGAGCTTGCCTGTCCTGCTGTGTAATTTGTCCTGACATTTGCTGGCACAGTAAGTTCTTACTAACTGCAGTGACACTTGCCCCGTGTGACATAATTCGGAACACTTTTTCATAATACTTCCACATAAACTGAAAGCAGCCAAACTGTCTTTTCTAATTTCCGCCCTCTTGATCTCTTGTCCCCAGTGGTAAGTTCTGCCTTGCAGTGTTTCCCAGTGCTACCTGAAGTAAAAAGATGAGAGAGCAGCTAGCAACCCCAGGTTTTTCCCTTGTTGCTACTCAGGAGCATGCTGGAAGTCACTGATCCTTTATGAGCTAAATCCTGAAGGAGTTAGCTTCACAAGTCAGCCCTCCCAAAGCAGACATTAAGATACAGAAGTAACAACAGAGCCACCTAATAATCAGGTGTGTTTGTTCTTGCCTCTATTACTACTGACATGGTCACTAGTCACAAAATATTATATTCAAAACTCATCAAAAGGAAAATGGTAGGAATAAAGATCACAGTCTAAATGCAAAAAGCTTTTTTTTTGGTTTTGATGGGGAATTGTTTCAACTTTGTTTTTGATTTGTTTCTAAAAGGAAAGTATTCAGTATTCTCTAGTAAAGAATACCTAAACACTTGTTACTGCTTATTCATTTATTCAAGCAGTATGTGAGATGCAGGAGTTGTTTCTTGATCATTAGATGGAAAATAAAGTTGTTTTGATAGGATTTTGTTCACGTTGATGACACTGAATGTTCATAATTCACTCCACCTGGTAGTCTGACCCTGACAAATTTGATTACTATTTCTAACAGTAAATGATAGTGTGTCTTTCGGGGTGCTAGGAGACAGTGGGGATGAAAAGTCTTTTGGGTGCAGTTAAATGTTGTCTAGTGTAGCGGGGAATTCACCAGTAAGTGGAGGAAGTTTGAGATTATGGTCTCTTGTTCAGTATCTGGTATGGAAAATAAATTATATTTATGTAATATACTGTGTCAAATCAGACTGTGAAATCTGATAAAAAGATAAGCTTGCTATGAGATTAATCTAAGAGGGTCCATCAGTACTGGCAGAAAGAAGGAAGCAGGAACCTGGCTGTGCAGGATGGTATAGTGCTTCCTCTGGTTTCTCACCAAGCATAGAAATGAAAGCTGAGAGACTTTCAGGTATTTAATTATCTAGCATCAGGTTCCTCACAGTCCACAAGGAGCCACAGTTTTGAGGACAACCTTGTATCAGCTCTGTGGAGTGGGGAAATACCCTTATCCCACCCCCGATACAGATGGCCATTGAGATTAGCCCAGGATCATGTAAAGCAGAGAACTAAATTCCACTTCTAAAACTAAGCACCAGACCTGGCTATACTCTTACATCCGTGGGCTGATCTTTCTGCAGAATGAGTGGACCATAGCGTACCTGTCCTCAGATTAAGGATCAGTCTGTTAAATTTCAGCTATGCATTTCTAGGTCAGATTTAAAATGAGTAAAAAGGTCACACTTGAACTCTTTGCTCTTCAGGAAGAGAACTGAAAATAGTAAATGGAGTACAGAGAGCTACGGAAATTCAGGAGAGGTTCAGTTTTCAAGAAGCAGGCCACACTGAACTTTTAAACTCTAATCTGTCTGCAAAATTGAAATTGCAGCTGAGATAGCATCACTTTGTGCTAAAGAAGTCCCTATAAATGAAGACCCTCATACAAGAAGTTAAGTCAGTATAGAAAATCTATACAGAGTGACTTGTGTCTTTGTTTTTGTATCTGTGCTATTGAGTGCATGTTAGATTACTAGAAGTGAATTTTTAAAGCTCTGTTTGTGATTCAACCTTTTCTTTTTTGTTTCTGTTTTCCTCTTGTTTTTTATTTTTCCTTACATGCCTGTGGTGATTGCTTAGATTTAGTTAGATGTTAAACTGCTTAAAAACAAGCCTTTGCAAAAGCAAGTGCAAAGTAACATTATTTTTAAAAACCTGTCTTTTGGCATTTAGTGTGCCAACAGCAGTGTTAAGAAGTTAAGGGAATGCCTGCAAGTAGGAAGGCAGAAGCACATCCAGTGAAGCTTCACAAGTGAAAGCCAGCATCCTCTTTTGCAACTAGTTGGGGATGTTTATGGCTGTGAAAAGCTTGCTGACTGCAGAGTTGTCGAATCAAAGTGCTTAAAAAGTCAGGAAAAATTTTGACTTCTAAATGTTCTGTAAAAGCCCATTTTCATGCGTTTCAGTGTGGGATTCAAAGTTAAACTGTTGGCTTCTTTCAAAATGTGTACAGGCATGGGAAACTGATATATATGATAGACTACGCCTGAAGAAGGCACAGCGGTGGTTTTTTGCTAGAAAGTTATTTGAAAGATGATCTGAAAATGGTCTTACTTGCAAGATCTGATTGGGGGTTTTTTTGCATGGATTTAGCTAATTTCATAATTATCCACCTTAAATCTTTCCTTTGGTTAAGTGGAATAATAGTTTGACTTTGGGAATGAAATGATGGGGTGGAAATGTATGTGCAGTTGCTGAAGCTCCAGATTGTTACAAATGAAGACGGCCAGTATTATACAACTTTGGTCTAGTTTGAACAACATAATCAGTGGGCAGCATTGTCTAGGCATCCTAGTGAACTACCAAATAAATATTTAATTCCCTGAATCCTCTCTTGTGGTTGTCTTTTGTATGCATCAATGTCATAACTCATGCTCTCTTTTATAGCTGTTCAAAGAAAAGGTGGTGCTTTTTTTAAAGTTATGTTCTTTATCCTAATCCTTTTTTTTTTTGAATATTCTGAAAAGCTGTTCTTCTTGCTCATTTAGCTGCATCCACTGCTGACTTTCCTTGCTCAGCTTAGTCAAATTTTGGAGGTAGGATATAATGTCTATAAACTTCAGGTAGTTCAGCTGCTCTGCCGTTTATGCTGAATATTTTTTAATTTTCCACATCATTGTCCAGAAGAGACTTTCAAAGCCAAGAATGACTTCAGAGAGTCATATTGTTCTGTTCTTTCTGATTTGGTCTTATTAGCTGCTCATGCCTTATTTATGCTAAAGACAACTCCAAAAAAGGTGCATGTAAAGTCTTATTCTCAGAGTTTTTGTTTAAATTGAAAGATGTTTTACCTATCACAATAAAGATACTAATTTACAATTGTTTCTTTTTCTTTTGAAATGTCATCTTCATGCCCTTGAGTATAATCTCTCTTAACACGATGTGTTAGGCAGACAGTGTTCATTTTATTTCCTGATTCTGTCACACAACCTAATAGTGTTCAGAATGGAAGCTGTCAGGTACCAATTGGCAGGAGCCACCACACTTTTATTTTGTACTTTCTTTGGCAATTTAATAATACTGTATTCTTCAGTTTTCTGTTTCTCACTGGTAGTTTGCATTTTTCTTCATCTTTCATTAAGGCAAGACATCATTTATATCTTGCCTCGTCTTTCTTCTTTTGGAGGATGTGACATCTTTCTTCCTTTCCCTTAGGCTGTTGAAATTCTTCTTTCATCTTCCTTCACCTTTCCAGGTTAATTTTAGTTGTCTGCTTATGGGTGATCAATCTGTTTTCATCCAGCTTTACACTAAGTGGAATCTTCTTTGTGTTTCCCTCCTGGGACTGTCTCATCCCTTGAACTTTTGCTCTGTGCAAAAGTAGAAATATTCTGCTTCTTGATCACAAAAATATCAAACATATTTTCAGGCTAGTAGGTAGGGTTTTTTGTGTCTTACCTAAGTGCATATGAAATAGATTTACATGATGTCTCTTAATCTAATGTTGGCATTGCTATAGTCCTGTTCTAAACTTACTAGTCATGGCTAACATCATGTCTGTCTCTTGCAACATCAATTACATGTGCACATATATGTGAAACCTGTGCTCTGTGCTCTTCACACACTTGTATAAAACTTCCTAGTGACTTTCAGCTGGGCATCTGCTGAGTTTCCATGCTTGTTCCATCCAGAATCTTTTCTAATTTAATGCTGCTGCTCTTATGATTCAAGTTGCAGAACACCTGACTTCCAGGCTTGAAAGAGTGAAGGAAACCTGGAACTTGTTCAAATTTTGACAAGAAGGGGAAATTTTCAACAACCCAGCCAGAAATAGGTTGAGAAAACTTAATACCTGGTTTCTGTCTGAGACTGTAACTGGTGCCGTGTATTTTAAAGGAAGCTCAGAAATAGAAGACAAAAATTCTCATATGCTGTACACATGGCAGGTCAGAGCAAAGCAATCCTAATGAAATAGCAGTCCTTTCTCTCTTCACAGAAGCAGCTGCTGGGACAGAAGTGCTGTGATTTTCTCCTGCACAGGTAGAAAAGGCACAGAAAAGTGATGTCATGTAACCTGTAAGGGAAATATCCCGTAAAAATTTCCCTAGAGTGTTGGCTTTCAAGTATCAATGCTGTCTAGACTGATCAGTAGATCAGTTCAGACACAGAAGCTATTCTGCAGATATATTCTGCTAAATGGCAGAAAATTTCTAACTACCTCAGATATCGGAGACACCATCTCACCTAAGGTGTGCATCTGTTTCAGTGGAGCAAAAATGAAATAATTGGCTACTTTCCCAAATGTGTGTTTAGTTTTTAAGAACTATAGGGTACAGAGTACCAGCAGGGCTCCCTAAGTATTAGGTTTGGATAGAGAGCTGCCAACAGTGACTTCTTAAAAAGAAAGGTGATTTTAGATATCAGCAACTAATAGTACAAAAGCAGTCTAGCGCTCAGTCTGAGAGCACAGCTGTTGAAGTTTGGTGCCGAGGCGGGAGCTTGGAGAGAGAGTTGGGGAAGGTGTTGAGGGGGTGGGAAGATAATTTTCACACTCTGCACAAGTAACATAAGCTCTGTGTTTAATCTAATATCCTGAAATCTGACATGGATAGCTATCCTCAGGGGATATTCACAGGCTAATTGTAAGAGAAGAGAACTCACTGAAATGCTGCAGGAAGGGTAGCTGTGAAAATTTTTCCACACATTTCTTTTCAGTGCTTCTTATCTCCAGTTTAACCCTATGTCCTACTGAATTGCCTTCATTTTCCCTGTCTGGTATAGAATTCATTAGTGGGTTATGACAAATACTCAGACCTGTTGCAGCAATGGGATCATTCACTATTTTTCGTCAAACTTCCAGTAATACTGTTCAGTGACTGTGGCACACAACCTTGCAGTGATGCAATGACCTAGTCTCAGGCTTTCCCAGTGTTTTGTGTGCAATAATTAAACTTTACAATACCCTTCTGAGGCATCATCTGACCAATGTTAGGCAATGCTCTGTGAGTAGTTATATTGCATTTATGGTAGCTGTTTATGAGTGGAAGTATTGTGTTGGGCAAAGTCATGGAAGTTGGCCCCATCACATTATGTATATCCTCCTCCCAAGGTCCTAACACTGTGTTAACAGGAATGACAAAAATAGAAACTATGAGTCTCAACTCCTGGGAGAGTGATCTCATCATTGGGTAGTGTCTCTTCCCTTAGGGCCTTCAGTATATTTGCTTTAACCCATCTTCTTTCTACCTTTGTTGCAAAGAGGTAGTCTGACTCTAAATAAAATTCTAAATGAAGCTAATTGCAATAATACATCTCTTCCATAGGGGGTTTGCATTTTCTTTCTTTCTTTTAAAGTTAGATAAACTAGGAATTATTCTCAACTACTTGCTGTGTAGTCAATACAGCATGAAAATTGACAACATTCAAGCAACTTTTTGGAACAGAATGCCCATACTGATGTTGAAAGGCAATTTAGTTCTATTAGTTTTGTTTGAAAATCAACCAAAGCACAACACCATATTTGTTTCCCTCATCCCTATGTCTCAACCCTCAGTTTTTGGTGTAGATGTTAAAAGCTGAGATTCTCATTCTTTAGAGAGCCTGCACAACTTCACTCTGTCATTGTTTGGATTATCATGTGAGGTGTAATCAGGTTTTTTTATATCGTATAATAATTTTTGCCTTCTAAATGCAAGAAAACTTGCAAATTGTGATCACCAAAGGACTGTTAAAGCTGATTTCTTATCACTGGAGCTTACAAGCTGTAGCTGACAGCTGGGTATACATGTAACTAGGTAAAGGTCAGAAGTAATCCATCTCTACATTCTAGCACTGCAGACCCATTCTAAATACAGTAACTAGCTGCAGAGATGGGTTCAGTTCAGATCTCTCTCCTGGCATAAACAGTGTGATGAGAAGCTAATGAAAGCTTAGGGTTTTTTTGTTTTGAGAGGGCTTGCCCAGTTTCTTTTTCTAAGGATCAGACTGCCCACTGCTTTGCTTTAACATCACCATCATCCAGAATAATATACTGACTACTCAAGAATAAGCCACTGACCACAAATCCTGGTCAGGAACAGTACAAGTAGCTGATATCATAGTACTGCATGGGAAGGGCAGGAGCTGTTACAGAGACAGGTTCTGTACATGCTTATTCACTGGTTTCTGAGACCAGTCCCATGGCTGAATTTATTTGCTCTGTCTCCTTCTGGTTTTTGAACTGTGATTTATTTATTTATTTTAAAGTTGTAATTTGGTTTTGGTTTTGGTTTTGTTCGATTTGGAGGTTTTTTCCTTTATTTTGGTTTGGTTTGTTTTTTTTTAACTTGGTATTGGAGATACCACCTCAAGGGAATCCATAGGGGCATTTTCTCCCATTTATGCAGCATTTTCTACTATGAGGATAATCAAGTCCCTACTTAGTATGAGGCAATCTTTAGTAATTTATGCCTGTATCTTGGCAGCAGACTACAGACTACCTCATACATATTTTTTGGAAAAGCATGGGAGATCTCTTAGTAAATTAAAAGTAAACTTTCTATTGACTTAATGGTTGAAATTGTTTTTGGTGGTTTTTTTATGCAGCTGTTTTCAATTATTTGGATGGGACTGATCACAGGAGAATGATGAAGATTTAATAGCAAGAAAATATGGTTAATTAGAAACTGTGGGGTCCTGCAATGACCCTAGAGATCACTGAAGTAGGCATGACTTTTGTTGAACATGATACTGGTTTCTTGTGTCCAAAACAGTTACATTCCAAAATGTGGATAAAATTTTTGTAAATTGTGTTTCTCCAGAAGGTGTCATTGATCAAGATAAAGAAGCTTATTTTTTGTTTGTTTCTGTTTTGGAACTATTTGAATAAACACGAATCAGTTACTCTCTCTCCCATTGACTCATGAGTCAGTGTGAGAGATTTTGGTCTTATGCTATTAATAATCATAGTTTTAATTGCAATGTTTTTATGCAGTGCTTTTAGTTGGACTTCTCTCAGAGTTTATATTATTTTGTTACTTTATGTACTGCAGCATTGTTTAGCACATTTGAAAATTATATTTTGCTCAAACTCATAATTTCTTCTGTCATTTTGCAGTAAAACAGTGTTATGTTACCATATTTTTATAATGTTCTGAAGAACACCATTGCTTGATTCCAGCATCATTTCTGTTTATTTAAAAGGCTGACACAGTATGGTTTGCTTCAAATCAGAAAAATTAATGAACACTCGAGAAACATCAGGGATGGATGAGGAGTATTAGTCATCTCCACAGCTTTTCTCTTTACTCCTTTTCCTTCATAGGAACGAAGAATTCAACTATTAATATTTTTATTCTTCTTTATATAGTGAAGATATAATTCAAAATGTATTAATAGCTAACTGCAGAGTGCCGTAGAAGTCTAGTAGATATTACCTAGTAGAAATTACCTTAAAAACTAGGCAACTTTCTATACTTATTCTTGGTTTGTGACCGTGTGCTTTCAAGTATATGTACTTAAGCCACTGTCCTCTCAGATATTCTCTCCCAGTTATTACAGAAGGTCACTGTTTGGTATGAACAGGAGTACAGACTCAGGTTTCAAAATAATTTATCTATTCTGATCCGTGAAATGAAATATCAGTAGTTTAATGCAGTTTTTAAAATTAATAATTACACTGTATTTATACTGTCTTTCACTTCACATAATCCAACAGCAGATGATGAAAAAGATCATAGATAATTCATTGCCATGCCAAAGCAGGATTGTTCCCGCTGTCATGTTTTCCATTGTATTGCCCAGTACACTTTTTGGTAACTTAAAGGGCAGATAGCCCATAATTTCCTCCTCCTGTCCAGGTAAGGTTCAGGTTCTTACGTGAGTTTTGATGAGAGGCTAATTTTTTTGTTGAAGAAGTTCAGAAGTTCATCAATGTGGAATGACATTTGCCTAGATAAATCCATGTGTGTTGTGTCATAAAGTAGCAGGTTAAAAATCTGAATGACTGGATGGTGAAACTGGAGGAGAAAGCGTGTGACCCCTTGACTTCTAAGGGTCTGAAAAGGCAGAGGTGTTGCTTCTTGAAGGTCTTCTTAGGTGGTTTATTAAGTGATTGGTTTAGACTCTGCAGTTAACATTGGGCTTTGTATTCCAACCTCCTGGGAGAATTCAGTGGTAAGTAGGTTTCCTGGTTAGCCAGGAAAAGTTGTGGATTCAGTCCCTCCTTATGGAAGCAGCCGTATTTCCTAACCAGACTAACTAACTTCCTTGTAATCTAGAGAGAGAGGCTGATCTATAGTAGGAGTCTTTTCCTATTTTGTAACTCTTAATCCATGTGAAAGGATCGGCAGTCCCTCCTATTCATATAGTCACCTTATCCAGGTAAAACTTTTTTTCTCTTCTCTTCTTTCCCACAGCCCACCAGACTTACTCATCAACTAAGCTTTAGTTGTGTTTAAAAGATTACTTTAAAAATGTTTCCTTTATTTTTGGCAAAATTGCATTCAGTCTCTTCCAGAAATAATTTCCAGTGTGAAAGTTCTTCAAGTGAGTTCTTTCTTCAAGTGGAAAGTTTTTGCACTCTCTTCTTTTATTTAATAGAGGGAAACATTGAATAAGCTACAAAACTTGAACCTCTGTGGCTTGTATTGTCTCTTAAACCAGGTACCATAAGTGATGACTGAAGGATGTACAGTCCAGAATTTATCTTGCTTGATTAGCAGATCCATCCACTGAATTTTGTTCTTCCCGACACTAAGGAACTGAAACTGTTTGCCCAGCCTTCTCAATTCTGGCCAAGTAAATATCTCTGCAGGATAAAATGCAAGCATGCCAAAAAAGGCAAATGGTTTATACTTGGTTTGAAAAGGGATGTTAGATATTCATTCCCATTTGTTCTCATTGTTAAGGAATTGTGCTGACAAAAGCACTCTGCTCATGAAATAAGAGGAATGGAAGGAGAGGGCAAGGCAACATTAATAGAACTGAGGGATGTGCATGTGGCATGGCAGATTGAGCAAGTGGAAAAGGTGGGGTCAGGGTTCCTGACTTCACAGCTGATAGACTGATTTTCTCAATTTAACTGATTTACACTGTGATACAGAGTACCTTGGCTCTTCAGTACACCCATCCATGAGAAGGTTATGTTACCTGATTGAATAAAGGGTTCTACAGATTATTTTGTAAAATGCTTTGGGAAATTTGAATGAGAAGATTTATAGCTAGATAGGTACAGATGTAGAAATAAATGCAGATATACATCTTAGCCTACTGCAGTTACAGAGGACAGCATTACTGCCACCAGTGGAAAGGACTGAAAGAAATCCCCTGGAAGCTGTTAAGTAATTCCTTGAATCTTTTCATATGTGCACTAGGTGTTGCTTTTGTTTAGCAACAAATGGAGGATGATATGTAAATTAGTGCATGGATAGAGGCAGAAGTATGGGGAGAAAGGATAATTTGTTAAGGTTTTTTAATTCCTTTGTAGCTTAACTTGTCATTAGAACCAGAATTCCCTCTTTCTCCCGTCTAGAGCCCTGGCTATTTACTTGGTGTTAAGTCACTGGCATTTTAAATGAGATAATTTCAATACCCAAGAATTACATCCTTAGAGAAATAAAAAGACTTTTTCAAGCATGCTTTTCTTGAAGACAGAGTACTGGGTAGATGGTTCTCTGGTCAGCTTCAGGATGGCAATTTTTAGATGATTATAGCAGCTCTTCTCTGAACACTTGCTTCTCCTATGGCTCATCAGTTCTATTTGCAAATCACTCAGTTTTTAAACCATTTAATGACTCTGTGTTAAAAACTATTTAAAGCTGTAGTGATCTGTCAAAAATAACACCAACCTGTTCTTGTACAGTACTATAGGATTCATTCCCCTTCCTTTATCTCTTCCATGTATTTTTCCTTTAGATTTCTTTTCTTTCTTCGGTTTCAGTTATCCTTGTGGCAGTGGTGTTCAGATGGAGTAGAAAGCAAGAAGGGAGATTTCCCTGAAAGTGTTTTGGCTACACCACCGAGAGAGACGCCTATTGGTAGTGTCAGCAGGGAGGCAGGCAAGAGGTAACAGATGTCATGAGAGGAAAGGTAAGAAGCCATGAAGATCCAAGGGAACAGTATTTGTCAAAGAAAGATAAGTAATGTCAAAGCAATGTGCAGGGAAGAGAGGCAGTTGGGGACCTAAGGCAAAGGTGGTCAGAGGTTGAAAGTGGACAAATACCATTCTTTCCAGACAGAGCCTTCTCTGGGATGGGTGTCCCATGGTGACCTGCTGACTACCGAGGGAAAAGCTTTGGCCTCTTCAAAGTGAGCTGAAACACCTTGGCTTTTTAGATCAAAACACAAACAGACCTCTCGAGTACTTTCATTCATGTTCCTTAATGAAAGTGTCCTGTGCCATTAGTACATGGTTACAAATTGAAAGAGGGAAAAATTAGGTTCAATATCAGGAAGAAATTCTTTACTGTGGGGGTGGTGAGACTCTGGAACAGGTTGCCTAGGGAAGTTGTGGATGACCCAACCCTGGCATTGTTCAAGGCCAGGTTGGATAAGGCTGTGAGCGACCTGGGAGGTGTCCTGGCCCATTTGGGACTAGGTATCTTTAAGGTCCCTTCCTATCTCTTAACATTCTGTGATTCTATGATTAAGCCATGCAGTAAGGGAAGAAGATACAGGGCTGCAACTGGAAGGTATTTATTTTGCCTAACCAGTATGGCTGCATCAGCATTAATAAATGTGGCCAGCATGCCCAAGGTCACTCAGGCTCTGAGCACAGCTAGCTACATGGAGCTCAGCTCTATATCATCAAACATTCTTTGGATTTTAGGTTGATAGCCACATGAAAACTGCTTGCTTGGCATAGTATGTGTAGGTTGCTAACTCCCAAAGTGTGTCTGGGAATTGTCAAATCCAGGACAGTGACCCTTTGAGTGATTTAGCAGCATTGGTGATTGATTTCCAGCACCCAGGGTGCAATAGGTTGGCTTTCTCTGAAGGGTATAGATGGAGGTGGAAAGCTGGCATTATAATGATAATGGAAAGTCAGAGATAGGCAATGAGGATGCACAATGAGTCATACTGATCTTGACATTCTTGGCAACCCAAAGCATTTTGGGTTGACTTTATTTCACCTTCAGGAACTGAGAGAAAATTTTTACAAGTTTTGCTTTTGAATGTCTGAAGTTTCCTTGAGCCTGAGGAGTTAGGTCCAAAAAGTAAACAGGGACAGATTGCAAATCTTCCACAGAACTGCTTCAGTTTTATTCAGAACTCTTTGCACAATGAGAACAAGATTATTGGGACTTTTTTCCATGAGGACCAGCTATGAAACAAGGCTAAAAAGAGGCACTTTTCTGTTGACCACACAAGGAATTACACTTGCCAATGACATTATGTGAATGTCATCCTAATGCACATTTGCAGCAATGCTGTAAGCAAACTTATTCTATGGTTTATTTCTAATTAATTAAAGTCTTATTTAGGAATGAATAATTTGTACACCAGAATGATTTATTTATTTATTTAAAATCACAGAGGTAGGCATTTCATACTGAGGTCTGCTGTCTCTATAGTGCAACTTATTATCCCAAAAATGATCTGGGGTTGCTTCTCTCTGAATTCAAGCATCTGTGACGTTAATGTTACTGCATTTTATAATTGGTACTTGATAGTTTAAGTGGATAATCAGCTAAGACATAAATGCAGCTTACCAGGAAACAATTGAGAATTTAGGATAATAAGACTGATTAACCACTGTGTTATGCCAGTGTCATGCTAAGATAATTCTACTGAGCTGAAGTTGTACAAATAATGCTGTAAGATGCACAGTGGTCAGGCAGGCCTCCTTCACATATGCTTAACTGCCTACCTTTGAGCAGACATTGTCTAAAAGGTTGTAAGCTCTTGTTAGTGAGAGATATCATATGCTCCTCAAGTCTAGGATCGTAGACATTGTTTCCTGTGATCTTTGCTAGTTCTTTCAGAGGAATTTGAAAAACAGTTAAAAACATCTCAAAGCAGTCATCATTTCAAATACTTTTTTCCTGTTATCTAGTCTCTTTATTTTAGATTAAAACATAAAGGGAGAAGTATCTTGTCCAGCATTACATAAACCTGGTGGCTTTCCAGCAATCATTGGGAATGCTTGTGTGCTGCTAAAGCAGGTGGGAGGTAAAGGAGGGAACTGAGTGCATTTTTCTGGTGGACAAGCACAAAACTGGCAGCACACAATCTGTACAGGCTCTTAAATCGAGGCCCAAGCAGTGGAAGGAGCCACATGGTCCGCTTGAGTTGTTAGGTAAAGGTGAACAAAGAGGGGTTTGTATTACCTTTGAGACAAGGCTTCATGAGAACCAGTTTAGAACCAAGTCTATGTCACAAAAGATATCAGCCTTATTGTCTGGTATCAAAGGGAAGTGACACAGAGGCTGGTGTGAAAGATGTCGTTGCTGGATATAGTAGCACAGGAAGGAGACCACTCACTCTTTTGTCCCAAGGGCTCATTCTGACCCTGATTCCCATAGTCTGGGGATGGAGAGCAAATGGAGTTTGTTCAGTGATGACAAGTTGTTGGCTTTTTTTTTGTAGAGTGTTCTTCCCTGATACCAGGAAGTACTTCTAGTAAGAGGATTGACCTGCCAGTATCTTGTGCTGCTCTGGGACTTGCAGTGCCTGAGTCGTTCAGAACAGTTTCTCAGATTCCTCTGTAGTTACAAGGCTCATGAAATCCATGCACTCTGATGAGCAGTTAATGCTCTCTCCAAAAGTGCTGGCTAATCCCCAAGTGCCTGTTTGGCATGCCCTGGACAACTTCAATGTCACAGGAGCAGCAGCTGGACCTGTGTGTTCAGTGGCCTTGTGATGGTTGGTTGGGGGATGTTAGACACATGCTGTGTGTTCAGGGCTATTTAAAGGATTAATTTACATGGGCCATGCAACTGTACTGAAGCTAGTGGTCTTCAGTCTGTGCTCATTACTCTGTCATGCTTAAGCATGACAAACTATTCATCTTATTCCCAGTATATTTTTCCTCCCAAAAGTTCACCAAGGG